>JACTOM010000061.1:1309552-1567809 GCA_015832385.1 Elymnias hypermnestra | reverse complement strand
GCGTTTCTATCGTCTAGGTAATCTTGCAACTTATAATACGATTTTTCTATCAACTTTCTTTTAACAAAGACTTTGAATTTATTAATTAACATCTTTAGAACGTCTTGTGGGAGTTTGTTATAGAAACGTATACAGTTACCCTTAAACGAGTTGTTAATCTTATGTAGCCTACTAGAATTTATAACAGGTTTGTTTTGGTTTCATAAGTTATATGATGTACATTCACTCTTTTTATTAAAAGAGTCAATGTTTTTATGTACATACAATAAGTTTTCCAATATATATACGCAGTGAACTGTCAAATGAATAAGTCGGAGTCGTCCATAATTCAGCCTCTAAACTGTGGGTGTCGGTGGGCAATGTTGGTACAATCAAACACTATATCAATTAAATTCAGATTATAATGTCCAGTCACTTATTGTTCCCGATATCAAATTATACAAACACATTAACAGCAATAGTTAGGAACGAGTAGTTTCAATAGTCCACCGCTTTGGCAGACCGTTACTCAAGAACGCCGCCGGCCTGTGTCTCATTGAGTTTGGCCAGCGCCGATAGATAGCGCCGGCGTTCCAGAAACTTTGATTCCGACTTATATATACAAGGTGTTAGGAGACTGCTTCCGAAAACGAAGGCAGTTAATATTACTAATGACACCTTTGATGATGGGTCGGAAGTCGATCCTGAAAAAAAATCATATTTTAGAAAAGTTTTATAATCATTATTTCCGCTTCATCATGTTAGTAAAGCTAAATGATACGACAGCTTCTTGAAAAATACATTGCTTGTCTAAAAAAACCAACAATGAAACACATAGGTCAATGAATTTAACAACACGCACCGTGCTCGTGCGTTCGTTGATCAGTTCATTGACCCGTGAGTTCGAGCTGATGTTAATTTTGTGTTCCATTTCTGGTTTTTTTTATCTATCGCCTGTCTGCGTTTTCGGAAGCCTTCACCTAACATCTTGCAGATATGTATATTCAAATTTTATTCGACCACTGAAGTTGGACAACACTTGATATTGCACGATATTGTACATCACCATCTATTGAAAGCTTATTTAAAAAGTTTCTTACTAATAAATAATGTGAATAAGAAGTTTTATATATGTCGAAGTGAAATAGTCTGTGGAACGCTGGCGCCATCTGTCTATCGGCGTGGGGCAGAGTTAATAAGTCGCAGTTGCACGCGTCTCTCTGTAGTTCTCGGATGACGGCCCGCCGGTGCGGTCTACTTTTGAAACTGTCGCATTCTTACCTATTATTATTAATGAGTTTGTGTAAATTGATATCGGGAACATTAAGTGATTGAACATTATTATCTGAGTTAATTAATAAAGTGTTTGATTGCACCAACATTACCCATCAATGCCCACAGTATGGAAATTATGGATAACATTAACGACTATGTCGGCGGAGAACCTTACGCCCCATTGCTTTATGTTTCTTCTTCTCTCTTATTCTCCAACATGTATTGTATTTTATTTCAGCTACAAAGGGCGTATCCGGGTTTTTCCAGTAAATAAATAAAAGTTTACAAATAAACGATCTATTATTTGAGAAACTTTAAAACGTTTACGATCCCACTCGTAACATTAAAAGAAAACCAACCGATAAATTTTATCTAGCTGTAAACTTTAACACCTCTGGTAATAATTGATATGCCCCGTAAATCGGATAGAAGCGGTATTATCTAGATAAAACTGGATATAATCGGGATAACCTGGGTGGAGTTGTATAATTTTTGAAATTAAAACTTCTTTAGGTGAGCTGTGCACTTTATTTTGTGATATTGAATAACACTGAATTTGGAAGGGAAAGAACAAGACGAAGGTTCCCGGATCAAATCCAGGATATTTAAAATAAGGGCCAGGTCAAGAATACTCCAAACCGACGAACTTGTATGGAAGGTTTAAGGAGAATTATAGAAGCGAAGGAGATATGCAAGGATCGTGGCAAGTGAAAGGACGTAGTCTATGCCTACCCCTATGGGAATGAGGCGTGAAGCTATGTATGTATGTTTGTTAGTATTTATTGTTACTTTAGCAACGAAAAGTATCCAATGAACTGTTTCTCTATCTATCTATTTAAATCTACTCCACACATTTGATGTATCAAGCTGATTTCATCATAAAACAGATAACACTTATAGGTGAAGCAGGGACGGGTTATAAAACTGTAATTTAATTGCAAACAATCACAAACCTAGTTCAAGAAATATCTTCAGTGCAATCAAAAGTTTCAACGCTGCAGTGTTTTCTTATTTTACTTGAAAACTCCGCTAATTAAATCATAAATCAAACAATTTAGTGGCGAAGTGCAAAGTGCAGGCACTCCGCCTTAACGACTCGCCTTGACAATTGTTAAAAGTTTCATTCGTAAACAATTTACTGCACTTTATTTCATACAAATAAATGCCTATAACTTCTTTCATATAAAATACCTGCTACAGCACCGCCTGTATGAATTCTGACTATATTTATAAAGCTGAAGAGTTTGTTTGCTTGAATGCGCTGATCTCTGGAACTACTGGTCCGATTTGAAAAATTCTTTCAGTGTTAGATAGCCCATTTAACGAGAATAGCTATAGGCTATATATCATCACAATAATCTTATCGAAACCTTGCACCTATGAAGTATATTTCAAAATCGGAGTTATTTCCTTTTTTGAGCTTCCGCTGTGTGTGTTGCGTAATCGGTTAAAGTTTTACAAAAATCTTGTATGACAGAATTGTTTCCCTTTAAAATATCTAAAAAAAAGTCTATCATAGCATATGTCTATCTTTTAAAGCTTGGTCTCTATAACCATTTTCCTGCTTATAATATTACTACATGCGGTCTCTTTTGATGGCACATTAGAACGGCATTATTGCGAAGATTAATTAAATAATAGTCGTAGACTAATAAACTCACTCTCATTCTTTTGTTTACTCATTTAATCATCACTTAATGAAATTAAAAATTAAAAGTCGTTTATTTAAGCCCTTACAACGCTTCTGAATCGTCAAAGGTTTTCCACTTATTAACTTCAATGTACGACTGATGATGATATTAAAGAACGAGAAGAGCCCACAACTCAATCTTATCATTCGGTACCATCATCACTTTAATATTACAGTATATAAGTCGCAATTGCACGCGTCTCTCGGTAGTTCTCGGGTGAGGGCCCGCCGGTGCAGTCGACTTTTGAAACTGGCGCATTCCTAGTTATGAATGAAGTGTTTGATTGCACCAACGCCCACAGTGTGGAAAGTTGAATTATGGATGCCATTAATGACTATGTCGAACCCTACGCCTCTGTGTTTTATGCTTCCTTTTTCTCTTATTCTCCAACATATATCTATTTTTTCGTTGATAAAGTTTACGTGAAATGTCTCGATTTGTTATCTTAATAAATCTAGTTGTTTATATACGACTTTAAGGTCTTTTTTTTAGTAAAGTTTTATTGAAATAAATATGGACTGCAGTAAAATTTCGATTCCCCGTGAGTATATATATTGCAAGCTGGTAACACTTTGCGACAATTTACGATATATGCTGTGCATGCACGTACGAGATGACCCTTCGGCAACAATCTATAGCGACTCCCCTGAGAAAACTCATGGTATTGTATGAAGATTGATTTTGTTTATCGAAGTTCTACTTTGAAAGGGTCTATATACTGTTAAAACGTGCTTGGAGGGTTAAAAATATACACCCTCACTAGTAGAAATATATAGTACTAGCTGAACCCGCGACTTCGTCTGCGTGGAATGTTTTTTTTTGTGGCATTTTCATTAATTTAGGCAAATTGTTTTACAAATAAGATAAGTTTACTTTTGATAGATTCCATTATATCAAAAAAAAATTGCGTCAAGTTTTACAAACCATTAAAATGTATAGTTTGTAAATTTGAAGTTGAAATTTTCTTTAATGTGAAAATTAGAATTTTTTCTAGAAATTCTAATTTTCACATTAGAAGTCTCTACACCATATGGTTCCAGAGACATCGTGATGAGTCAATAGTTAATACCCCTGAAACTCCCCTTGTGGGTGGAATTTCGCAAAATTCGTTCTTAGCTAACCTCTACTCGGCAAAAGGAATATTCCTACGAAATTTCAAGTCTCTACTCCTTATGGTTCCATGTGTCAATAGATACCTGGCTTTTATATATATATATAAAAGCGATATCCGACATATATATATATATATATATATATGTCGGAGGGCAGATGTCTGTGGAACGCAGTGTATATATATATAGACTAGCAGTTTTACCCATGTAGATACCGATCTCGTGGCAGTGGAAAGTCTAATAAATCGGACTATAGATTTATTTTCGTTAACATAGAAGTTGTGTTTCACTTAGTTTTTAATTACTTCCTTTCAAATGATTAGATACACACTTGCATTCATAATATACTGTTTTTATTTTACAACGAATACTTGTATTGAATATTAATTTTCTTTAGATTGACATTTTTAAACTCGTTATATCTTTTGAATGGAATGTCCGATTTTAATAGTTTGAAAAGTATTATACAGGTGTTGCAACGATATTTAATTGGATACTTTCAATTAAATACTATTTCAATACCTGTATATGGGCATATCGGTACAATCACTTTTACATGGACACACAATCTTTAATTATTATGTCCATAACTCAAATCTTAAGTCAACAGTGGAAGCAATTATAGAAACTTAATAGGTAAAGGATTTAAACAGACTTAAGAATAATATGGTTTGATTATTGTCGGCATTTTGATTAACTGTAAAAAAGTTGTAGCATAACTACAGTAGTTGGGCACATAGTATCGCGGACTTTTTTGTAAATATTAATACTTTCTATAATATTGTAGAACATTTTCTTCTACTGTCATAATTAGTTTCCCCAGCGCACGCGATGACATATTATTTATGACCAATTCTTCACAGCTTGGTTTACGTTAATGCATTTTGATTAGGGATCCCTATTTTTTTTTAAAGTAATATAGACTATGTCGCTCAGTGAGAATTCAGCTTTTTATTGGTGAAAAAACTTTTGAAATCAGTCCAGTAGATTTTATGTGAAAACGTTACAAACATACAAAAACACTAATGCTTCCTCTTTACATATTTAGTTTTACATTATATTAGTTTCGATTAAAGATCACTATTATTATTATATATTTGTTAAATTGCTATATCTTAACATCATGCTGAAAGCTTTGAAATAATTTACAACTTTCTTTTGAAGGTTCTTCTAACATCATCTGTGATTGGGGGGGAGTCATTATTTTTCAAGTGGGGAGTTTTAAAAGGGAGTATGGGAGATGGTAGCACAAGAGAGGAAGCTTCATTGTATTTGTAGCACGAAACATTTAAATATAATTGTGAAGAATCAGATTAGTATTGCTTAGATTACCAAATTGAGCCTTCAACTTCTGCAAACATTAAATGCCAAATAAATATTAGTTTGGGCTATATTTGAATCTATTAATTTATGGTCAGTATCTTGTGTATCAGGGAAATTACCAATATTACCTTAATTGTTCCAAAAAAAAGCAAAATTTAAGGCTTTGTTGGCGCAATTGTGCCAGTACTCGTTTTGCTAGCAGAGCTTGAGTCTGAGTCTGGCCTAGGCAGCTTCGGTCGTGGCTTCTTATCTAAAATAAATGAAACCATAATTACTGCTTACAATTAAATTCCAGTTGAAATCAAAGCAACCATTTGTGTGGGACAAGTGGACAGAAAGACAGACAGATGAAAATTTGTAAATGTATTTTGTTAATTTGAAACTACAGGCAGTAAAATTATATTTGTTTGTATAGACGTAGATATGTAAGTCGGTACTTCATAGACATTTTATGCAGAGGAAGTAGAAGGTACGATATACCGTTGTATGCAAACAAACCTATCTGACTC
Source organism: Elymnias hypermnestra (assembly GCA_015832385.1). Lineage (NCBI taxonomy): Eukaryota > Metazoa > Arthropoda > Insecta > Lepidoptera > Nymphalidae > Elymnias > Elymnias hypermnestra. The sequence continues at coordinate 1,561,920 of JACTOM010000061.1, read as the reverse complement.
GTGTAGGCTAGACTCACGTCCTCAGGGGAGGGTAAGATCTCCACAAAAGGTCCATCCCAGACGGGCGATGCGACTAAAGCCGTAAATTGTCGCACACAGTCGCACCTCTATGCATTATTTAGCTACTAGGAAGAATAGAATACGAAATAAGATCACTTTTCAGGGAAATCTTGCAAACTGTCTTGTATATTTTCGTTTTGTAAGAAGTACATTATCAGGAAATGGTTTTGCTGTCTAATTTATCTCTATTTTCCAACTCATAATATTCTTTCACTCTTTAAATACTCCAAAACTAAATTGGCTAAAGATTATCCATATTTTAATTAGTTTTATAATACATTTATAAATTTAAAAAGATTAAACAATACTACCTGAACCGCACGTTATAAAAGGTACAAATTCGTTTAGCATAAAGAAGGTTACAGTGAGCTAATCTTAAAAGATAGACACCTGTTGTCCTTGAGTTTTTTTTAGAACTTTTAAAGAGTAACAATTTTGTCATATATGATTTTTGCAAAACTATAACAGCTTACGTAGTGCGTGCAGTAGAAGCTGAAAAGGAAAAAAAACGATTTTAAAACATTATTCATTGTTACACCGTTCCTATTAGTTTCAGCACGATGATATATAGCATATAGCCTTCCATGATAAATAGACTATTTAACACTGTTCTAATTTTTCAAATCGGATTAGTAGTTACTGAGATTAGAGCTCTTAAGCAAACAAATTCTTCAATATTAAGAATTTTAGATATTTCGTTTCTAATCTTCCTAATTAATGTTTAATGTAACGGCTATACATTCTTTTCTTCTTTTTACTAAAGAGTATACAATTGTTTTAAGCATTGCCTTTTACTTGGAAATTTTAGTATTTCACAATTTGCTTCTATATACTCGTACAAGTATATTGAACAAAGTCGGATTTGTAATACAATTTAGTATAACTCAAAAACGGCGGGACTGATTTCATGTAAATTTAGTTACAGGATACATCTCCGTTCTGAATATCAGAATTACTATTAGAATATCTAAAAAACACATAATATCCTAAGCTCACTTTTCAGTGAGCTTAGGATATTATCCGCGGAAATTTGGGCAAATGCATTTTTATGGATTTGCCCAAATTTCCGCGGAATTAATGAAAACGATTAACGTTTTGCGAGATCTCTGAAATCATTTGCATGATTTACTTGAAATTTAGCATACTTATTCTTTGTGGGCTAATTGTCATTAAAAACAGGTTTCTCCATATTTTCAAGGTATACGGAACCACGCAGAATACACCGCGGGATAAGGTAAGGTAAGCAGCCCATTAACGTACCACTGCTAGGCACAAGTTTTGTCATTCATGGGATGGGAGGTGTTTAGAACATACACCCATCATGCTACCCTATTGCATGTGGGCAGTTATAGTACACAAGTGTATGCTGTAAAACAAGTATAATTTCTATTCCTTCACACTCAATCCGATGTAACGGCATTCCATCACGACCGGAGAGAGATCAGGCACAGGACCGACGGCTCAACGTAAGCCAGCAAAGGCCAAAACATGGGGGTGGGGCACACCGCCAACATACTAACTTTTGGAAAATACTAAGAATTTTTAACAGTCTCGAATCCAGGGCCTAACATCTGCCGTATAAGGCGACCGGTAGACTAATGAGGTAGACACTGAAGGAACAGCAAGCAATAATTTAGCACTTCTACTCATGTAAAAAACACATACGTGATATCTCTATTAGGAGAAATTCAAAGGAAAACCTTATAACATAAAAAGGCATTTTATTTCGGAATAAAATTTAAAAAGCGCCAAAGGGCTTACTTACGTCCAAAAATTGACTGCTCCATTCCAGTCCGGTTTCCCCTTTGTATTAAAAGTACACTTTGAGCGAAACGCGTTTTGACGTTTCCCCCATCGTGCATTGGACAGCTGTTCTCAAATTTTTATTATATTCTGGCTATTCCTCGCGGTGTTACCTGCGTAATTCTCGATCTCGTATAAACACGGGGTTACCCTTTCTTGGAATGAGTCAACGTCACTTAAGGTACATCACGCCTCATTCCCATAGGGAACAGGTCCTTCGATTTGTAACAATCCTTGGATATCGCCTTCGGTTCTTTCATTCTCATTAAACCTTTCATACAAGTTCGTCGGTTTAGGATACTCAGAGACTACGTCCTTCTACTTACCATGATCCTTGCATATCTCCTTCGCTTATTAAAAATGCGCTGGGTTTGGTCCAGAAATGTTCGCCTTGGTCTACCCCTTCCAACTGTCCCATTCATTCTTGACTTATAAGTTCTTTTTGTCAGTGGTCTTTCATTTATTCACTATAAGTGCCCTAATCATCTAAGCATACCCTACTCAATTTTAGTCACTACATCTTCTTTTATACCACAACGTTTTTATTTAAATATTGCTTATAGGTTAACGCTTTGTGACACAATCTAACATGGGAGCATGCTAACTTGGTTAAAGGTACTTCCTATGGTTTCTACATACTATCGTATCGGAGCGCAAATATTTTGCTTGGCGACAGAAAGTCACTCCATTTTTTTCGTGTTAAGAATGCAATGAGTCATCAGAGTCAATTAGATGGGTTAGGAAACAGGGTGAAAGGAATGTCTCACTGGATTCTTAGCGCGAACAAGTACAGTTTTTCTATTATTACCTCGGGATGGATAACAGTGCGGAACAGCTAGTTATGTACACCGAGCAAAATCCTAGAAGATTTAAAATGTGTTTATTAGTGCAATTAATACATGTTAGTGACTGTATGCAATTGATTGAAATTGAATGAGTAATTCAATTTATATTACAATTAACACTGTGTATTTACTAAAGGAAATAGTTAAAAGTATTTCATAATAGTTAAAAGGTTATATATCGATATATTAATACGTGAAGCTTAGTGTGGGTCCATTTTAAGGGTAAATATTAAAAAATAGCAAGTAGCAGCTTATTAACGTGCCACTGCTGGGCTCTCACTATAAGGAGAGACGATTTTATGTCGTTACTCTACTTTTGACGTCGTCGGTCGGAAGGAATCTTTTGCTGAAGGGTATATTTGGCCCAATGCTAACCGGTGAAACGCCTACCTCCTTTTAAATTAGTGGATTACTACTACTAAAAGTAGTGGTTTTCTACTACGAAAGTGTTATTTCTCGAAGGAGGCACATATGAAGCGCACGGAAGACAATGTAGATGCACCTCTTCTTCGGCGCAGGGGATTGGGTGGTAGGAGGCATTGATGTGCGTTACTCCTGCCCTTTTTTCACACTGGTAAATGCCTTTATGTACCCCGATCAGACCTAAAATCTTATCGGGAGTGTGGGACTTTCTGGCGAGCCAGAATACCCGCTAAAACCCAGGGATACCCTCCACGTCCTTTTGTGGAGCACCAAAGGATCGATAGACGCAGTCTATTCTGGCACACCGTAAGAATCCTCTGGGAAATTTAAGAAAGAAGAAGCAGAAGCGCAAATCTACGCCTCCTACCTCCCAACCTCCTGCACCGTAGTAAAGGAGCGTCCACAGCGTCCTCCCTATGCCTCGCATGTGCTTTCTTTAGCGAAATAACAGATTAACAGAATTAGGCCACTACTCTTTACTCCCTATTACCGGTGAGCATTGCTCGAACTATACATCCAGCGAAAAGTTTACTCCTACCAACGACGTCAATAGAAGCCGCTAGGATCCCTACGCCGGGCATCCTGCCAGACTATGTTGCACTGAATAAATAGGTGCATCACATTCTTGGCTCGGGCGGACGTTTCCTTCCATGCCTTTTAAGTTTTCCAGAAGGGAATCTTCCAGATTACCACGCTAATTACCCTGATGCTAACGTCTACTAATCCTCTGGTGTTCCACTAAAGTACGTGGAGGGCGTGTCCCACACTCTCGATGAGATTAAGGCCTGATGGACTCAGGTGCGTAAAGGCATTACACGGTGAAAATAAAAAAAATTGGATAAGTAAGAACTATGCCGTACATAGATTGCGAGGATCCACGCGTCTCACCATTTTTTATTTCATAAATATTTTTTTTATTTATAAAACTTTGTCAAGCACTGCCCAATAAGAGGGTCGTGACAAGTAAAGGCATAAGGCGCTATGAAGAGCTCCGTGAGGTATTAGCAGAAACAATAGACAGGATTCGAATTTTATTAAATAAAGATTATTAGGCAATGATTTCATTCATCAAATCGAAAACATAGTTTTAAGAGCGAAAGAGTGAAATGATTCGCTGGCCGCGATGTGGCGATGGCCGCGATGTGGCGCTGGTCGCGATGTGGCACTGCCTGCAATGTATCGTTGGTAGTAGTGAGCCGGTGTGCGCCACGATCCAATGACTGCGATGAGTCGCTGGCGGCGATGAGGCGCTGGACGCGAAGTGGCGCTGCCCGCAATGCATCGCTGGTAGCAGTGAGCCGCTAGTTGCAATGAGCCGGTGTGCGCCATGATCCAATGACTGCGATGAGTCGCTGGCGGCGATGAGGCGCTGGACGCGAAGCGGCTCTGCCCGCAATGTATCGCTGGTAGCAGGGAGCCGCTAGTTGCAACAAGCCGGTGTGCGCCACGATCTAATGACTGCGATGAGTCTTTGGCGGCGATGAGGCGCTGGACGCGAAGTGGCGCTGTCCACGATGTTGCGCTGGCCACGATGTTGCACTGGCCGCTATGTGTTGCTAGTAGCAGTGAGCCGCTGGTAGCGAAGAGTCGGTATGTGGCACGACCCAATCACTGCGTCGATGACCGCTACTCGGTGGTGACTAGTGCGAGTGCCTGTAACCAGTGTTTTTTTATATTTTAATGCTGACTGTTTTTTCGCTTGTCTGTTGTCTCACCTGATGGTTAGTCATGATACAGACAAAGATGAAAACGCCCTAATCAGGTAAGAGACGATATACCTCATATGGAATACAAATATCATGTTTTTTGTATATAATTATCGTTTAATTTAGCTGGACTAGCATATTGGAGCGTTAATAATGCTCATAAAACGGTTTAAACGCATGATTTTTATAAATCAGAATGTTTTTTTTTACCGTCCCATTATCAAAGATGTCATTAGTGCTGTTATCTGTCTTCGTTTTCGGTAGCGGTCTTCTAACAACCTGTATATGTGTGTAGTGTATTTATTATTCTCACTACCCATATTTACACTCTTAACTATGTCTCCTCCTTTAAGACTGTCATGAACAAATCGCTTTAAAGCGATAAGACCGCCTTTTATCCGTCACTTATTTATGTACAAGTCTCTGTTTATATTAATAAGCTCAATAGATTGGACTTTTTTCATTACATTTTGCGATGTGAATACATTTTGTATAATTAAATACCTATTAATTCTTAGAAAAGCTCTAATGGTTGTCTGGCTTTAAATGGCCATTTTTATTACTAAGGGTACTTAGTTAACATCCATTAAGAAGGAAAGGAGTAGAGAATAATCACATTGAGAAGTGATTAAGGTAATCACCAGCGAGTGTTGATGATCATTCGACAATTAAGTTTAAAATTATTGCGGCCGTTTGCATAATTGAGTAACATTGAGATGTCTGGACGTTAAGCTGGCTATAGACTGAACGTTTTCTTTGTAACTATAAAATACTAAGAATGCCCCGCGGTTTCACCCACGTAGATACTGATCTCGTTGCAATGGAAAGTATACTCTACAGCTGATTGACATCCTTAAATTCATTGAATCTTTTGAATGGAATGTACTATTTTAATAAAAGTATTTAAAATTTCTTGAAAGGGTCTTTAATAAAAAATCATATAATAGGATAAGGATTAATATAGAGATATGAATAATATGGTGTGATTATTGTCGGCACATTTATTATTAACTATTAAAATGAAAAAAGTATTATTATAGTGGCATAACATTAGTAGTTGGACATATGGTATTATAGACTTTTTTGTAGATATAAATACCTTCTTTATTATTGTAGAATTTTTTTTTTGTTCTATCATCAATAGTATCTTCAGCGCACGAGATGACAAATTTTACACACCTTTATTTTCTGCTGAGAAATGCTTTAACGCACCCCTACCACAAGGGCAGGGAGTGTGGGACTTGTTAGCTTAGCTAGAATGCCCACTAAAACCCAGCGACACCCTCATCAACCTGAATTGGAGGTGTCAGAGGCTTTTACGCATTCGCTATGACAGTTCCGGATGCAACCGGCAAAGAGTGGTTTAAGGAGGAGGCAAAAGGAGTTCAAAAAGACGCTTTCTACCACTCGGCCTCCGCCTTTGCAGAGGCGGGGCATCAGCAGCACTTTCCCTTCCTCCCTCCATTGCCTCCTTCAACGAGATGACATCCTCGCAAAAGGAGGCAACTGCATTCCATCCTACCTCACTGCCAAGCGTTGATCTATTATACTTGGCAATGAGAGATCCTTTCCAATCAGCGACACCAGGGGTTGTCGTTGCTGTTCCCATGCCGGACATACTGCCATAGTGTGATCTGCCGTATCAAGGGACGCACCACGCTGATGGCAGACAGGTGATTCTTCACGCCGCGCTACCTGATGCAAGTATTTACCGAAACATCCATGTCCGGTCTGCACCTGCACCAGTCTGAAAGAAAGCGACTCATGCTGCTTAGATAGCCATTGTTGAATCGCCTCCACCGTGTTCACACCCGCAATTTGGGATTCAAGATCCTCCTTCCAAACTTGGATTAGAACCCTATCGGCATGGGTCCTAAGCTTCTGGATCTCGTCTAAATCAAGGCACTTTACAGCCCTCCCGCAACCCAGCACTGGTAAGTTGCCGCAAGGACTTCCGCCTGTAACTCCTATGGGGGATCGCCAACCCAAGATGTGATTTTTTTCACACCTTGGGTTGCATTCATGCATTTATATTAGGGATCGCTATTTTTTTTTAGAAATTAATATAGTCTATGTCACTCATTGAAAATGCAGCTTTCTAGTGGTGAAAAAAAATTTGAAATCGGTCCAGTAGTTTTTGTGTGAAAACTTTACAAACAAAAACACAAAAGTTTGCTCTTTATTATATTAGCTTAGATAACGTTCATTTCACATTATTATAGAAATGTAGTATACAGAAATATATAGAGAAAATGTATTTATATAACACATAAAAAAAAACAAGAAAACAAACTTGAAGTGTATACAATCTAGTGGCATAAAGTAAGCAATTCGTTTAAAAGCTGTGAGCTTTTCTATAATAAATTCCCAGAAGACGTCTTGCTTAAAGTCTCCTAAAAAATTCAATGTTTATATTTTGTCAGAGCTAAATGACAAAACGTAATATTATAATGTAAAGGAATACATACATAATAAAATTAACGTCAATGATGTACGTTTAATTTATTTTAACCTTTTCTTTTCCTCTTTACTATAAAAATAATAGGAATGTTTTTATATTTTTATTAAATCATATGAATTATTTATTGATTTTTTTTTTGATAATAGTTCATTATGATTTTGATTAGATATTTATCGATATTATTAACTTTTGTATTTTATTATCTATTGAAAGAATAGAAACTACAATCTAGTAGATATAGCACTAGTTAACAAATTTTACTAATGCAGTCAAATATAAAAATCGTCACAGTAGACCATTTTAGTTGGTTTTTTTTAAGCTGGGAACTGCATTTGCGTAACCAAATCGGACAATCATCATGAGTGGGAGGCTCATTTCAATCGGCCTGAAGTCTTATAAAACCCAAAGTTTTCCACTTGATTCTTGAGTGACCTGAGGCTCACCATTGAACATTCTACTCCGCCATCCTGGATAAATTTCCTGTCACAAAACCATTATTCAGGATAGGAGAAAGCGGCCGGAAAAAATCCGTCTTGGACCTCCAGGCTTCCTCTGACCAAGCTAAGAGGGTAAATCCTTATAGTTCTTCCGTTTGTAAATACCTTTAAATATTTCAGGGCAAACAAATTTGTAACTTTTGTCAATCGTAATAAGTATCTATTTGATTTGTAGCAACTCTGTTGTCTGTTTTTCGCCCATAAGAACAATCCGTGGGGGAAGTTTTCCGCTATAATCAGATTACAGTGGATGAACGGGTGGTGATTTGCATGTGTAATGCAACTAAGTGCACTTTTAGACGGACTTGTTTTGTAGAATGATTAGGTACATAAATCTGTCTAGAGGCAATGCCAGTAAAAGTTTATTTTATTATTTACCTCTCCTATTTTAGTTAGCGTTATTATAATCTTCCAATTAGGCACATTTGTGTTTTTGTATGTATATATGCTTGTTACGTTTTTTCATCGTTAAAATGCTGCAATTTCAGTGAGAGGCTACATTACTTTCTCAAAAACCCAAGGTATGAAAAAATTAGTCATAAAAAATGTGTCATCGCGTGCGCTGCGACAACTATTGAAGATAGAAAAAAAAATGTTGTACAATATTATAGAACGTGTTAATATCTACAAAATAGTCCCTAATATCATATATCCAACTACTGTACTTAAGCCTGTATAACTACTTTTTTACATTTTCAAATTTAACAAAAGTGGCGACAATAATCAAACCATATTATTAATTCTTCTGTATTAATCCTTATCCTATTAAATAAATAAATAATTTTATTAAAGACCGTTTCAATACCTGTAAAATACTTTTTAAATTATTAAAATCGGACATTTCATTCAAAAGATATAATGATATTAAAATCTCAATTTAAAACGTCTTTGATAGGATGGTAACTAAAGGCGAAAGCCTCCCACCATTTCATACTCAGACAAATTAGAAACTGCAATTTCCTAAATACCAGTGGTCGAACTCAGGAATTCTGCGAGCAAATCGAGTAATTGAACCATTAAGCCAGCGAACACGTCAATAATGTGACCTTCAAATGACAAATAACATCCTATTTTACGTACACATGACCTAATAGTGACCAATTCACGTCATTTACTGACATCACACATACGTCATTTATACCTTTTAACAGGTCTGTAACAACGACTTGTCTGTGACTTATATCTTAAGTAATTTTCGATATAGCAGGTACTTTATTTTGATGTCACTGTGACGTAAACTTGCTCATTGTACTACAAACAATTTAGAAAAGTTAAAACAGTAGCAAGAGTCGAGTAATACAATAGCATGTCAAATGATTTGCCAACAATGAACATGTTATGACGTCGTTAGGCCAACGTCTTGTGACAGTAATTAGTTGGACAACTTTATTCTTGTTCAAGTCTACGAAATATAACATTATTAAATATATTATTATGTTATAATGCTAAGAGATTTAATATGAAACGTAGCTCTGTAACGAACACAATTATATTGTTGGATAGAAAAAAAGTTTACACTTTTTCATATTTTTTCACTAAATTTCTTTCTAAGAAACCTGTAGGGATAGATTACTCCTTATCAGATTATCGTGTTTCCTTCATAGACTGTATCATTGCTAACCCTTAGGTGTGCAATTTAAAAATGCGTGCAACAATAACAGAGGTTTTTACGTCTACCCTCATCTCAAACTTGTAATTATTATAATAAATTATAACACAGCAAAATATCTTCAAAATAATTCAGAGATTCCATTACAATGAACCATTGTATAAATAGAGATAAGCACTCTGAACTCCCTGAGATAAAATGAAACTCGTGATAAACTCTTACAAAACCATTACAAACTTAATCAATCAAAGTTGAAAACGGAAGGGATTCCAACAGAGGATTTTATTGTATGTTTACTCAATATAATTTTGGAATTGTTTTGAAATACCGCCCTTGTTAAGAATTGTTTAAATTGTCTTCTGGAACAATCTATGTGTCGCCAAATTGAGGGCCTTGAACATGATCAGTTGTTTACTGCAAATATTCATGTATCCAGAAAAGAGAACAGCTTTGTTGTATGCTGCAACAACTCATTTAGCAAAGAAAGAAACAAGATTATATTTCTGTTATGGAATATTTAGGTTAGTCAGGCTATACAATAGTTATATAAATAGTTCGGCGGCACTCACAATCCCAGTCCATTCTCTGATGTTGCGAAGCCATGATTTTTTCCTAAGGATGTGTCCGAGTTAGGATACTTTCCTCAACTTGACAGTCGGCAAAAGTGTGCGTTCGATAACTCCCGAGTCCAGCTTCCAGCAAACATGCGTCTGTATGATCACATCTCCACTGCTTCAATACGTTTTCTGAAGTTTTCTTTTACTGTCCAAGCCTCGCATCCGTAAAGAAGAATGAGCCAGGTGTAACATTTCAGAAAACGCAATCTTCTATTCATCTCTCAACATCTTCTATCATCATCATTATTATACGTCGTCATACCGAAACACAATTTTTTTGCTTACCACCAGATTTTTGCAAGGTTGCTAACTAACCCTGGCCTGAAAGCTATACTGAGGTAAGTAGCTGCTCATTAACGTTCCACAACTGGGCATAGACCCTCTCACTCAGAGGAGAGAGGATTTTTAGAGCATATATTCACCACGCTGTCCTACTACAAATTGACGAGCAAAGTACACAAGTGTATGCGTTAATATACGTGCACTCCCTATTCTTTCATTCTCACATTCCAAATGGTTTGCAATCCTATACGATTAGACGGATATGTGGAGGAAGATAGGCAGGATAACTTAAAGACAAATTGTTAATTCGCCCGGCCCGGGACTAACCTAACCTAATGCAGGACCTCATGTTTGAAGCCGAACAAGCTGATCACTAGATTAATGAGGCAGTTAAACGCTACTAGTCCAGGCCTAAATAAATTAGAAAATAAAATGTAAATAATATGCCCTGGCAGAAATTGAAATCAGAAGCGCTACTAGGAAAGCAAGTACACGTCAAAAACTTTCCAGAAAAGTCTTAGAAGGTGAAAACACCACAACGTATTAATTCACAAAACATTAGCCTTGAGCTTTCTGGCTATATAAATTAAGCAGTTCTTGAGCTTCCAGACTTTATTAGATCTTGCTTTGTCACATAAGTGAAAGAAGATAAACATAAAATCTAAGAAACCCAGTTTCACTAAATAGTGTACATCTCAAATGAAACTACGAAGAAAACCACCCAGAAGTTTTTCATTGCCTTTTATTTGGTCTCGAAGCTCACTTGTTTTCGCTTTACGCTAAATTACTACAAACGAACTACTTTAGAGAACGACTTGAGACGTACCGTGCTTTAGAAACTGTATTTTAAAACATGTTATAGGTGATGCTTTAGTTTGGAATTAACTTTCGTTCAGTTAAGTGAAAACTTTAGTGAAAAGCTTGATTGTATGTTATACTTGCATACCCTTACATATTAGAGAACAAAGTTTCTAGTCACGTCTATCTTGAACCCAATTAACTCAAAAACAACTGAACAGATTTTCATGGGAACTTACCAATAGATAGAGTAGTTCATAAGAAAGGTTTATGTATATAATTTATCAAGGTTTTGTATAAATTGTTTAAAATATGACTATTCTAAAATCGCAAAAACCCTAAGTCACCTGTTAGCTTTCATCGAAAACACTACCTAAACCCTTAATGAAATAACAAAAAATGTATGGTAAAAAAATTCCTCTTTTATAGATCTACAAAAAATCCTGCAAAGACATATACTCATATCTATCTCTTAAGGATAGTTGACTATATTCATTTTATTTTCTTAAAAAAAATGGTCGCTTACAATACCGCATTGTAAGCGATCAATTAGATATAGAATCAATTAATCTTATCAATAAAAAAAATAATACGTTTGTTGCTTCAAGGATTTTACGTGCATTTTATGATTATTTCATGACATTATTAATTCAAATGGGTTCCTTGGGAGATATTGGAAAAATAATTTAAAATATCTTGAAGGTTGTGTTTATTCGAGTTGATTTATATATATATATAAATGAGAGATATCCAGGTATCCATTGACTCATCATGATATCTCTGGAACCATGAGGCGTAGAGACTTGAAATTTGGTAGAAATATTCCTTTTGCCGAGTAGAGATCAGCTAAGAATGGATTTTGCGAAACTCCACCCAGGTTGCGAGGATGCTATACGTATTTTTCTTATTTGTAAAATAATTTATAATGAAAATGCTATCCAAAAAACGTTCCACGCAGACGAAGTTGCGGGTTCAGTTAGTTATATATATATATATATATATATATATATATATATATATATTTGACAGTAAAATCCTTCATGTTTGAACGCACATAAATATACGCTACTAACTACAAATTGAAGCTTAATACAATATTCACTAAGCATTCACAATAGATGAAAGGAAAACAAGCTTATTGTTCTTTAAATGAAACATTTCTGTATATAACTCAAAAGTTAATAAGCTATTTCAAACAACATCACAAAGCAATACGCTATACAAACTATTCCTGTGAAAAACTCATTTTAGCATAATCCAGAGTATAAAGTAACTTTTGCATTCGAGGCGCTAAGCTTCTGATGGTGGCGTCATGAAAACTAGAGATGGCAATGAATATTCGTCCACTATTCACTTACGAGTTATTTATAACATTTCGTTTTTATTTCGGTACTTTATAGTACAAGATTGGCTAAAATATGTTTTTTTTTTTTGGAAAAAACATTCAAAACGTTTCTGCAACGTTTCGAATCTAAATACTTAAAAAAGGCACAAAAGTATTAGTATAGCATTACTTATTTGCTTTATAAATCATACGTGCTTGATGAAACTTATATACTTGATGAAAGTAATCTACTTGATAAAACTTATGTGCTAGGTGAAACTTACGTGTTAGATGAAACTTATGTACTTGATAAATATTACGTAGTTAATGACTTTTACTTTCTTAATGACACGTAAAACTTATATACTTGATGAAATTTACGTAGCTTATGACACTTACGTACTTGATTAAACTAATATAGTTGATGAAACTAATGTGCTTGATGAAACTTAAGTGCTTGATGAAAGTAATGTACTTGATGAAACTTATGTGCCTAATGAAACTTATATGTTCGGTGAAACTTACGCGCTTAATGACATTTACGCGCTTAATGACACGTACGTGCTTGATGAAACTAATGTGCTTGCTGAAGCTTACGAGCTTAAAGATACTTACGTACTTGATAAATTTAACGTGGTTCATGACACTTACGTGCTTGATAAAACTTATATACTTGATGAAATTTACGTGGTTTATGACACTGACGTACTTGATTAAATTAATGTACTTGATGAAACCAATATGCTTGATGAAACTTACGTGCTTGATGAAAGTAATGTATTTGATGAAACTTATGTGTTTGATGAAAGTAATGTACTTGATGAAACTAATGTACTTGATGAAACTAATGTACTTGATGAAACTAATGTACTTGATGAAACTTACGTGCTTGATGAAAGTAATGTACTTGATGAAACTTATGTGCTTAATGACACTTACGCGCCTAATGATACGTACGTGCTTGGTGAAACGAATGTGCTTGATGAAACTTACAAGCTTAAAGACACTTATGTAGTTGATGAATCTAACATGGTTCACGACACTTACGTGCTTGATAAAACCTATATATATATACTTGATGAAATTTACGTGCTTAATGATACTTACGCACTTAATGACACTTACCTGTTTAATGTAAAGCACGTAAACAAAGTCGCGGGCTAACAAAAATATATTTAACTCTGAATATTTGTAATACGGTAAAAATACCATTCGTGACATCTCTATTCGGAACTTTTCAACTAGACATATGTATTTACGGACCGCAGTACGGAATTTGGGGTCAAATTCACTTCGCCTTTTAGAAACACGTTTCCACTTTTAATATGTGTGTATTAAAAATACAGTTAGGTTCAAACGTTTTTATAAAAGGCTTCTTAAAACTAATATTATAAAGAGGAAACATTTGTATTTTTGTATGTATGTTTGTAACGTTTTCACACAAAAACTACTGAACTGATTACAAAAAATTACGGGGCTGCCTTCGCACCCTGTTCTGAGTAGAGCCCAAAACGAATTTAGTTGATTGACATTTTTCTTTCAACATTATTTCAAAATCATTTTTATTTCTTTTTATTTCGATTCATTCACTCCCACGCTTTATTGTCGTTGAGGTAATCCTTTAAATTATAATTACCGATTTCTTAATTAGCTTTCTTTGAATAAAAGATTTAAATTACCTATAACAATGTCGGAAAAACTATTGTATATTTGTCAAGTCAAAAGTGCTTTATAGGACTAGTAGAGTAATGAATTTTTCTGATTGATAAAGGACTAGAGAGGGGACATATTTGATAATCATAAAAGAGGTTATTGTAAATAATTTTAAAAAATATACTTTATCGATAATATAAAAATTTGTAAGGGCATAACTCAACAACGCCTGGGTGGCCTTTTGATAATTCTTTTTTTATTAAATGTTCGTTGAAGTCCGAGAATGGTAACGGCGAGAAAAGTTCGAATAACTGCAGGGGAAAACCCTAAAAACGGTTTTCTAAGTAAAACGTAGAATAGATTTGACCTTTATTGCTATTCAATAAAGTTCATGATAAATTACAAGTACTCACTGTTGTCTAAGCAATGTAGATGTGTTCCTAACATCATAGAGTCAATTTGCACTTTATTACAGCTGTACAAAGTTCAAAATCAATTGAATAGTCACAAACCGACCAAATTGAATAGTCACAAAATGTAAAAGCTACAGATATTTAGTACTACTGTAATTTCATTTCGAAAATCATTCATAAAACTGAAATCTGCCACATTCCAAATCTTTTTCACAGAAAAAAGCCTGTCGGGTCTGCTAGTTTAATCATAAAATGTACATAGGCTTGCAGCCTTTTTTTAGAACTATTTAAGAAAAACAATTCCATCGTATATGATAGAAGCTTTACTTCAAACTAGAAACTATTATCTTAATATTTTCGAAACGTTTGAAGTAAGGCTAGAGGGAAAGCAAATAAGTCACCCTTAAATGATAGATATATGTCATCATAGAACATTTATAGAACTGTACAAGAGCAATTAAGATAATCAAAAGGGTTTTATGGTAAAATAAATTACTTCGCCACAAAAAAAAGGTTATAGTGAGTCAATCTTAAAACATAAATCTATGATTTTGTGTACTTCTTTAGAATTTCTAAAGAGGAACTATTCCGTCATATATAACTGAAGCATTACTTCAAATATCTAGGTAAATCAGATAATCAGAAAGTTAGAGAGAACGCGATTTCGATTACCATAAAAAATGTTATAATGAGTCAATTTTAATAAATAGTTATAGGGTATTTTAGACTTGTTTTTAGAACTTTTCAAGATGAACAATTCAGTCATATGTTATTGAAACATTACTTCAACCGTTTAGAAAATATTGAGCAAATCGAAATGTTAGAGTGAAGACAAAACTAGTTTGTCATAAAAAAGGTTATATCGAGCCAACCTTTAAAGATAGACATAAGGTATAATAGACTTTAATTTAGTAAATTTCCAGAGAAATAAATCCGTCAAAATTGTTGCGTTACTTTTACCATTTAGACGGGAGATGCAATGGAAGCTCTCAAAAGGCATACATTTTTCCCGTTTTATCATTATTTTTCACATCTGCTCCGAGTTTATTAAGAATAAAATGACGTTACATACTCTGAAACCTTCTTCATTAAATGAACTATCCAACACTAAAATAAATTCAGTTTCAACACTAACAGTTCCTGAGATATAGAAGTTATCAGTACAGATACAAAAATACAAAATATATACATAGTAACCAGTTAAAGGACTAATTAGAAATGATATACTTGAAGCAAAGTCTCTTAAATAGCATTACCTAACGGTCCTTTTGGGGGTCGTATAATTTAATTACACAATTACACTTACACTAATGACATTCTACCAGGTGTAGCTTTAAGCGGAAATTTGAATTAATTTTATTTGTTTTAAATAATATTTGTAATAGGAAGAGAAGTAATTTCAATGAGAGAATTCAGAATATATCATGTTGAATAAAAAAATAAAGACATTTACTTTAAAATAGGTGTGCTTTAGACCACTATCCTGAAGGTAAACGTAACTCTCTCAATTTCTATATTCACTAACTTACATCTCCCTCTCTTGTGCCGTTCGCCTTACCCTTACAGAAATAGAGAGGAATTGAGCAAGAATAAGTAATAATGATTAGTATATTAATAAAATATACTATTTTTTTTTAATTATTAAATAATATATAGGATTTCATAATAAAAGCCAATAACCATACTAAACTATTCTTTAATTCCAGTAAAGTTAAAGTTTTTTGTCAAAGGCTCTACCATCGGTTCGGAACTTAACCGACTACAGAGAAGAATCCGGCAAGAATCTCTATAGTCTTTTACTCTTTTTTTTATCCATGTTATATTTAACGTTAATTACAATAAAATACATCATCAACATCCAATGTCATTAAATATAAAAACAAGTAGCACACAATTATCACTATGACATAATAAAAAGACATCAGTTAATTTAAAGAAATACACAGCTTTGTATTGCAGAGCAGCCCTTTTTACCGACACGACTAACTTAAAACAGAATAACTGATAGCTAACGTTAATTAAAAATTAAGAACTCAACTAACTTCTACGATGTTTTATACATTTTTTAATGGCAAAACACTAATGACAGTGTTTGGCGCCAAATACATTTCTTAATTATCTCATTTATTAAAAACTACCAGTTCCTGTTAGTTTTTAATAGTTACAGTTAATATAATTCTAATCGTTTATGAAACATTACGACAATTAGATCCCAAATTGGCATAATTTACAATGTTTACAAATTCACCATTTGGAACGACATTGTGAAGGCCATTCTTTCTAAGAATACGATGAAGTCAAGTGACGAACCGTATCCTTTATTTAAAATATTATTTTATTTCAAATACATCATAAATTATTTCATATATACTATCACTTGCGTTTTTAAATCAAACATCCAACATGCTTCGGACCACATAACTGAAGGTAAACGTCTTTCTATCATCACTAACTTATATCTCTCTTATCTTCCGTTCGTATCACCCATCACTTTTTGTAAAGCTCTCGTCATACGTTCACCAGCATACTCCACAAGTCAAGCCTGTGTAAGGAAGTTTTATTAAAAAACAAATATGCTTTAGACCACACGACAGCAGGTAAACGTAACTCTTTATGTTCCTGTCTTCACTAACTTATATATCCTGTTCAACGCCTGTTCCTATCGCCTATTCAGTCTTTTCGTAACTTTCTCGTTACGTATTCATCAGCTTATTCACGAAGTTGAGCGTGCGTAAACAAGTTTTACTTCAAAAATGCATTATGATTTCAGTTCTGCTGTCAGCTTAGTTACATATTATTAAGTGTAGTCAGATTAGCTAGATAGAAATAGATATTTAATGATTGTAATTTGTTAGCTCAAAATCAATTTAATAAACTATACTTTCAGTTATATAAATCTACAAGGGTGCCTTAAATTTTCGTTTGTTTATAGGACGCGAGTTCGCTACGTGAGATGGCCGACGATAAAAATGTCGGGGAGTTTCTTTAAGAGATGTTTCTGAAAGAATTTTACGATCGACCACTTTATTTATAAGTTTTCGCTTCAACATAAATATATTCGACGGTAATCTCCACCCGGATATATTAAAAAAGCTTTAGATTAATAATTCTAGAGAACGCGATTGTAAATCAACAAAGAAACAATAATATAGGTCACTGTTTCTGTATTATTTTGCAAATAAATATTAACCTGTTATCATTACTAAATTATCTTATATATCTCAGTCGAAGTCCTATCAAAATTGGGTCGAACTCTTAGTAGTATGTTAATGTAAATGAACTGAGAGGATGTTAAAAATTAAAAAAATATGCTTTTCGCGTAGGTCTTTTCAAATTTTAATGTGTATTTAGTTAATATTTATTATTTTGACATTAAAAATGACTTCATTTCTATTTATACACTTTATTTTCCTAATTTATTACACTGTGAGTCTCTGAATCAGGGCTGAAGTTCTCACGGCTCCTTACCAGTGCAGAGTAGCCGAGAGAACCAGAGGGGCATTACCAGACGCTGACAAAGTAGGAAGGGTCAGAGTTCTAGCTAACAGAGCCTTGACACAAAGGTGGAAGAAGGATCTCGGGTCTCCAGTGGCGGGTGTGGCCATAGTAGAGTCGATCCGCTCTCATCTGGACAAGTGGCTGGGCAGAGAGCACGGATATGTCTCTCTTCTACAGATTGGTACAGGTGCTTATCAGTCATGGTTGCTTCGGCAAATACCTGTAACTAACTGTTGGCCGTGAGCTGTCGGCCGGATGTCACGAGTGTGGTGCCTCGTTAGGCACAGCCCACCACACTGTGGCAGAATGTCCTACCTGGGAATCTCAGCAACTCATTCTGACGTCGGCACAGACCTCTTACTGGCTAGTATTCTAGATGCAATACCCATAAGTGAGCAGGCCTGAAGAGTGGTTGCCTCCTTTTATGAGACTGTCATCTCACTTAAGGAGGCACGACAAAGGGAGAGGGTGAATGACGCTGAGGCACTCCGGCCCCGACGAAGGAGAGTAAGAAATAGGAACCGGCTGCAACCGAGGGGCCAGAGAGGAATGCCTCAACGAACCTCTGGCTCCCCACTCATGGTTGACGACGGTCCCGCTATGTTTTAGTGGGTATGCGAGTTCTTCCCCCTCGCGGAGTCCCACACTCCCGACCCCACAGTCGGGGTGCATAAATACATTTCCCAGCGCCAAAAAAAAACAGTGAGTCGGTAGCAATATTTTTTGAAACTATTTTTGCAAATATATGAATTCCATGTTGGAATTCATATTTAATGCATATCAATTATAGTACAATATTCATATGCCTACATTTTTTAATGTAATTAAGTCTATAATATTGTAGTCTTAATATTTTGACATTGGAAACAGACAGTTATTTGTTTGTTTATATAGTAATATGCATTATATTAAAGTGAAACTTTTTTCCCATTGCCTCACATTTTCGTTTTTCTATCGTATGTCGCATTACAGCCGATTTTAAGGGTGAATTGAAAGGCAAACACTTTTATTTCAAATATACACTATAAAACTAAATTTTTTGATAGTCTCGCTTATACTCTTATATAATGCGGGACAAAATCATGTTATATCAAGCTTGTAAAGAGAAACCCCTTAATTCTAAACTGCCCGAATTCTAATTGCGTCGTGTACCACTCACTTTGTACCGCCCCATGCGCATACTACCTTAAAGAGAAGCACTAAAAGGAAATCGGGTGTGGACGTATTAATTAACGCTAAGCGGGTGTATTATCGTAAATACCATAAGGCAATGGCCAAAAATGCCATCTCTTAGCTACATAAAATTTAGAAAGAAAGGAAAATATCTCTATACGTCAAATGACGTCATTCGTCGTGACACCAGGAGGCCCACCCTAGAGGTGTTTGACAGGAAGTTGCCAAGGAGCATAATCACCACATGTACATCCACGGTATCTTCAACTCTTGGTTGTAAAGAACTGTGTATCCAATATCTCTTTAAACTAATGTGACATTCGTAGGAAATAATCTTTTCAATACTTCTGTATGGTGATCAAACTTGGACGTTGAAATCATCGGTAACTGTTACGATAGTATCAACTTATTAATTCTCAATTAATTCAATATTGCACTTGACTGTAATCTCATGTGAAGACCAGTAATTATATAGTCTAAGATGGGCGTGTGCGAACTGGCAACAAGGTAATTTACCTCTTAAGGTTTCTACACAGCATCATACAAGATCACATATATTTTTTACCTTTTTTTGTTGGCAAACAGTCACGACTGAACTGCCTTCAGTCTAGCCTGAGATAAATGGATAAAATTTGTTACCATTGCCTTTCTAAGAGCAATTCCGTTATAGCAATTATTGCTATTAAAATTGGGCTAGGCTCGTGTAGTTCATAATATGAGAGTGAAAAATTTGATTTTTGAAAGCTAAATACTTATTTTTTACATATCAAGCTTAGAATATTTACCTTACCATTTCTGGCTGTTTGTTATTTCGGGCAGTTTTATCTAGTGTACTTACATTTCAATGTATATAAATAGTATGCAGTAAGGAGTTTATCTATCTATTGTAATAACCCTTTGATTTTCCAGCCGCGTTTTATTGACTCCCGTAATTTACCCGCGCTTTTTAACGGAAATATCCGTCGCCTGCCCCGCCCCGTACGAACGTTTTTGCTGTGGCTTGTGGGACTTAAATATTCATGAAAGACTACAAAATGTTATGATTTTTATATTTATAACAGTAAAACTAAACAATGTTATCTTTTGTTTATTAAGTTGAGACTCTGGTGAAACGTCATATTGCGGTAAACTTTGAGATAGTTAAAAAAGTCGGTTTTGTATTTATAGTCTCATAACTTAAAAATTTTCATTGTTATTTACATCATGTATATAATCAAAAACACGAATAATCACTAAGAAACACTCAAAGTTTATAAAATTAACGACCTTCGACGCGAGACACGCTCTGTTAGTAACGGTCACTTTTTAACTGATTTATTTTTTGGTTATCTCTACGCATATTTTGTCACGACAATCACCGAGAAGCAAAATAGATAATACACATTAAGACTTAAAAGAAAGAGATGCTTATATTTCTGATTGCCCCAGTTCAGATAGATCGTTTTATGTCAACTAGTAGTTGGCAAATGATTTAGTAATTGATAATATTCTGTTGTTATTTTTATAAGTAAATACGTAGGAATTATCCTAATTGGAAATAAGTTTTTTATATGAAATTTTTTTGACTTTATATTTCATTTGAGTGTGATGTAGAAATTTACTGGTAAAGTTTATCGCTTAAGTCTTTAATATGGTGAGAGGCGAAGATCTGTGACAATGCTTAATTAACTGAATTCCGCTGAAGCACGGGAATGGCATTTAATTATTTTAATAATAACTTTATGATAACGTAGCTTAATTATTGTAACAAAAATTTCACAATATTGTTATATTAATAATTAACTATTACATTGCTGTGAGTTATTTGTCTTCTGTTTTGTCTCTTTCGAAATATCTTACTTTAAATAGAATTTCTAAAGCTTTAGTTTAGAATTAAAAGCATTTTTTATTAATATAGGCATCTTTGTGATATGTTATCAGCATCTTTATAAATTTTGATGGGTTTGAAAGTAAAAATGTTCTAATTACCTATTTAGGTAAATCCAATAACCGAACAGTATTACTAAATTAAAAAATTTAGAGATATAAAAACAAGGGTCACATCACGATCTACAATAGGTGAACTATCACCTAATAACACCTTTGATTTTGGGACGGAAAAGAAATCGATCCTGATTAAAAAATTAATATTTTTAAAACGTTTTATTAGCATTATCTAGGCTTCATCATGTTAGTATAGCTAATTGAAACGACAGTTTCGTATAAAATACAATTATTTAGAAAAAAAATCCGTTGCTCGCGCTCCTCAGCAAGTGGCGGCCGCGGTCGCGGCGGCTAGAGGTTGTTGACCCGGGCTGAGACGTCAGCTGTTTTAATTTTATGTTTCATTGCTGGTGGCTTTTTATTATTAAGTAATGTATTTTTTCTAAAACTATCGTTTTATTTAGCAGTACTAACATGATGGAGCGTAAATAAAGCTAATGAAACATTTTAAAAATACAGATTTTGACTAGAATATAATACATAAAGTTTTCATAGTTAACTTTCAATTATAAATTTATCTCCAAATTTATTTTACCTTTGTGGTGTTACTTATGGTGCACATGAAAAGAAGATATATTCTCTTCTCTGGCACATTTCAATGTTGACCATCTTTATCAATTATTTGAAGCACGAGAGTATATTTGCACCACCGATATTTATAATTACGGGCATCTTTAGAAAATAGCCCCTAACAGATAAAAAAGAGCTGTCTGATTGAAATTATTCGCAATCCTTTAAATTCTCTCTATAAAGATATTATTAATAAAAAGTCAAGTTAATTCTTACGCTCTCTAACAGGTACATTTTTAACTCGTTAGATAGAATGAGAGCTTTTAATATAAAAAGCTTTAGTACAACGGCAGCTTTTTTAAATGGCTTTGCCAGTTTTTCACATATACTATTATAAATAATTGAATTTGATTGTCGAATTAATATCTAAATACAGAATTGAATTTTAAAAACCGTTTGTAATCTTTATCACAGAGTAAAGAAAATATAGACAACTAGCTTTAAACGTAACTTGGTGTATGTGAAATAGAGGCTTTCGGTAATTTTTTTAAATAAATTAGGCCAATTATTTAACAAGTAAGACACATACGTATAAATAATTAAACGACTTATTTGCAGTGTTTCACTGTACAGCTGTATACGGCGCGGTGCGTGACAAGTTTTTTTACTGGTGTTTCCATCCATTGCAACGCTTTTATCCTAATTAAAAGTATATGTCCTTTCTCAGACTTTAGACTATATATGTACCAAATTTCATTTAAATCGGTCCCGTAGTTTTGGCGGAAAAGCGCGACAGACAGTGTGCTGTATAATTGTGCCCTTAACTAAGATTTTGGATTGTATGATTACTCATCTAAAGCAGCGAGATGTGTGTATATACAAATGTAAGTTCAGTGAGTCGTTATTATTCTAAGGTCGGAAGCAAATATCGGCCTACCTTCATTACGGATTCCCTGATACACTAGTCAATCGCTTGGCATTCTACACGCATGGCCGTTAGTTGCCACTGTGTAATTACTGCCGTGTTACGCCTGTTGTGTTTTCCGCTGTCTTACACATGAGGGTTACATTCACACCGAATGCTCCAATGATGTACAATCTACAAAATTTTAAATCGTCGTTGAGGGCTGCATTTCATTATTGACTTGAATAATTTGTCTTTAAAATGCCATCCATAAAGAGGCAATTCAAAAAAACGAATAGCAAAAAAATCGAGGGATACACTTGGTGTTGTAGCTACATATCAATCATCTCCATCAGAAACTCAATTACACCAATAGATAGCTAGAGGATCAAAGAATTTAGTATGATAAGTAATGTTAGACTATGCCTTATTGGGTCCTGTCGGATAGAGTCCTGATTCTCTGGACTTCGCTGGTATCTGGCCATTCGCCTCTGTTCCTTGCAGCTGTTTGCTGACGCAGCCGTCAGCTAATAGCTCTGATCGCTATCAACTGCTGTGCTCTCCGCAGGAGGGTTATCTATTAAGAGCGGTTAGGGCGTTCAACCACAATGGTGCACCGTACAGCGCCATGCTTGCGATAATCCCAGCGTAAAGTTTCCGACAGGAAGATCAAGGTCCTCCAACGTTAGGCAGCAATCGTACAAGGGCGGCGGCATCATTTACCAGTCGCAGGGTAATCCAGTTAAAGTATGCTCGGAAACTCCAATGCATCCAACATTAGGCCTAAATATTTCATCTGTGCTTTTACTTCAACCGTCTCGCCGCTGACTAATAAAGATACCACTCGTGGAGGACCCCTTCGAGTAAAAGTACCAGGGACATTGTGCAATATTACGAAATGACAATTATTAACAATGAAACAATTATATAAAGTGAGTATTTCGAGCTGTGTCTCATAAGGTAGTTGTTTTAAGAGAAGCCGTTGTAAATTGTATAAATTCCAATAGTGAAGTAATTATTAGTATAGTGCAAAGTTGTGTATTTTTAAATAGTAGAGAGAATAAAAGTTGTTAGTTTATGTGAGTTGGTGTATTTACATCTGAAAGTGATGTTGAAAGGAGATTGAATGCAGGGAATATGGTAAATGGTGCCCTGCGCGCGTTTGTGAATAGCCAGAGAGTGTTTCACAGGGCTAGACTGGCTGTGCATGCAGGAGTGTTGGTGCAACACTTATATATGGTAGTGAAAGTTGGGTATGGCAGAAGAATCACAAAAGTAAAATAAATGCGGTGGAGATAAGAGCGTTGAGAAGTATGTGTGGAAACTAAGTGACAAAGTAAGAAATAGTATGATAAGAGAAACTTGTGGTATAAAAGAAGATGTAGTGACTAAATCTGAGAAAGGTATGCTTAGATGGTTTGGACATGTAGAGAGAATGAATGAAAGGAGACTGATAAAAAGGATTTATGAGTCAAGAGTGAATGCGATGGTTGTAAGAGGAAGACCATGGCGAACGTTCCTGGATCAAATCCAGGACATTTTAATTAAGGGTCAAGTCAAGATTACTCTAAGCCGACGATCTTGTATGAAAGGTTTAATGGGAATGAAAGAAGCGAAGGAGATATGCAAGTGGAAGGATGTTGTCTCTGCCTACCCCTATGGGAATGAGGCGTGATGCTATGCATATATGTATGTGTATTTACTCTAATAAGTCAGAAGTGGGATAAGTAAATATCTACGTGCCTAATGTAGCAGTTTTCCTGAAGGAACTTTGCAGGTAAAAAAAAATGATTACATCAATTGTTGCATATATTCGACATTTTAATTGAAGTGAATTGCGTAAAACAGAGTGTTTCTAATAGATGTTTTTTTTTATAAAAACTAAAACCCGTTACAAAAGGTATTCACGTAAAAGAAACGATCGTGTCTAGAACACAGTCACACCCTTTTTTTTAGAAAACTCTAGTCTAGTTTTACCTTACACATTACCGATTCTGTGTACATAGGTCTTATAATGATGAAGGGGTACAAGGGAACAGATTGCGAATGGAAAGGAAATTATTCAAAAATTATTTACTTAGGTCGCATTGCCCGATACCACTCTAGTAATTTAGGCAAATTGATAGTTAAAGGCAAGGTCAAGAGCACATGGCTCTCCAAGAAATCCGAGATACCAGGTAGAAATGCGCAAGCTGATCCTATGGTGTCTCACTCACGGATGAAAAGAGTTCCGATGCGTTTTAGTAGACTCTAACTTCAAACTGGTCTAGAGTACTTTTGCAGACCTGCCTTTCTTAATCGGGACGAGCGAATATATAGCCTGCCTAATCTCTAAATTCTGATACAACTTGCCTAACTAAATTATTAATATTAAAATCTCTTTGGAATTGCTATAACATACATGTTATTTTGCTATATTATTACACGTTCTACCACTAAAATGGAAGTCTTCCCATAGCCTTTCATTTTAAGTAAGTTTAATTTTAAGTAACAGCTTTAGTAACTGCAAATTTACCATCTCGTGATCCTCTCCCAGTGATGACTTACGGTACAGAGACGTGGTGGTACTTACTATGGGCCTTATGCGGAAGCTCAGAGTCACTCAGCGTGCGATGGAGAGGGCTATGCTCGGAATTTCTCTACGTGATCGAATCAGAAATGAAGAGATCCGTATTCTACGAATCGCGAACCTGAAGTGGCAATGGGCGGGGCACATAGTCCGAAAGACCGATGGACGTTGGGGGCTAATGGTGCTGGAGTGGCGACCCCGCACCGGACGGCGCAGTGTAGGCAGACCCCCCACAAGGTGGACCGATGATATAAAGAGGGTCGCTGGTAGCCGCTGGAGCCAGGCGGCGCAAGATCGGGCCTTTTGGACATCATTACGTGAGATCTATGTCCAGCAGTAAACGTCTATCGGTTGAAGCGACGACGACGACGACGACCACTACCACGACGACGACGATCCTCTACTATAAGTTAAAATGTATGTGGAGCAACCAAATAAAACTAATTAAATAACCACACTTAGTAACAGTGTCACAGACAGCCTGGTAATGTCCGAAGCCGTTGGTTTTAATGTGAGTACCTGTTTGGTTTGGGATCTATGGTCATTCTAATTGGTAACGTTCACCTGAAGGTTATCTATGAACAACGCGTATTTTCAACATACAATTATGTCCTTAAAACTTATAAGCATAAAGCTTAGAGTCGAGTGAACTAAAATTTTGAGTACGTAGGTAATTTCTTTTTATTAGGGCGAGATCGTGTACGTGAATTTGAACATGGGGCTAATGAGTATAAGATTACTTTAGATAGTCGTCTTAGTATAGCATTCTGAATACTCTCTTTGTATAAGGGATTCCCACATTCAACCTTTCATTCTTAAGGTAAGGTAAGTAGTAACTCATTGACGTCATACTGCTTGGCAGTTGCAATTGCAGATAGTTCCTGATCCCGTAGGAATATGGAATAATTCGTTCTTGATTATTACCAAAGGTGTCACTTTCAAGTCAATCAGGAATAGTTTTTTGATGATCAGGTGGTATGTAACTGAGTGAAGTGAGTTTAGTAGTTTGGAACGTTTTTTAATGTGCACGGTCAGGGCAACATCTTTGAAATGTTTTTATAGTCTATAACATGACATAATTTTTGTATTATATTTATAATAAAAACCCAAAAAGTTTCTAAGAATTTTTACATTTATATCGATGTTGCCCTTTTGGGGACAAACAGAGATTTCCAAGTAACTCTTTCTCAAGAAGGTCCTACGGAGAAAACCTACGTATTCCAGTAGAAAATTTAAACAATATATAAAGCTAAAGGTAACCAACAAAATAACATATTGTAACATGAATAAAATAAACCCAATATGTGCTCAAATGAAACGTAATAAATGAAATTGGGGATCGTAAATGCAGAAATATCTCTAAAACCAACTCTCTGACATTTTTATCGTCGGCCATTTCACGTAGCGGATCCTTGTCCCATAAACAAAACCGGAAATTTAAGAGATTTCCCCTAGATTTCAATAATTGATAATACTTAGAAGGAATCGTACCTATATTCTATTGTTAAAATGTTTTACTGAATCTCTATACGTGTAATAATTCCATGTCACAGTGTGTTTAAGTTAAACACTAACTTCAGGATGTCTATATATATAAATACATAACTAGTCTTGATACTTGCATTACATACGTTTATCTATAAGTGTATCTGTAAAGATATCTTTTTTGTATCTGCAAGCGGATTAATGAAGGATTAAAGGTTTAGATTGACAATTCGATAACCCTTAGACTGCTATTCCGCGATTTATAACTCCCGTAATTTGCCCACTCTTTTTAACAGAAATAACCGTGGTCTGCCCCTCCCCGCACGGACATTTATGCATCGATTGCCCTGCGGGTCGAATGACGCTAAAGTGGGACTTAAATGTTCATGAACGACTACCAAATGTTATAATTTTAATGTTTGCTAATAATTAAACTATACAAAGTGCGCTAAACTTTGAGATAGTGAAAAAGTCCGTCTTGTATTTTAAGTTTTAAGGTATAGGGTCATATCTTAAAAAATAAAACTTACCTTAAGGGTTTTCATTGTTATTCACATCACTGATATAATCACAAATAAAAATAATCACTAATTAACACTCACAGTCTATAAAATACCACAAAAAAACTTAACGACCTTCGATTGCACGAGTTGAGACAGAAGTATCATATCATGTCAACAGTACAGGGGCAGACTAAGGGATAAATTAAAAAGTCAACCAAATCTCGACGGGATAATTAGTACACTTATTTATATATATGTAAGAGATATCGAGGTATCTATTGACTCATCATGATATCTCTGGAACCATAAGGCGTAGAAACTTGAAATTTGGTAGGAATATTCATTTTGCTGAGTAGAGATCAGAGTAATTAAAAAAAATTCTTTACAAATAAAACCTTTTATAGTATGTAGAAGAACTTCATCAGAAATTATTTTTCGTAATGGAAACTATCAAAAATAAATTTTAGGAAATTCCACCTTCGAGTATATTTCTTCTTTGTGAAATAATTTGCCTAAATTAATGATATATGTGTATTATAACGAGTCTTATTGAAAAACTTCATTATTGCGAGTTGAGCTTCATTTGCTAATTTATCAAAATGACTCCTTCCGCGACGTAAGCTTTGGATGTCATTCAACGTACATAAGGCTCTTTTGCAACGTCTTTAGGTTTGGAATTAGACGTCTTTCTGTCTTTTCAAGATAAATTATTATAACTTTACATAATATAGTGCCCGTTTATGATGGCCCGCTGGCACAGTGGTGCAAGTACTTTCAATACTACTCTACCATCAAAGACGTATTGCCAAGCAATGAAATTTAATGTTTCGGTTCAATGCTGTGTAGAAACCATAAGGGTAATACCATCAGGTTTAATCACAGTCTGGCGCTGATCTGTAAACAATAAAAAAAGTAATGCTTTGCCTAGAGAAGGTAACTCGTCAGTCTTTGAAATGTAATATCCAAACACTGTATTAATATACCATGATAAAGTATCCTATAACTCGTATTAATATATTCTATTCATCAATTGACATCCGATATCTAAACGACGCCATACAAACCTTAAATAGCACACATTGTCCGTTGTAAAATTATTCAAACAATGGAAAACACCCTCTTAATCATTAGGGCCTTATCTGCCCCTTTTTCGGTCCAAATAGGCGAAATATTTGCTTGAGGAGGGTACAGTAGTTGCGCCATTGTCCTGTAATCATCTTTTGTTCTGCTAACTACGTATCACATTTAACAAGAACAATAATTTAACAGATAAAAGATAACTAAATGAACGTGGTTTACATAGACAAACCCAGTTCGTAACCCCGTCAACCTTTATCGTTTTATTAATATTAATAATACGAAAGTAACTCTGTCTGTTGCGCTTTTGGTACACAGATAGTCGACAGTTTGTTCGCGATGAGAATATAGTGAGTCTAACTAATAAAAAGCAATTAAATCTTTTCAAATTATAAGGTCTTCTACTGGTCACTGTGAACTTGACTATGTAATTTGAAAAGACTTGATTGGTTAGGGGGTAGGGCTAGAATGATGACTCACTGCATTCTTAACGCGAACACATTGTAGATTATCAGAAAGGACAAAGGCTACTTTTAATTACGATAAAATAGTTATAAGGGAAACAGGAGTAAGAAAATTGTCAAGCACCAAGCCGTATACAACGAGATGTGCAGTGAAACACTACAAATAACTCATTAAAGTATGTACGTCTGTCTTATTTGTATAATTATTAGACTAATATGTTAAAAATGCTGCCCAATAACACTATCCCATGTTGATAAAGTCTCAGACACAGCTAGTATGTACATATATATAAAACAAAGTCACACGACTTTGTTACCGTTCATATTATATCATTTATAACTCGAGAATGGCCAGACCGAATTTTATGAGTACTAATTATATACAAGCATATGAATACACGTATTGCCAGTGATGACCTACGGCTCCGAAATGTGGTCGCTGACTATGGGCCTCATTCGAAAGCTCAGAGTCACTCAGCGTGCGATGGCGAGGGCTATGCTCGGAGTTTCTCAACGCGATCAAATCAGAAATGAGGAGATCCGTAGCAGAACCAAAGTCACTGACATAGCCCTACGAATTGCGAACCTGAAGTGGCAATGGGCGGGGCACATAGTCCGACGGACCGATGGAAATTGGGGCCCGAGGGTGCTGAAGTGGGGACCCCGCACCGGATGGCGCAGTGTAGGGAGACCCCCCACAAGGTGGACCAACGACATAAAGAGGCTCGCCGGTAGCCGCTGGAGCCACTCATCATCATCATCGACGTCATTACGTAAGACCTATGTCCAGCAGTGGACGTCCATCGGTTGAAGCGACGACGACGAC
This sequence comes from Elymnias hypermnestra, assembly GCA_015832385.1. Classification (NCBI taxonomy): domain Eukaryota; kingdom Metazoa; phylum Arthropoda; class Insecta; order Lepidoptera; family Nymphalidae; genus Elymnias; species Elymnias hypermnestra. The sequence continues at coordinate 1,532,437 of JACTOM010000061.1, read as the reverse complement.
GACGACGATATCAATACACAGTATAAAATGAAGTCGCTTCCACTGCCTATTCCATCACTTGTTAAGTGATGATACAGTCTTAGATTGATTAGATTGATTGAGAGATTGAACCAGGAACCTCTGCTAATAAAGCCAGTACTCGCACCGTCAAAATGTGAACACTATCAAGCGATAAATAAAAGATCTAAATAAAATAAGAAATAATGTTGTAGATAAATCTAGTCAAAATAAAGTACCGAATCGAATTCCACCTGGTAACATTGAAAGAGGTTTCAAAGCTGTTTTAGAAGACGTCTATCAAAATATTATAGAATGGTGACAGTGGAATTATTCACTTGATTCACTCAGATTGCCCAAAGCCTGTATGCAATATCAAAATCACGTGCACGCACCACTGAAAACGTCACGAAGCTGACAACAGATGGTCACCAGGGGTGAGTACGTGACGTTACGTTATACGTTATTCAATGGCACAGGGTAGACAAACACAGAGGATGTATGTTCAAATTAAACAATTCTTTATTGAAATAGGCCATTACAGACCTTTTGAAACGACAATATAGGTTTTTCCACACACTGATATCAATGTACGACTGATGATGATATTAAAGAGAAGCCTCGGTCCTGAGAAGAGCCCATAACATACTTTTTACCATCGTCATTACAGTACAATCTTAATTTATTTAGATTAAAACAATCCATTCTTTTACATTACATTATAAATAAGCATAAAAAAGGAAAATTGATGTATTTTAATTAAGTAATAAAGTTTTTGTATGAGTTCGAGTTGGAGAGCTTTTTATATAAACAAGTACTAAGATTCAGATTTAGACCGATTCAAAGAGATGCAGACACAGATACAGATACAAACACAGATACAGATACAGACAGCGATACAGATACAGACTCAGATACAGATACAAAAGACACAGAGATAGAGATAGAAACACAGAGACGAAGACACAAAGGCAAAGACAAAGAGATACAGAGACTGAGAGAGAGATAGAGGCAGAGACATACAGGTATAGACTAAGACTCAGATTCCAATTCATTTATTTGCTAAATACAGGACAGGAATAGTTGTAAACATAATTAATTAATTTCACTGTATTTGCCATTAGATGATGGACATCAAAAACTTAAGTCAATATAGTTGGTAAATGTTTAACAAACTATACTTACTTACACTGTAATAAACTTGTCCCAAGGTTGTAATATCTAAGTTAAATCTTATACCACATAAGTATGAAGAACAAAGTGTTTAATTCACGTAATGGAATAGGTTTACAAGCGAGTTTTGCGAACAATTTAACTTTACGTTTAAAATAACTGCGTACGCGTTAGAAACATCGAGGGACCAAATGGGGGGTGATTAGCATTATCTTTTAGGGTGTCAGGGTCCTTATACGATTCGGTGGGTAAAGCCGCACAAGAGTTTCGTATTACCCACATTAAGGCATGCCTTACATTGAATATGGCCTATTTACATTCAGGCTTTTACCCACGGACGATGAATGTAACACACAATTTGTTCACAATGTAATGTTACTTTAGATCGCGTCAAATTTTTCAGTCGATATGTTTAAAGTCGCAACACAGTCGATGGTGGAGTGAGGATTGTGAATGGCTATCATCACATAAACCAAGGCTAATATTTCAGATAACCGTGCAGCCTTTATATTCTAACACTTTCCTGCAAATTAAAACAAATACTGGCATCCTTTTTGTATTACAACATATGTAAGTATCTATACAGTTATAGCATATGCCTTTTCTTCCAGATCATCAAAAAAAAGTTTTCTACTGAATGGATTTTGATGCACTCTTACAAGTAAATAGATTGATTCATGAGGCAGGTTTTGGTATATAAGTTATCAAAGATTTAGTGTAAATTAATTGAAATATAACGATAGTTGTTGGAAGATCAAGTTGTTTCGTAACTTTCGTAGAAAGCATTTCTACAGCTATAGGAGAAAAAAGGTAAGTAGCTGTCTATTAAAGTCCCACTTCAGAGTATAGATCTCCCCACTCACAGGAGAGACGATTTTAAAAAATAGACCCACCATATTGCTTCACCGCGGCAAGATTTATATACCCCAGAATTGCTTCCAGGATATGCAAGATTCTTTACGATGTTTTCCTTCACCGAAAAGCCCAATAATAGATTGAAAAGAACAAAAAAGTCGCTGGTTATTTAGGAATACTTTAGATATAGTTATTTTGTGTCACATTTAGTCAGATTATAGCGATATATCTATTAATTTAAAATCAAAATATTCTTTATTTAATTAAGCTTTAAAAGCCCTTTTGAATCGTCAGTAGTCTGTCCGTTGTCAACAAATCTACCACCGGTTCGTAAAATTGATACCGATGAGAAGGAACCGGCAAGAAACTCAGCGGTTACTCCTTTAATTATAGTTTTGTAGGTTTACATTGTGTTTCTATAAATATTTGTGAATGGGAAATAAATAATAATTCTATACTGAAGAAAATCGAATTAAAATTACTTTTTCTTAACATTGAACCAAGAATTTAATTGAATTTATGTAAAATACATTATTTTCCTGCAGAGATAACATACTTTAGAGAAAGTTATTTTACAAAAAGGAACAATAATGAAATATGCCCGAATTAAACGGGCCCACTTTAAAAACAAGATTTGAGTGGGTTGAAACAATTAGACAACCAAGATCAATCTAATTTGGGAACAAATTTTACTAAACAGATTTAATTAGAGGCTCCTGGGGAATTAAATATTCCTATCACGGACAAAAACCCGGCACAAATCTAAGCGACCCGACATTTAGAGTTAAAATTCTGTATGCGCAACTTTTATCCGTTGTATAGACAATATATAATATTTTGTCTAAACTAATGTTATGAAGAGGAAACATTTGTATTTTGTATGTATGTTTGTTACGTTTTCACACAAAAACTACTGGACCAATTTCAAAAATTTTGTCACCATTAGAAAGCTGAATTTTCACTGAACGACATAGGCTATATTACTTTCTCAAAAAAATAGGGATCCTTAAGAAAAATGCATTGTTATAGCGTGTGCTGCGAAAACTATTGAAATTAGAACAACTAAAAAATTCTGCAGTATTATAGAACAAATAATATCTACAAACATTCCACCTACTGTAATTACTAATTTTTTGCATTTATAAGTCATAGTATTCATACCTTTAAATGGACTATTAAACACTGTTTTAATACCTGTAAAAAACTTTTGAAATTATTAAAATAGGATATTTCGTTCAAAAGATATAACGAATTTAAAAATCTTCCATCTAAAGAAAATAATGTATCCCGAATCGAACTCCAGAGTGTCAAATGCATAGGGAAGTTCTGATACAGTAAAATATTAAAAATAAATCTCTTCTCTAATATTATTAGAAGAGAGTGTTGCATTTTGAATTTATGTTTTGATTTTTAACAATTTATTATAATTAAGAAATTGGACCGATTGCTAGTCTATCTATATTTATTTTTCTTAGTTTAACACTGACTGAGTTAAAATTTAGTAAAGTGGCTCATTCGGCCAAGTAGACAGGCTTGATCTGTGTTTTTCTGCAGAACACACACAATATCAAGATTGCGGCACATATATTATAAAGAAACTCAACCTTGGCTTAAAATACGAACGCGTCGCTATAAAGAACTTAAATTGGCTGAATTCGAATTTTGAATTCTGTCCCGCGCGAGCATAAAGACGTATACAGACAGCATGGCGGTACTAAGTAGTAGTCAAATTCCTTATCTGTCTGTCTCTAGGCATAGCCGTCTTATATGTAACCCAGATAAAGTAGACTAGGCCAGCTAATTAATAAATAACTAAAGATAATGTATACTTAATATCAAGATTACAGCACAGACACCATAAAGAACCCTTACTCTTGTTGCAAATACGAAGGTGTCGCTTTAAAGAACTTAAATTGGTTGAATTCGAATTCTGCCCCGCGTGACCATAAAGACATATACAGACAGAACGGCAGTACTAAGTATTAAGCGTTTTGATTTTACCTAGTAGAAACTTATTAGTCCAGATGATAGTATAATCACATATGACGAATTATTCCTCCTAAAAAGTTCACGATGGCATATTTCTATGTTTCAAGGTTCATTTACTTTTTGAAGTAGTCAAATTCCTTATCTCTCTCTCTCTAGCCATATCTATCTCAATAAAAATTTTAATATAAATTACAAAAATGAATCTATTGATATTGTTAGACATACAAAATTCTTAGGTATTAACTTTGACGAGCATGGCGATTGGAAATTACATATTAATGACACTTGTAAATAAATAAATAAATTCGTCTCAGACAAACTGTATCTTTAGACGTCACATTAGCTGCATATAATGGTTATGTTGTTTCCGTATTGCGTTATGGTATAGTCATATGGGGATTTTCGACATTAATAAATTATTCATAATACAGAAAAAGTGTATACGAAGTATGTTACTCTTACGATCAAACCAGTCTTGCAGACCACTTTTTAAGAAGTACAACCTACTAACTCTGCAATGCTTATATATATATGAAGTAGCGGTATTCGTATATAAGCATATGGCCTATTTCAATAAATATGAAGATCTTGCAGAGTATCATATCTCGGAGAAGAAACGAGGTCAACTTTGTCTACCCAGATTAGCACAGAACTTCAAATCACCAAATGCTATGTGCATAAAAATATATAACAAGAGTATAGTTACAAGTAACGGAAAACCAATCCTTCAAAAAAAGACTCTTTAGTTAGTTGTGTGAAAAAACATTTTGTTCCATGTCCGAATTTTTTGAAAATTAAAATATGTAACTACTGGTATGCGTATTTATAATCGAAGCTTTAATAATTAATTTTATAATAATCTCAATGAAATTTAATTAAATCTGACATATCTAATCAGACAAATTTAATACTGACATAAATCTTATAAATTATTATTTCTTAATATTTGCATGCTGTATATACGGTAGAATGTGATGGCACAAATATGTTATTTCGACCTGTGTAACCATTCATGTTCAGCGAATAAAAATTTCTTTTAATTTCATCTCTTGTGTAACCCAGACAAAGGAGCCTGGGCCAGCTAATTAATAACAAAACTAAAGATAATGTATACATAATATCAAGAGCAGCACAGATACCATAAAGAACCCTTACCCTTGCTCCAAATACGAAGGCGTCGCTATAAAGAACCTAAATTGGCTGAATTCTAATTTTGAATTCTGTCCCGCGCGGCCATAAAGACGTATACAGACAGCACGGCGGTACTAAGTACTAAGCGTATTGGTTTTACCTAGTAGAAACTTACTAGTCCAGATGATAGTACAATCACATATGACGAATTATTCCTAATAAAAAGTTCACGATGGCATATTTCTATGTTTCAAGGTTCACTTACTTTTTGACGTAGTCAAATTCCTCATCTGTCTCTCTCTAGCCATATCCATCTCTTATGTAAACCAAATAAAGTAGCCTGGGCCAGCTAATTAATAACAAAACTAAAGATAATGTATACATAATATCAAGATTACCGCACAGATACCATAAAGAACCCTTACCCTTGCTCCAAATACGAAGGCGTCGCTATAAAGAACTTAAATTGGCTGAATTCTAATTTTGAATTCTGTCCCGCGCGGCCATAAAGACGTATACAGACGGCACGGCGGTACTAAGTATTAAGCGTTTTATGAATTTTGCCTAGCACGCGGTTATTTGAGCAGATGGCGCTACGGTCGCGGCCTTATTAAATTTTAGCCGCTCGCTAAGTTCCGTGCATTGTTACAAGTAGGGGGGATGGTTTTGAGATTTTATTTGGCTCTCGTATTTATATTATTACGGACGCACGTGTTGCTAGAACAGCAGATACTTTCATTACATTGTAATAAAACTCATAGTTTTTGAAGAGAAGATCGTTGTCGACGTCGCTTCAACCGATGGACGTCCACTGCTGGACATAGGTTTCACGAAATGATGCCCACAAGGCCCGATCTTGCGCCGCCTGGCTTCAGCGGCGACCCTCCTTATATCGTCGGTCCACCTTGTGGGAAGTTTTCCTACACTGCGGCGTACAGTGCGGGGTCGCCATTCAAGCACCTTCAGGCCCCAACGACCATCGGTTCGTCGAACTATGTGCCTCGTCCATTGCCACTTCAGGTTCGCGATTCGTAGGGCTATGTCAGTGACTTTGGTTCTACTACGGATCTCCTCATTTCTGATTTGATCGCGTAGAGAAACTCTTAGAAACTCAGAAATCGCACGCTGAGTGACTCTGAGCTTTCGTATGAGGCCCATAGCCACGCATTGTTCGAATTCTTTGGTCTTCAGGCACTGAGGGATATTGGACGAAAACATTTCCGAATGCTGTCCAACCGAGTTGGATTCGGCGGTTGACCTCTTTCTCGAAATTGGACCTACCTAGCTAGACTATGCGTCCCAGGTATGTGTACTCGTCAACAATTTCGAGTATCGAGTTCTCAACGATGACTGGGTGGAGCGGAACATGGATATTGGACATAACTTTTGTCTTATCAATGTTCATTTTTAGGTCCACCTGTTGAGAAGCTCTGCTGAGGTTATCGAGCATTGCATTGAGATCTTCCAGTGTCTCTGCCATAATGTCGTCGGCAAACCGTAGGTGCGTAGTCCGTTCCAGTCCATAAGCTTGAAGAGGTCTTCCAACACCACAGTAAAGTGCTTCGGGGAGATAACATCTCCCTGTCGCACTCCACGTTGCAGTTGGGTAGACCCTGTGCTTTGGTCATGTATACGGACTGACATAGTGGCGTTTTTGTACAAACACTTCCAACAGGTGTATGTACCGGTAGTCAAGAGAAGGTGTATGAGGATAAAAGTTATTACGGATAAAACGTGTGATTATTAGTCACGAAGATGGGTTTTTCATGCTAATTTGTTTGAAGGTTAGGTAGTTTTAATATTTACAAGTAACATGCGGCATTTTAATTTGCCACTCGTCATTTGATATACTATTTTTCATATATTTTAATTAATAATTTCTCATATTGAAAATCTCAGAAATCTAAAGTTATAAATTTACATTCACATAAACAAGACTAAAAAATTAGTTTGCCAAAGATTTTTCACTTGTGACATGTGGACTTTGTACGCACTTTTTTTCATTACAGATAAAACTGCAGTAATCTGACAATAGGTAATTTACCACTTGAGGTTTCAACACAGCATCGTACCGGAACAAAAATATTTTTGCTTGGCAGCAAATCTTTGCTGATAGGGTGGTAACTAGGCACAGTCGACGCCTTCTACCAGTCCAGACTCAGACAAATTAGAAAATGAAATTTCCATAATCTGTTATACCGGGTTTTGAATCCGGGATCACACTACTACGCTGGCAAGGTTCATGTTTACAGTATTTTAGCAGCTAATTAACGTCCCACTGCTAGGCACAGGCTTCTTAACTCACATGAGAGTTTTTAGAGCATAGAATTAAGGGTTTTCATTGTTATTCACATTACTTATATACACTCACAGTTAATAAAATACCACAAAAACTTAACGACCTTCACGCGACACGCCCACCGTTAGTAACGGCCACTTTGTAACTGATTTATCTTTTGTTTTTCTATTAACTGGTGTTATCTCTATGTATATACGACAGTTACCGAGAAGCGAAATAAATAATACACATTATGACCTAAAAAGAGATGCTTATATTTCTGATCGGCCGAGTTGAGACAGAACTATCGTACCATCCCCAACATCAACCAGTCATTGACATGGACAATCTAAGGGATAAGAAAGTCTTAATAGAAAACTAAATATCAATTCATGTATTCGCCATACTCGACCACTTGAACGCAGGACCTGAAGTCTGTAGCCCAACATGCTCACCACTAGATCAGCGAGGTTAAACACAAAGTTTATATAAATAACGTCGTATTTGGCATTTGGTCATTAAACACACAAGTCACGAGTAAAGTAATGTTTGTAAAATAAAAGTATAATCGTTATACCGTGTCGTCTGAAAATTTATCGGAAATAAAATCGTATCCACGTCTTCGATACCAATCGATCTCTACTCGAGAGGTTTCAAGCGGATTTTATTTGTGAAGTTTCAGCCACTCTACCCCTTCCAGCCACGAGTGGATAGGTCAAAATTGTGTGACTTCCTCCACAAATTCTACACTAAAAAGATCCTAATGGAAAAGTGTGATCGAACGTCGCTACTGCAAATATAGATTAATTCACAACTTTCTCGATTTAAAAATGGTACATTCTCGGTTTCTTGGTGCTGCAATTTCGTGTAACACATTGATTTATTACGTTTTAAACATAGATTTATTAAAGAGAAGCTTTACTCCATTACTCCGTATTTTTTTATCCATTTATCACATGTCGTATTACAGCTGACCACGGAGTAGGGGGTAAAGTGAAAGTCGGACCAGCCAAACCCAATATGTATATTCATTTTCTTAAGGAACAGTACATTGAATGAAGAGTGATGATACAGACTCTTGGGGCTTAAATATTCATGAAAACCTACCAAATATTATCTCTGCATTTTTTCTTTGCAATTAGTTAAACTATACAATGTAATCTTTTGTTTATTAAAGCTGATAACTCTGGTGAAGCGTCATGTTGCGCTAAACTTTGAGTGAATAAGTCCGTCTTGTATTCATAGAGTCATATTTTAAAAATTAAAACATATCTCAAGGATTGTAATTGTTATTCATATCATTTATATAAGCAAAAACACAAATAATCACCAATAAACACTCACAGATTAAAAAATACCACGAAAATACTCAACGAACTTTGACGCGACACACGCTCCTTTACTAACGGTCACTTTGTAACTGATTTATTTTTTGATATTTTTTTTTTATTGTATGGTGTTATCTCTACGCATATTGTGTTACGGTAGCTAATACACATTATGACTTAATAAGAAAGAGATGCTTATATTGCTATTGCCCGAGTTGAATCAGTATTATAGCACGAGGTCCCGCGAGGTGGTTGGTGGCATGCCAGGTGCTCCAGGCAATTCACCTTTGGAGTAAGTTTTGGTCATTGACCGAGTTGGGCCTAAACAGGCACATCGCTGTGGGGTTGCGAATGTCTGTCAGTCGCGTACTCGTCACCCCGTCTCCGAGTGATGTAGGAGCACCGCTGGGTTTTAGCCGGTATGAGTCCGGCATACCCTGGAACATCCTCCCGAATATTCCAGGTATGCCAGCATTAAAAAAAGGTATTAAGGAATGTCATATTTTAAATCAAAGTTCTCATTTTATGGTAGGGGACAATTTTTGTTACGTGTCACACAAGGTACTTAAGCATTAGTGTGTTGTGTCTTTATTCAATCACGCTTCACTTAGAAAAAAAATACAAAAAAGGTTATATATGACGTTAGTTAAAAATAAAATAATTGAAAATAAGGCGAAGAAGTTTCACTTCCTCAACGTCTACACTGGCACACGAACGTGTATTACACCAATCGTGTGATTAAAAGGATACTCGTCTGTTTTGACGTGAATACGTCTTTAATATCGCTATTAAAAAAGAACTAATGGTATCAAAATTGGGGGATACATTTAGTGTTGTAGCTACATATATATCACTGCCATCTGAAATTTAATGACACCACAGGATAGCTAAAGGATCAAAGACTTTTTTACACTAAGTAAGGACTGTAACACATCGCGCGGCGGAGGAGAAGCCCTGATATTTTATAAAGACACTATTCACGTACAACTAATGGCCAGATTTGAAACACAGATATATACCATTTTGAAATTACTAACAGGCTAGTATGTAATCTTACCTGATGGTAAGAGATGTGAGTCTAAGATGAAACCATGCTGATGTAATAAGAAATAATTTATCGCAAAACGCAGCTTTTTTGCTTTGTATCACGTCTCTGATAATGATAATTAGCTTTAATGTATCATAGCTTCGTACCGGTACAGCATCAGACAAATTAGATAATGCAATATCCTAAAATTACCATTCCGGTGATCAAACCCGGGACTTCTGCTATCAAGGCGAGTATTGCACCAATCATTTAAAAATAAATCAAAGTAAGACTAGTTTTATACAGAAATAGAAATATTATGTTTAGCTTGACACTCAAGCAGTTGTTTTTAAAGCGTTCAAGCTTTAGTGACTTGAAAAAGCTTTACATTTTATTTATAAAGCCTTTTCCTTACAACGACTGGTCAGGAATGCATTTACTATTTAACTCAATGCGTGTTTTTATTTACGGTTTAAGGGTTTCTAAGATCTTTCTTTTAAAAAATATTCCTTACACGACGGCTTTTGCGAAATTTCTACGAAAAAATGAACTAAGCAAAAATAAAAGTTTTATTTCAACGTTTCCAACATCGAATTATTAATTTGTTGTGCGCCTTTTACATTGATAATCACACACTTTTGTTGATGAATCTCCTAGCCTAATTAATAGCCTTCACGGCCAGAGCAGTGGTGTAACAATATAGTTGGTGAGTCAAAGTCTTCCCTAGCGCAAATTTCTAAATGGGACACAAAAAAACATTGTATATTTAAATCCCGCAAAGATTCAGGTTTGCGCATTCATTGCAAAAAAACCACCTTCGACATTTCACTCCTCAAAGGCATTGGCACCATTGAATTAAGTCCAATTCCGTGGCCATTTGGAAGGCAAAGTGAATCTCACTTCCAAAATCTTGGGGTGCTGAAGCTACTTTTGTATAAAGCTCCAATTCGGAAACATATGGAATCCAGCTGAAACTCCTGCTATTTGACAGGATTCAAAATCGGGAAATTAGAATTGTCGACAACCTCCAAGTGACCAATAAACTTAGGAGTTTAGATCACAGAAGAACCATAAGTTCTCTCTGTGTCTTTTTTAGGGTATATGATGGGAAATGTTTTGAGGAACTATTCCAATTAGTACCGCCATCACAAATCTACGAATACTAATTTCTTCGTAGAAATAAATTCCACCTACATAATCTCAATGAATAGCCAGAGGGTGTTTCAAAGGGCCAGATTGGTTGTGTATGGAGGACTGTTGGTGCCAACACTTATGTATGGTAGTGAAAGTTGGGTATGGTAGAGAGGCATCTAAGCATTCCTCTCTCAAGCGTGAATGAAAGGAGACTGACAAAAAGCATTTATGAGTCAAAAGTAAATGAAAAAGTTGGAAGGGGAAGACCAAGGCGAACATTTCTGGACCAAACCCAGCGCATTTTTAATAAGCGAAGGAGATATGCAACGATCATGGTAAGTAGAAGCACGTGGTCTCTGCTTACCCCTATGGAAATGAAGCGTAATGCTATGTATGTATAATCCGAATGGCAATGGCACTCTTTAACAACTGGATTTGGTCGTGCCTTTTTCTCTCGCACTTGCAAAATGTGGAACCAACTTCCATCGGCGGTGTTCCCTCAAGACTATAACATGCAATTGTTTAAGAAGCAATCAAATTCCCGTTCTTCTGGGCCCGCAATGTATCGGCAGTTTTCCAGGTGATACAGGTATCCATGGGCGGCGGTGATTGCTTTCCATCAGGTGATCTACTTGCTCATTTGGCTACTATACTTTTGTCTATTCGTCGTCGTCGTCGTCTTTTCAACCGATGGGCGTCCGCTGCTGGACATAGGTCTCACGAATTGATGCCCATAAGGCCCGACCTTGCGCCGGTCGGCTCCAGCGGTTACCGGCGACCCTCTTGATGTCGTCGATCCACCTTGTGGGGGGCCTCCCTACACTGCGCCGCTCGGTGCGGGGTCGCCATTCCAGCACCTTCGGGCCCCAACGTCCATCGGTTTATCGGACTATGTAATCCGACCATTGTCACATCAGGTTCGCGATTCGTAGGGCTATGTCGGTAACTTTGGTTCTGCTACGGATCTCCTCATTTCTGATTTGATTGCGTAGAGAAACTCCAAGCATAGCCCTCTCCATCGCACGCTGAGTGACTGTGAGCTTTCGTATGAGGCCTATAGTCAGCTACCACGTTTCCGATCCGCAGGTAAACACTGGCAGCACGATTCGATTCGATTGCTGACAGGACAAACTTTGTAAATTGCATTTTTCATTAGGCAGGGCTTTGGCTGTGTTTATTTCTTAGCCGAGCAGCAAAACAAAAAAAAAATCCTCTTACCAGGCTTAGGCGCTACGATCTTAGATTATATCATCGTCTTCCATTATCTAATGGAAGACGATGGTATAATCTACTGATGAAATCAGTATCCACTGATGATCATAGTTAAGTACTATAATAAATATTGGAATGGTTGCAACTCGTATATTATTTATACATATTAGTTCTTACACGTCTCATTTTTATTTTATAAAAATAAAAAAGTTAAGACGGTTTTATTAGAAATAAGGATGCGAATATAAATTTATGGATGGAGGAAATCAATTTAGTTTTGGGTTATGGGATAAACTTTCCCATAACAATGTCGTTTGTACTGTCCTGGGTTAAAGGGAAAGCCTGTTCCGTTTTATGATATTTTTATATATACTTACTTTTATAAATTTTATCCAAAAGTCTTTTTATTTGAGTTATTAAAGTCTTACTAATAGTTCGCACTCCTCCTACACATTTTGATCAAATTTTCCATCGATAATCAAATAGCTTTTTATTCGTACATTCGAGTTTAAGCTGTTAACTTGTCTGTAATTTGATGATAAGTGTTAATATAGCCTAGATGACAGCGAGCTATTTGTCTTGGACTATTATGTTGGCACGGTAGTGTCTAGTCACTGTCGAAACCTCCCTTAATTTGGAAAAACTAGAAAATACAATTACCCTAATTTCGAAACGACATCGAATCAGGGATCTTTTAGCGTCTTCTTGTGATATAATCTGATAATAATTAGAAATATAAAATAATACTTCATCCCCATGAGTAGCATATCTTATATATAAAACAATTATCTATCCTGGAATTTAACTCGGAACGTTTTCTTACAGAGAAATGTTGTTTTTTTATAGAGATAAAGTGAATATTAAGAAAAAGATTGTCTATGAACATTTGCTATCGTAATTGTTTCTTTTATTAAGCCAGAAAGCCACGTTATAGTACATACGAATATAAACAATAAGTGACAAACAAGAGACACTTTGCCCTTATCTTTGAACACCACGCGCTTGAAATCGAAATGAAAATATAACACAAGGAAAGTCAACAAAGCACAAAATTAGTTTTATCCGAAAAATAGAAGGGAAACGCAACGGAGCGAAATGCGACAGAAATGGGAATCGAGAGGCTCGGCTATTTATTCGCGTTGCTGCTCAAATATTCGAAACTCTTAAATGTACAGATAACAGAGATTAAGAAGAAATAGCTTACAAAAAATATTATTATGAAGATCAACGATTTAGCACCAACATGTGCAAAGGTGCAAACAGGGCAACCCACCGTCAAAGGAATTTGTGGACTGGATCGAGGGGAATTGTTATGTTAAAATATCTAGTGTGCCTAAAAAAATTTACAAAACAAATATTTTACAATGTTATAAAGAACATACCAGTGCTATAAAGAAATTATAAATTTATAAAATAACATATTCATCTTTAAAATTTCAAATATCTTATTGTTGTATCTTTAGATAGAAAACTTAAAAACAATAAACCATTGACCTTCTTGTTTTTTAAAAATTTACAGCTGCTTTTAGAGTAGCTTGTGTTAGAGTAAGAGTATTCTATATTCCTCACCTTTGGCATTCGATACTCCTCACCTAAATACAGATACTGGCATTCTAATTATTTATCAGCCTAGATTTCGATTTCTAAAGTTATCGAGAAATTTTAAGAGATTACAGTCCTATATAATAAACGACGTGTTACTATGCGTCGGTATAGCGGAAAAGTTCCTGAATATCGACAAAAAGAGGAAAGTTGAATATCTCAGCCACGGACCTAGGAGTGATATATACGAGCTACAGCAAATTCTAATGATGGGTAAAGGAAAACAGGCAGGAAGAAGTCGTTTTCGGATTAATTGCGGACCTTACTGGATTCGGTAAGACTAAAGATGTAGAATCGGAAACGTGGTCGCTGACTATGGGTCTCATTCGGAAGCTCAGAGCCACTCAGCGTGCGATGGAGAGGGCTATGCTTGGAGTCTCTCTACGCGATCAAATCAGAAATGAGGAGATCCGTAGTCACCGACATAGCCCTACGAATCGCGAACCTGAAGTGGCAATGGGCGGGGCACATAGTCCGACAAACCGATGGACGTTGGGGCCGGAATGTGCTGGAATGGCGACCCCGCAACGGACGACGCAGTGTAGGAAGACTCCCCACAAGGCGGACCGACGATATAAGGAGGATTGCCGGTAGCCACTGGAGCCAGGCGGCGCAAGATCGGGCCTTGTGGGCATGATTTTGTGAGACTTATGTCCAGCAGTGGACGTCCATCGGTTGAAACGACGAAAGATGTAGGACAGCTATTTAGTCTAACATTGAATAAGATCGAATATCAAAAGTTAGCGGCTAATTTCAAAATTGAAGAGGCACCTTTAGAAAATGATGTGCCAGATATTCCCCAACAAGTCTTATATATTTTAACATCAGTCATATATAACCTTTCCGATGCTATCATTCCCTTTTATTCTGATATTCTTCCGAAAGTAAAGTATTTAATCCGAAGTGTATGGAAATCGTATTTTGATGAAAGATCCAGAATAAAGTGGTTCTGGTATAATACCGTGCAGAGTGAACCTCTGTGAAGACCATGGTTTGGACATGCTAACTTAGGTAGAAACCATACTAAGGTAGCTTTCAAGTTACGGTACGGGCATTATCCCCCTAATAAATATGCCTATTTGATAAAAAAGCGGCTACACCAAATTGCACTCTATGCATGCAACTAGAAGATGTAAAGCATCTTCTAGTTGCCCGCATGGCGCTATGGTCTAAATTGTTTTGATGTCGTTCTACTGCAGAGCATTCTGAGTACTCCTATGTTAGAAAAAGTTGTCGAATTTTATAATATGATAGTAGCGGGTTATCAGTGATTTATATTAAAGCGAAGTTACGATGGGACAGACTTGTGGACAAGAGTCCCTAATATACTCTAGATTAAGAATTTAAAAACCCTTTACTAAAAAAGGTTACATTTTTGCAAGTTACCCTACCTTTTTGTTTAATATCGACTGCTGTTCATTGTTGAGGAAAAAAACTTAGGAATTTTGTTGTGTATCCCAAAGAGGTATTAATTTTATAAGGCATCAGATTGAATGCGTTGTCCGTAACATAAATGTTCCCTCGACTAGATGCTCAATCCTCTGTCATCTCAATTTGATGTAGCGATGAAGCCACATAACGATGTGCTATTAAGTTATGTTCTTTAAAGGCTTCGACAGAGCTTTAACTGCAATTCTTGTTAAGTAAATAGACAATAGAAGCTTCGAAAATTATCACAAAAATATTTGTAATGCTTATTATATTGAACTTTAAAACAGTTTTTATTTATAATGTCTACATTATAATTTTTTATTTAATGTTATCTATGCCAAAGACTCATCAAAGTTTAAGTTATTTGTTTTTCTTCAAAACGGCTGCATCTAACGTCATGAGGTTTCACTGAGTTTTTCCTTCCATTGTCTTAAAGTTTTTTGCATGTCATATTACCATTATCAGATGCGAGGAGGGGGTA
The DNA here is from genome assembly GCA_015832385.1 of Elymnias hypermnestra. NCBI lineage: Eukaryota > Metazoa > Arthropoda > Insecta > Lepidoptera > Nymphalidae > Elymnias > Elymnias hypermnestra. The sequence continues at coordinate 1,516,799 of JACTOM010000061.1, read as the reverse complement.
ATGTGAAAGGCATTTTGCAGAGCATTCAAGGCCTATGGAGATGCCCATAGGACCGTTTATGTCAATCGGGCAAATGAAAAAAAAACATTTGAATGGTAGGTTTTTTAATCCACACTTTGCTTTTTTAATATAATATTACTGTGGAACAAGGAAGGTATCTATTAAATTAATATTATTGTTTAAACTAGCTTCTATTACAGCATTAGAACTTTTATTGTCACATTCTTTACAAGGATTATTTTACGATCTGTTATTAAAAGTACCCACAGAGCGCTCAGTCGAATAATATTTTTATCATCATCAAAAAAAATTGTTAAACCCTTTAAACTGTTACATGGCTTTTCAATTAGCCTTTGTTAAGTTTTTAAAGGGATTCTCTTATATGTGACACTACTTTGTTTTATAAATAAAATGAATTTTCAAATATTTCAGCCATATATGTTATATTTCGCTTTTTTTCTTTAGGTATTTGGTATGTTATAGTCTCTGTTATATATATTTCAGTTACAACATTTAAAAGTGTTCTGAAAAGAAACAACAGACCCAAAACAATATAACAAAGGTGACCATAAATCATTTGAAAAGATAGACGCATGATATCTATCTTAATAAATCTGTTTACCCAGCCGGGTAATGTACGATGACCAGTGTCTTTGACCTCCATTACCCTGTTAGTTTTTCTCTTTTGTCAGATTTATTTTTTTAGTTCGCGAAAAGAGGAAGGTCTTACAACATTGGTCGTAACGTATTACATCGACTACTTGAACCGGGCCCTTTAACAGGATCACTCATCGTTCAAATTGTCCCTTTTAGAGCAAGTTTTTTTATATAGTAGAATGTCAGTACAAAAGGATGAAACATTAAACTTCAATAAGGTTTCTATCCAGAAACGTTGACGTAGAGTTAGGAAATATAAATCGCTCGTGAAACCTGTATAACTTGCAAACAATCCTTAGGTATGTGTAGCCAACGACTCTCGCAACAGTGAGGTGGATTTAACCTCTGAACTCCTTCTGACACATTATGAGTGAACAAGTCTTAGCACTTGGATGTTAATATGCTTCTTCGTACCCTAACCTTAACAACTTGTCTGTCGAATTTTAATAAAATTTCTTTTTCTGTGTGCCCTGGAAATAGTATAGTGTTTCATTTTTCACTGGGAAATGCTTATACACACAAATCCAAACAAACTCCAACCCATGGGTCATGTATGTGGGAGTCAGCGATGGCGGGGACCTCACAATACCACTAAAAACCAGCAAAATTTCCTCAATCGTAAGTAATACTAAAAGATCAGTTTGCGCATCCCTTCCTAATGTCCTGTGTCCAATTGAGGATTAAATATGGCTACTGCAATCCATTGCAACTCTCCGCATCTTGAGCATATTTAGTGAGGTTACGGAGTAGATATTATAGTGCTGCAGTTTATAACTTATATTTATTTTACTCTCATAGTCTGATAAAATGACAAATCTGACCCTCGCGAAGAGATCGCAGGCAGAGGTCTGACGGCTTAACCTACTCTCCAAGTCGCGAGGGTGTGACATATCGAGCAAATATTCAGAATTTCATAAAAAAATATCAGTTTTGAATAGGCTCGACCTGGAACTCGAACCAATACTCTTGTAAGCTGACCACTAGACCTTTTTTTGCTAATAGGTTTGCGCTTAACTATGAACTGATGGTAAGTCTGATGATAGTTACTGGAAGCTCGATAACTTGGTAATTGATATTGACTCTCTTATGTTTTCTATGTAGCAGTGTACCGGAATGCAATGTTTTTGTTTACCGGCAGGTCTTTGCTGGTAGGGTGGTAACTTTGTCATGACCGAAGCTACTAATCCAGACGGACAGACAATGCAATTTCCTAAATTTGTCCTAGCAGGATTAAAACCCAGGGTCTCTAATACGGAATGCCATTTGCTCTAGCGAGGTCTTCAATACCAGTGAGGTAGTTCCAAATTTCAATAGGCGACGCAATAAAGGAAGAAATGGCAATATTGGGTTTTATATTACACGCTAAAGGGTCGACAGCAAGTTGACCTTTAAAGACGTTACATCATTCAAACAGTCCCGTCAAATGACGAGATTTTCTCGTTCCGGTCCTTATGAAATTGCGTTTGTGTTCCTTATATATTTTATTAGGTTATAGTAACACTGTTAAATATAAACAGAGGAGACATAACGAAGATATTTGTACAAGATTTTGTAGAAGAATTTCTCGTAATGTCCTAAAATCTTGCCTAACAAAATTAACCTTAGGTACATCAAATTTTGTTTCTAATTTATTGTGAGAAACAAGTCATTTGTAGCTTATTGTCATCTATTTCCTTTAATAGTTTAGTAGTATGACAGTTCAGAGAGACAAGGCTATGTTTAGGTGGTTTTTGTTGTTTCTTCGTCGCTTCAACCGATGGACGTCCACTGCTGGACATAGGTCTCACGAAATGATCAATCAACACAAGGCGGCACAAGGACCAATCTTGTGCCGCCTGGTTCCAGCGGCTACCGGCGATCCTTCTTATATCGTCAGTCCACCTTGTGGGGGGTCTTCCTACACTGCGTCGTCCGGTGCGGGGTCGCCATTCCAGCACCTTCCGGCCCCAACGTCCATCGGTTCGTCGGACTATGTGACCCGCCCATTGCCACTTCAGGTTCGCGATTGACTGTTGCTCCTTAAGACATAGGATTACTTTTATTACACATTATCTACGGCTAATCTTGGGTTAACATTCGGAAACGAATAATCTATATGGAGTATTAAATATGGGAGATTCGATGGTCTACTAAAGATCAACTTAAATGCGATCTGTATTTTAAGAAAGCTGAATAGTAAAACAAATTACAAAGATCAGAATAAGATGGGATGTCCCTCATAAGTCTGCAGATAATTTTCGGTTGTGTTTAGCGATATATATAGAAGATACTGTTTATAATAAAAGAGAGACAAATGGTCTCTATATTTACTTATAGTTCTTTGATAGGAGAGGTCTGAAAGATGAGACTAATATTGGCTGAGTTAATGTCAATGGGGCGTATAGTGAGAAGTTCATAACAGAAAACCTTTGTGCTTATCTTTTTGGGAGGTGCGCGCGCAAGTTCTTGCGGCTGCGTATCAGCACATGGTAGCTATGAGGGCTCAAGGCCTCCCAATTGACGTCGATGAGGTTCGGAAGGATCAGGGTCCAAGCCAGGCTCTGATTCACAAGTGGAAGGAGGACCTCAGGTCCCCAATAGCGGGTGTGGCCACCGTGGAGGCGATCCGTCCTCACCTAGAGCAATGGCTTTCCAGGAGGCACGTGACGCTTTCCTACAGACTGGTGCAGGTTTTGACCAGGCATGACTGCTTTGGAAAGTTCCTGCACCAAATTGGCCGAGAAGAGTCGCCTGCTTGCCACGAGTGTGGTGCAGCTATCGACTCAGCACATCACACTGTGGCAGAATGCGCAGAATGGGAACCTCAGCGGCACCGCTTGGTGGCGCTAATCGGCGGATAACTCTCGCTTGAGAGCATTGTAGGCGCGATGCTGTCAGGTGAGAGATATTGGGCGGAAGTGGCCCTCTTCTGCGAGACTGTAATCTCGCTAAAGGGGGCCCACGAGCGAGATAGAGAGAATGCAGTAGATGCTCCCTCTCACCGCCGAAGGAGGCGGAATACTAGGTGGCGCTTGTTTGCGCACCTGCTCCCACCTCCATGAATCCTCAGTCGGACACATCTGGGGCACATGGGAAGAATGCGCAAGCTGAACCTCTGCTGTCTCACTTACGGATGAAGAAGGTTCCGCTGGGTTTAAGTGGGTATTGCGAAGTCTCCTCCCTCGCTGAGCCCCACACTCCTGACCCAGTCTGGTCAGGGTAAGTGCGTAAAAGCATTTTCCAGCGCAAAAAAAAAATCTTTATAGGTGTGGCTTTTAATTTAGACTTGAGTTTTCGTAATCTGTAATCGGAAAACTGAGTATTGAATCGATGGGGTAGAATATGCCAAATCTAAACTGGAAATGACAAAGTAGACAAAAATAAGCAAAGGTACACTTTATTGAGGGTTTCGTGTGTAGAACAACTTACTTAGTTTATTGTATTAATATAAATCTTTCACCGAACTTGTTGGTAAGTAATAATATCAAGTCTAGTGGTAATGAACTACCTTTTAAAGAGATGAATAATCTGTTACATCTTTCTCTATAGCATGATTTTGGGACGTAAATTTGTTTACTGTATAATCTTAGGTAGATATTGCAATAGTGTACAGTTACTTTAAAAAAATTGATCGTTTAAAGCCCAGGGTTTAATCCTCAATAATTTCCCCATTAATGTAGACTTACAGCTATATGTTGTCAGTAAAAAATATATGGAAATATAACTCTTGAATGCGTTAACCAGTTGAATGCCTTTTATAAGGGTCACTTGTTACGTCAAGTGTCCCGTCAAATAAGAGAGTTTTCCTTGTAAGCTTTCTCATGGAAAATCGAGTTTTGTTACGATGACATAATAAGATTTTGCTGAGAAACCGTATACGGAAACACATGTTATAAGCGACCTTTCTATAATATTATACAACCTAAATATCAAATAAAAGGGCAAGTAGAACTGATTTCGTCGTATAAGTTAATGTCCGGTACTGTGTGCTATTAGTGTTCTTGTCTAGGGGTACTCATAATACAAATACGTTTAATAGCATATGCTAAACTAGCCGAGCCCGCGACTTCGTCTTCGTGGAACATTTTTTGGGTAACATTTTCATTAATTTAGGCAAATTGTCTTACAAATAAGAAACATACGTATAACACCCCCGCAACCATCCTTGCGGGTGGTATTTCGTAATTTTGTTGTTCTTAGCTGATCTCTACTGGGCAAAAGGAATATTCCAACCAAATTTCAAGGCTCTAGGACTTTGGCCGGGAGGAGTCACCCGCTTGCCAATAGTGTGGTGCAGCTGTCCACTCAACGCATCACAATGTGGCAGATTGTTCAGCCTGGGGACCTCAACGTCACCTCCTGGTGGAGCTGATTGGCGGTGATCTCTCGCTGGAGAGCATTATAGGTGCGATGCTCTCCAATGATAGGATGTGGGCCGGAGTATCCTACTTCTGCGAGTCCGTAGTCTCACTTAAGGAAGCCCATGAGTCAGAGAGGGAGAATGCAGCGGATGCAATCGCTCACTGCCAAAGGAGGCAGGGTACTAGGCGGCGCGTGTCTGTGCGCCTCCTTCCGTCTCCTTGAATCCTCAGTTGGACTCATCTGAGGTACCAGGGACGAATGCGAAAGTTGAACACCTGGTGCCTCACATACGGATAAAGAGGGTTCCGCTGGGTTTTAGTGGATATTGCGAAGTCTCCTCCCTCGCCGAGTCCCACACTCAGGACCTGTGGGTAGGGGTTCGTGCCTAAACGCATTTCCCAGCGAAAAAGGCTCAAGGACTTATGGTTCCAGAGATATCGTGTTGAGTCAATATTTAACATCCCTGCAACCTCCCTTACGGGTGGAATTTCGTAAAATCCGTTCTTAGCTGACCTCTACTCGTCAAAAGGAATATTCCTAGCTTATTTCAAGTCTCTACGTCTTAAGTCTTCTTTGTAAGTAGCAGCCCATTAACGTCCCACTGCTGGGCACAGGCCTCCTCACTCCGAGGAGCGAGGGTTTTTAGAGCATAGACCCACCACGCTGCTCCACTGCGGATTGGCAGGCTTTTTGTTTAATAAGGTAGAAAAGTATATATATTTTGTGTAAGTAAAGTAGAAAAGTGTATAAGTAAGGGAGTAAAGGTAAAGATTGTATAAAGGTATTTCAATTTAATAAACCTATGTGTAGTTATGTATATAAGAAAAGTCGAAAGGTAGTAGAGGTAATGAATATATAAGGGTATGACTATTTAAAATTATACAGAAGAAATAATTGTTAACAACTTCAATCCCTCTTTTTCGAAGAAAAAGTCAATTATATTTCTTAGAGAGAGAAATATTTGTCGGGTTATGCATAAGAATTTAACAGTCATTTTTAGAATTGTCTCTACATCGTTTTAAGAAATATGTCTAAAACATAATTATATAATGTTGAATATGTATAGGATATAAAAAAAAATATGTTTAAAAGAGTCACTACTGAGTTTCTTACCGATTTCTTCTCTATAGAATTAAGTTTTCGAAACAGCGATAAATTTACCAAAGAACAGATTATTGATGATTCAAAAGAGCTTTCCGATCTTTTGATATTGTATTTGAAAAACATGCTTATTATAATAATTCCTACGCAACTTATAAAAAAGCTCTCTAATCCAAATAAAGCTACTGTTTAGGTAGAATCTACTACATAAATATCCTTTGTCCATAAACGTTCATGTATTACGTTAAAGCAATCTGTAAACACCATAATAATCCCCTATAATCACCATAATATCCCTTCAATTACACGTGATATATTCTAAACCAGTAATAATACAGTACACCATAGGCTATAGAATTAATTAGGGTTTATTTATGCAAAACCAACCATTAGATAATGTGAAATACATTTAATTGCATCCATATTGCCTAGTTACCGATGCAAATAAACAAAACTACAGATTTTATTAATATACTAGCGACTTGCCCTGGTTTTACACGTGTAGTTAAGCGATTATCGGTATATGTCTACACTATTTGAAATATTTCAACGTATCTTGTAATGTTATGTAGATATCAAATATAATAATGTTCGTGAGTTTTTTTAAGAAGATGTAAAAGATGTACTGAGTTATCCTTAAAAGTTGTACATATATATATGTTATCGCAGTCTTTTTGTAGATTTTTAAAAGAGGAATTATTCTCACATACATTGTTTTATTATATCTTCAATTATTTAGGCAGCGTTTTCGATGAAAGCTCCCAGACATTTTTTTTGACACCTGCAATAATCATCACTGTATTTCCAACATCTTACACAAAACCTAGACAAATTATATTCATAAACCTTCCCCATGAATTACTCTATGATTATATAAATCTGCATGAAAATCTGTTAAGTAATTTTTGAGTTTATCACGAAGATACAGACCGTCGGTCATTATTTTGTCTTTGATTTAAGTAGTCTATATTCAAATAGGCTTTAAGGATTTCATTATCTAAAACCTAATCTATAACTATAAAATGACTTTTTTTGGTTAGTCTAATAGATATACTAGAATATTATAAAGATAAAAGAATTAATTGATGTATCTTGATCTGGATAGTATTAGAAATTATCAAAGCTATTATAAACGTCTTTTTTTGGGTAAAAGTTTCATTTCCATCGAAATCATTTGCGAAGCTTTACAAACAAGAAGAATATTTAAAATGCTTAGTAATAATATAATGATATAATAATCGCATATTTACATTCAATCATTTTACATCTAAAATGTGGTAACCTTAATAATAGTCAAAAGAGTAACTACTGAGTTTCTTGTCGGATTCTTCTCAGTTGTACCTACGTACCGAACCGACGATGATTATTTCTCATTCCTGACACGGACAAGTAATATAAAAGCTTAGAACTTTTGAAAATAAAATACTATAATGAAAATTATATGTTGCAAAATGTCGGATTATATGTTTCATGTGTTGTGTATTATAATTCCTTCAACGTAACCATATTTTACTTCCGATACCGCAAAAATTCACCTAAATAGGAATTAGGGTTGTCAATTTACAATTTACAAAAATAAATTAGTTTTTTATTCTATTTTTTACCAATAGGATGAAAATGTAAATGACCATGGACGTCCCACTGCTGGACACAAACACAGAGAGAGGGATTTCGGAGTTCAGAACCCACGACGCTGCCCCAATGCGAGGCGTATTCTTTGCGTACCTGATTTCACCCTCCGGATATACAAATATACTCAAGCTGTTTTTCTTTCCAAAAAGGCACAGTGATTAATTTTAAAGAACAATTTTTTCTTAGTCGTGCACACCTGATGGAATGATCGTGGTCATGGATGTTCGTCTATAATGGTGGCAGCTTTTTCAAAATTCGTCCATCTTTCTTTATTGGTGGCATTTCTTGTGCATTCAATCATTTTATGTCGGTGACCAGCCGCGAGAACGTTAACCCTCTATCTCTCCCTGAAGCACTAATTGTCCCAATGAGCTTTCGTAAATAACAATAGTTAGACAAATATATCTTTACGTAAAAGGAAATTAAGTCGTTAGAATGCACCAACACTGCAGGTTCGTTTAATTATATATATTCCGATCCCGTAGAAATAAGGGTAAATTCAGATCTAATTGTAAATCTAAACCATACTCGAAGCCTGGACTGTCTCAATGGTCAGCATGTCCGCCTACAGACGAGGTCATGGGTTCAAGTCCCGGGTCGAGCGAATTGAAAAATCGATATTGAGTTTTCTATTAGGATTTTCATAATATTTGCCCGATGCTATGTAGTTGGCGGTGTGTTCCACCCCAGTGCGTCGGAGAGCAAGTTAAGCCGTCGATCCTGCGCCAGATATCTCTCCGGTCGAGTATCACTCACTTTAGCCAATTGACATTCACTGCTAGACCTCTGACCTAATAATGCCAATTGTGCCCGATCTTGTGTCGCTTGGCTCCAGCGGCTACCAGCAACCCTCCTAATATCCTCGGTCTTGGCCTACACTGCGCCGCCTGGTGCGGGGTCGCCATTCCAGCACCTTCGGGCCCCAAAGTATATAGGTTCGGTGTATTTAAGCTTCGTGATTCGCAGGGCTCTGTCAGAGACGTTGGTTTTTCTACGAATCTCCTCGTTTCTGATTTGATCACGTAGAGAAACTCCAAGCATAGCCTTCTCCATCCCACGCTGTTTTCGAATTTTCAGTTTTCGAATAAGGCTCATAGTCAGCGACCACGTTTCCGATCCGTAGAACTATTCGAAAGCTTTGGTCCTTTGGCACTGAGGGATATTGGACGAGAAGATCGTACGTAACTTTCCGAACGCTGCCCGACCGAGTTGGAACCGGCGGTTGACCTCTTGCTCGAAATTGGACCTTCCTATATGGACTATATGTCCCAGCTAGGTACAGTCGTCAACAATTCCGAGTGCAGAGTTCCTAACGTTGACTGGGTGGAGCGGAACATGGATATTGGACATAGCATTCGTCTTACCAATTTTTATTTATTTGACTTTATGTGTGCAATAAAAACACGAAGAAACCATTTACAAAAATAAAAAAAAACATACAATATTTAGCAATTAGCGTGCAACGGCGGTGTTATTGCTATAAGCAATCTCTTAAAGGCAACCTTTGGCGACAGGAGTTATTTAAAAAAAAAGAGTGGGATGGTGCAAATTAAGATTATCCATGTTCATTTTTAGGCCCACCTGTTGAGAAGCTCTATTGAGGTCATCGAGCATAGTACTTGTCGGATTGGGTCTATGCTCTTAAAACCCTCTCTCCAATGTGTGATGAGGCCTGTGCTGAGCAGCGAGACGTTAATGGGATGCTTGCTAGAAGCCACCAGAAGACACACAAAAAATGTCAACGAAATCGGGCCAGTTGCTTAGGAGGCCTCCGATGACATATACATATATGTACTATATATTTACATATGTGGAGTCAACCCGACTGACTTTGAAGAGGGAAAAACCCTCACATTAACCTAAGTAGCCGTTTTAAGCCGTTCTGTAATGTCATCTTCAGACGTACGTTGGAAATAATATTAGAGCAGAGGAAAGAGAAAGTGCTGTAAAAGCCTTCTTGAATAAATAATTTTTGGATGAAACTTAAACTAGAAATAATTTAATTATAAATTGACAACCCTACATGAAAGCAAACGGAGGCGTACAAAACTCAAATATTTATAGAATTTACGTGCAAGACCAGTATTTGGAAGATAACTCTCAAATATAACCGCGATTTCTACAAACAACCAACTCAATAACTCATAATATATACATGGGAATATATTACCTTTAGCGATAAAAATAAAGAATGTTATGCCGTAAAACTGTTTTTTTGCTGATGTTTGTACCCGTGACACTGTGGATTTAATAACGGTACTTTCCTGTAAATTTGTATGCTAAGCTATGAAGGAAGAATATTTATAAGCTTACCGAATTTGTAAGGTTGGTGTCAAAATGTGAAAAGGATATAAAAAATATATGGAAATTTATTTAAAAGTAAACAAGATCAAACTCATTGAGTTATTACACAAATCGCCTGTGTTATTATTTAGAACATCAGTTAACTAATTAAATTTGGAAATATTTTAATCCAGGTGTAAATTTTTCAGTATTAAGATTAGTAGATAAAGTTTGAATGTCTCTATAAAGTTTTTCTTCATAACATTTTAGTAGTTTCACCGCCCATTTTAATACATATTAAACAATTTTAATTCTTCAACATATGTTAAAACATACTTGAATATAAATATATCGGTAACCGATGTGGAGAATCATTTCCGTTATTTATGAGCATTAAGGCATAGACGAAAACATTTCCCTTTGCTAACGATACAAATACCTTTCTTCATTTATATATAAAAGAAACTTAAAATTACAGATTACTAAAGCCGACAATACGATTATATTAAATATGACGCCTGGAATAAAAATTTGAGCAAACTGTATTATTTGACGAATTGCTATTTTTTATTTTAAGGCGTTTCAAACTATACATAACTTTTGTTCAAGAAGTTATTATTACAGCTTTATAAATTGTATTTATATGTAAATGAAATTGTTTAATATTAAATTTTTACATGAGACATAAATTTGCATTATTTTCTGTAGATGCCATTAATCCGTATTATAAAATTTTTCACATTGAAATTCTTGCCGAGAATGTTGTATACATGCGTAATGTTCGCACAATTCTCCTAACACGTTTTACAAAACAAAATTCAAACACGTTTTATACAGCCATTAATTTATGCTATATATCCAATTATTTAATACGGATTAACCAGCCTTGTTTGTACTTTACCGATGCCATTAGGCGGTTAGGGACGACACCAGGGCTTCCCAAAGTGTAGGACGCTAAGCGCTACAGATATTTATTTTATTGTAATAATTTCAAACCATAAATATCCGGTGGTCATATAACCATAAAAAATAAAAAATTTGGTACAGAAAAACAGATATTTTCTTCGGATTAAATCAACCTTATCATATGAGGGTTTCGAGAGTAGTTTACTTCCTATTCTTAGACCATACAAATCGGCTAAGCCAAAAACAAGATATTATTTTATAACTTAATAATGGACATATTTTATTGTCTGATGTAGAAATTTATATAAGGACAAATAAATTAATTTTTTAAGTAGAATGTCGTAGAATGGATTAACTTCTTCCCCCACTCATAAAGACGAAAAGAATAGAAGACGATCTATTAAGTTACAGATATAAACTCTAGAAAATAGGCACAAACATTAACATTCCTGAATATAGCAAAAAGGTAAGTAGCAGCCCATTAACATCCCACTGCTGGACACAGGCCTATTCTCTCATTCCCATAGTCCAATGTGATGGGAATTTAACACAACCGGAGAAAAATCTTTCTCAATGTATATAAAGTTATTTCTATAGATAACAAAAAATGCGTTTCTATTGATAGATTTACAGGACCCTATGTTTTTTTTCTAATATCATGCTTGTCTTTTTTCTTATACATATATAAATAAAGGATTAGTGTGGCTCGTAATATTGCAGACTTCTTCATTGTCCACAAGAAAACTGAAAATAATACTTATAGTTATTAGGGTGGAATTAAATAACTAAAAAATATTTATTGAGACGTTTTGAATAAAGTGTTCTTATATATTTCCCCAAAATTTAATCCGATGCTGTTTATGTTCAGCTGTTTAATCATTTGTGGCTACACGTTCAACTAGAGCCAATACTGCATTTTCGACTGTGAATATGTCTTTTAAATAGGCTTCCTGACTCTTAACTTCAACGGTTTTTTCAACCATGATTAAGTTAGTTTTGTAATATTGGATTATGATGGACGTTAGTTCTTCTAGGGGTCCTATTAATCCTTATAATTAGATATTGTAGAGAAAGTTTGAATATGGTTTCCTCCATATTGAGGTCCATAGGTTACCTCGCTCTGATGATACTTTTAAATGATGAAGTTAAAGTATTTATTAAGATATGATTTGAAGTGAGAGCTTCTTTAATATCTTTGTGATTTGAAAGTCGATGGATCGAAAAAGATACAGACACAAATTCATAAGATTTAATGTGGGAGAGAATGAGATAGGAAGCATTATACAGTGTCTTATGTTTGTGGTTGTCTTTCTACCTTGAGTACACCCTCTCCACTCGTGTTCATCAAGGCATAGTAGGAGTGAAAAAAAAATCTTTACATCAACCGACAATTATTCTTTTGGCGAATCTTAGTATGGAACACATATATATGTTCAAAATAGAAGATGATGTAACTATTATATCATTGGAACGTGTTGCAGTCTCAGAAGCCTTAAAGTATGCTGCTTCTCCAGAATCAGCACCTACTGTAATTATTCTCGGACAGTAAAAGTGCTCTTCAACATTTGACTCGATGCACCTCTGCTTACAAAGGGCTAGCGATAGTTTATGACATTTGCGGCAGATTCATGATTTCCACCGGAATGGCAGATTGCTGAGGCAGCAATGGGTTCCAGCACATATAGGTATAAAGGAAAATGAAGCGGCGGACAGGCTTGCTAAATTGGGTCGTACTATCGGACGTGGTTTTGCTATCAGATCCTTTTATTCTGAGGTTTTTCCCAAAGTTAAATATCTGAATGCGCAGCGTATGGAAATCGTATTTTGATAAAAGATACAGAATAAAAAGGGATCCGGCATAAGATCATGCAAAGTAACCCTCCGCGAGTACCCTGGTATGGACATGCTGCCTTAGGTAGAAACCATATTAAGATAGCTTTCATGTTACAATCCGGGCATTATCCTTTTAAAAAATATGCATATTTGATGAATAAAGCGGCTACACCTAACTGCATTCTATGCGAATAATTAGAAGACGTGCAGCATCTTCTTCTGGACTGCATTAGAACTAGGAATAAAAGGCAATTGCTGATATACCGCTATGGTCTAAATTGTTTTGATGCTGGCCTACTGCAGAGCATTCTGAGCAGTCCAACGTCAGAAATAGCTGTATATTTTTATAATATGATAGTAGCGGGTTATCTGTGATTTATATTAAAGCTAAGCTACTGACGTGTCTTGTAGACAGAAGTCCCTAATAAGTAAGTCAGTAGCAGACCGTTAACGTCCCACTGCTGGGCACAGGCCTCCTCGCTCCGAGGAGCGAGGGTTTTTAGAGCATAGACCCACCACGCTGCTCCACTGCGGATTGAAAGGCATAGTACACAAGAGCACTCTCATAGTCCGTAGTGACGAGAATCCGACACGACCGGAGAGAGATCAGGCGCAGGACCGACGGCTTAACGTGCCCTCCGAGGCACGGGGGTGGATCACACCGCCAACTTCCCAAATTCGGGCAAATATTAAGAAAATCTTAATAGAAAACTCAATATTGATTTTTGAATTGGCCCGTCCCGGGACTCGAACCCAGGACCTCACGTCTGTAGTCCAACATGCTAACCACTAGACCAATGAGGCAGTTTCTAGAAGTTTCTAGAAGTCCCTAATATCCTCTCGATTTAAATCAATTCCACCACGTGTGATGTGTCGGCGTATTAACATAATATACAAATGCTGATATGTAAAAACGTGTGATTTAATTAATTTCAAATGCTTTATCGCTTGCTCTTCACATGCATTCAAAGTAACCGCACCAATAACAAGAAACTATACAAGTTAATCTTATTAATCCGGAACCATTTGATGAAGCTTTTCTTTTTAGAGTAGTCGAGGATATTTCTTATGGATAAAAAATTATGTCATGAACCATGAAACATGAATTATGTGATTACAGTTTGAGTGCCTCTGGCCTACACAATTGCGGATCATTTATACCGCGAAAAGTGTGGGCAATAGCCAGAAGGGCGATTAATTTTGCGCTGTTAAATTGTACATACTCGTAAGTGTTAAGTTAAACGTTTACTCATTTGTTTGCTTAACACTAACTGTGTAGACAAGTTAAAATATATATAATTTAAAACTAGTGTTCAATCTTAGAGTACTTTTAAATCATGCTACATTAATTTCTTCAGGATTTGAGGATTTAAAATATAGAACCATGCGTCAACCACTGCCAATTGGAACGAAACGTACGATCCGCTAACTGCTGCGGCTCCGCTTTTCAAACCTCTGATATCTTCTAAACTATCCATTTTGATGAAATGCTGCAAAGAGCAGTTTTGATCTACATTAAATGTACAACGTATGTAATATATTTAATTGGATAAGAAGCGATACTGCATTGTATAAATTAGCTTGGTAAATAGCGGAGGAACTCTCGTAACTTTAAATTTTAACTCGGTCTTTAATATCATCATCAGTTGCTAACTTAAATAATATATGGAAAAAACCATATTTGACGATTCATAAGTACTGTATAGGCCTACTTGAATAATGATATTTTAACTTGTAACGTTTAGTCAGCATAGGCGATTTAAGTTCTCAAAAATATGTTTGTTACAACATCACATTATAAATCATTGAATTTTTCAGCATTTATATAATATAATATGTATGCATTATACATATTAACCTTCGTCTTGAATTTGTAATAAAATCCGTTGTGTAGTTGAAAAGATCTAAGCGAACAAACAGCGGATACCATATCATTTTATACTGTGTAAAGATAGTGGGTTAATGTAACTGTATATGTTTCTATAACAAACTCCCAGAAGATGTTACAAAGATGTCTATAAGTAAATTTAATTCTTTTATTAAAAGAAAGCTAATAGAGAAATCATTTTATGATTTGAAGGAATATTTATAAGACAAAAACCGTGGGAGAGAATGAATTGCTCTATATATATTTTGATATAGAATAAATTAAAAATATATATTGTAATGATGATGACATAAAACGTGCACCAGTCTGGGTTTGTTGTGGGCTCTTCTCAGATGAGGGCGCAAAGGAACCCTCGTAACTTAAGATTGTAAGTCGTTCTTTAACGTTATCATCAGTCATTCATTTAAATATTATATGAAAAAAAAAACGATATTTTTGTAATATCATAGATCTACTTGAATAAAGATATTTTGACTTTGACTTTGACTTTGATATCAAAACAACACCCCTTATTTTTATTACCTGGCTACGGCCGTGTCGTGTTAAACTGCCTACGACCTAATAATCTAATGTGACACGTATTTTTTGGAAGATTTATTTAATAGCTGTAATTTTTCACCAGCCGGTGGTTAAATGGATAACTTAAATGTCTCGGTTTTCAGCGAATATTGTTTTTAGGATCATATGGTTTTATAATCTATTTATAGACCAACCTGGATAAAAGGTTTCTATCTAACCTGAGTTTCTACATTATAAAGTGTTACACTATAAACTATTAGGCGGCAATAATGGTGGCTCTAAAATATCGAGTTGTAACACTTAAAACAAGTATTAGTGGCAAAACTAAAAACATTGAGCAATATTAAGGAATATTATGCAATACGAGGTAACTGTAAGAGTGAAACGATAGAGTCAAGAGAGTCTCTCTTGAATGTATGGTTGTTTTAAGAAAAATAGTGATATGTTATGTAAATTTAAATAGAAAAACAATCGAGTCAAGAGAGTTTAATATTACAAAAACTCGAACTAAAATTAACTATTAATCCGGTTACTTCTCAGCGGATTCAACTTTCCGAAGCGGTGGTAGATTTGTTACCAACGGACATACTACTGACGATTCAAAAGTGCTTTTTGAGCCTACTTGAATAAAGAATATTTTGATTTTGATTTTAATTACCTTAAATATTAACGAAATTGGAATTCCACATAGATTAATAAGCAGAGTTTAGCTAGTGACTATATACTACATTAACAATGAATACAATGTCTAATCNGGACTATGAGAGTGAAGGAATAGAGAGTGCACTTGTGTACTATGCCTGCCAATCCGCAGTGGAGCAGCGTGGTGGGTCTATGCTCTAAAAACCCTCGCTTCTTGGAGTGAGGAGGCCTGTGCCCAGCAGTGGGACGTTAATGGGCTGCTACTTACTTACTTTTACCTAACGATTTGTAGTCTAACAAAAGGTTAAATAGATGATAATATACGAAATTCATACAAAGACTACTCAGAAATTGCGGTTATAACTTATAACTAAAAACCAACTGTATAACAAGCACTCATTAGTACTTCTAAAGAAAGCTAGAGTTTGTAATCAACAAAATTAACTCCACGCAGCTAGCTTAGACTTGTTGAGTGATATCAAAGTGAGTTTTAATTAGTTCTTTATTGTGTTTTGTAAATATAGACGAACTCTCTTATAAATTTACCCTTTTATTAAGTCTAGCTTAAGAGGATTTCGGTAGCACAGGTTTTAATACAAGCTCTGTAAACAAGGGTCCTAGGTTCAATTATAGGCAGGAGAAACCATTAAAGACGTCCCTGTAGTTATAATATGTAACAATCTAAGCCTAGCTAACTTAATAGATAAAAGAACTCGATCTGTTTGTGAGGGTTTCGGGTTTAAATCTCAAAAAGAAAAACATTTGCCAAAGTACTGTGTAGAAGCAATAAAGGTACTGCTTCGGAGTCTGGACTGGTAGAAGCCTTCAGCCGTGACTAGTTACCACCCTACTAAAGACGTACCGCCAAACAAAGGGATTTGTATTCCGGTACGATACTGTGTAGCAATCATTAGAGGTAAAATGCCTCTTATCAGATTAGCGCATTTCCATCTGAGACTGTATCTTCATTTACCACAAGGTGGTATAAATAAAAAAAAACTTGTATTGCAAACTAACTGTGCCCGCAACTAATAAACTAAATATTTTACAGATAACCGTTGAATACAAATAGGTGACTGAAAGTAGATTGCCTACGTCAACTATTAGTTGACACGACAATGTACTGTTTCAATACATGTCTCAAATCGGGCGGTCGGTAATTCAAGCATCTCTTTCTTTTTGAGTCATAATATGTATTATCTATTTCGCTTCTCGGTAACTGCTATAACACAATATTTAAAGAGATAAGACCAGACAAAAAATAAAGAAGAAATCAGTTACAAAGTGACAGTTAGTAACGGTGTATGTGTTGCATTTTTTTGGTATTTTATAAAATGTGAGTGTTTATTAGTGATTATTTGTGTTTCTGATTATATAAATGAAAACCCTTGAGGTAAGTTATAATTTTTAAGATATGAGTCTATGAATACAGGATGGACTTTTTTCACTCATTAGTTTGTATTAGTTCAGTACAAGGCGCTACACCAAAGTCTAAATTAATAAACGAAAGATAACATTGTATAGTTTAACTATTAAAAATCATATCATTTGGTAGCCCTGGATGAACACGTAACTCCCAAGAGCCACTTTAGCGTCATTCAACCCGCGGGGCAACGACGCAAAACATGCGAGGACCAATTAATAGGGTTAACTAAAAAACACGGCGGGCAGTCAAGCAGATAAGGCACATACGAATAAATAAAACGTTCATTGTCCTTTCTGAGGCTCCATCTTTTAGAACCCTTTAAAGAGTAGCCTATATCCTTTTTCAGGCTCTAGACTATCTGTATACAAAATTTCTTTAAAATCGGTTCAGTAGTTTTGGCGTGAAAGCGTGATAGAGAGAGCTACTTTCGCATTTATAATATTAGTAAGGATAGGTTAGTAGATGAAAACATTTTACAGTTTTCTTTGAAATTATTTGCTTCTAATGTTTTCATCTTGAATTGTGGATTCTTCCAAGAACTCAAACTGCTTGCTAAAAACCTATTTGACTTGAGAAAATAATTAGATTTTCATTTAAATAGTGTACGGGATTACTTTGTAACAAAATTGTAAGCGTTATATCTTTCAGTAACATTATGTGTAGGCAAATTTGTTTTTATGTTGTCTGTTATCGTCTGCTGAGATAATTGCAACCTTTGAGCTTTACATTATATTCTTAGTGGCTACATTACAGCATACGATAGAATAAATCGTTGAAAATTAAAACGAGCAATAAATAAAGAGAAACCTTTTACACGAGCTTTCAGTAGAAGGCTCTATAAAAAGGTTTGAATAACCATTTATTTTATAAAGGTGCATGCATAAAAAGTAGATATGTCAGAAGTGAAACTTCTTTGGCAAACTAATTTTGAAGTCTTGTTTACATTTATACAAATGTAAAACTTTAGATTTCCGAGACTTAGAGGGAGGGATAAAGGAAGATGTGTTCGGAATTTAATGAATTTAATTGTCATTAAAATAATGCAAATTATAAATTGCATTTTTATACAAATTTATATTTTTTATTTATTTAAACAACGACACAATAAATCCACTCTAATGTAAGTGCAAAAGAAGTGCATGCGCCTAAAGAAGTTTCACTTCAAAAAAATTTAATATGGGGGTTATGTGAAGTGAATATGATGATGTGTAGTTGGAAAACTTTAGGGTTTCCCATTGTGGATTCCAACTCGAGATTTCTCTTAACGAGATTCCACAAATCTCACCACTAGGCCATAATGCCTTTTGCAAATAAAGAACTTCAAGTACGTCCCGCTGCTGGTCACAGACTGCCTAACTCATAGGAGAGAGGGTTTTTAGAGCATAGATCCACCACGCTGCTCCACTGTGGGTTAGCAGGCATAGTACACGAGTGCACTCTCTATTCTTTCACTCTCATAGTCCGATGTGACAGGAATCCGACACGACCTGATAAAGATTAGGCGTAGAACTGACGGCTTAACGTATTATCCGAGGCACGGTGGTGGATCTTGATAGAAAACTCAATATCTATTTTTGAATTCGCTCGACCCAGGACTCGAACTCAGGGCCTCATATACATAGCCGAGCACTAGACCAATGATGCAGGCAACACAATGTACTTAAAATCAATTATGTCCATGTCCATGCATATCCAAAAGCGAATTTGTAAGCAATTATTCACTTTCTTTCTCTCTTTCTCTCTATCAAGCGAAATACAAATAGAGAAAGAGAGAGAGAGAGAGTGTGCGTGCGTACGTCGGTACGGCCGTCCATGTGTGCGTATATTAAGTATGATGAACGCAGGGTATGAATGTACGCATCAGATAGTTTGCAGGGAGGAAACGCCTGCCTGCCATGAATGTGATGCACCTGTGGTTTCAGTGCAGCACACTCTGGCAGAATTCCCGGTGTGGGGATCCCAGCGGCATCTATTGACGTCGGTAGTCGGAGGAAGCCTTTAGCTGGAGGGCATAGTTGGCGCAACGCTCTCTTGTTATAGTAAGTGGAAGGCAGTGGCCTCCTTCTGTTAAAGTATTGTTTCGCTGAAGGAGGCGCATGAGATGCACAGAAAGAACGCTGTGGACGCTTCTATACTTCGGCTCAGGAGGTTGGGAGGTAGAAGCCGTAGATTGGCGCTTCTCCTTCCTTTTTCCTTAATTCCCCAGAGGAATCTTCCAGAGCGTCAGGGTAGTTGCGTGTACCGATTCTCTGGTGCTTCAGTAAAGGATGCGGATCGCTGCGTTTTAGTGGGTATTCTGGCTTACCAGCCAGTCCCACACTGCCGGAAAGATTTTACTCTGATCGGCGTGCATAAAAAAGAGTATGTATGTATTGTACAAAGGTGAGTGTTAGTGCACGTTAATATGTGGAAAACCCTATTTTTCACTGTTTAAAATGCCTAAACGTTAAAATGTATATCGTATGATATAAATGGATACTTTAGATGCTTTTACAAAAACTTCGCGGAGTGCGTCCGACTTTTGATTCAGCAAAAAAATTACCACTTATCTAAGAGAGTCTGCTATTGTTGGTTTTCTTAATGAGCTAAATTTTCAGCAATCCCAACTAATTATAGCCAATAAAAACTTTTGCGAAGGCTTGTTGTTTCAGTAATTGAAAGACGAGTGGATTTTTTTGCAACTTTTAATTTGAAATTGAAAGCAAATCAAAGCTTCTATAATAATTATTTCTTATTTATTTGCAATCTTCATTATATATAATGAATAAAACGATATATTTTCAAGCTATTTATATACAAAATCATTGTCCCAGTTTTTGATTGCGATGAACTTCAAAACTACAAAATCCATTACTTTTACAGCTTTTTCTTAATTACTAATATATTTGTTATGACACAGGATAAGTTTCTTTAAAAAAATATATTTAATTATTAATTCTCTAGTCTATTAAGTTACGTAAGCCTCTAATAACGCCGTACTTTAAGTCTGACAATTAAGTATATGCAGAGGAAGTTTCAAATCGCCTAAAAGTTGAATATATTAGTTTCTTGTAAGAAATATTTAGAATTTAACAAGTATACCTTATATATAGGCATAGAAATCACTCAGTATTCGCAATATGTTTAAAACTATTGGAGATTTAGGAAAGGGACTCCATCCGCAAGGTACATATTTCGGAATTGGAAAATACGTGGAGAATACTATTATGCTGTTTCTTTATAGTTCTTAATAGTGCTTTACTTGGTCACGAATAATACCAATAATATTGTGAAAACTTCTTCAAAACTAAGCGATTGCTTTGAAATTTAATTAAGTGACTCCTATCGCAACGTGCACAGGTATTTAGTATGGATTTCCACATATTTCCACGGAATTGGAAACTCTTATTGTTTGATTTTAAATAAATTTTATCATTTGCAGTGTTTTTGTTTGGATAAAAATTGATCGTTCTTTTATAATTCGTCATAGTCCTTCTTGGTAACGATAAACATTGCGGAAAGACCATTCTCCAGCTGTGGGATAGTAATACACCTTACATTACCTTCATTATCCAAAGCCATACATAATAAAATTCGTTTTGAAAACGTTTTCAAGGTATTAATCTTTGCCATAAAACACTATTAAGAATTATAAAGAAACAATCAACTCTTACAAACAGAAATTGTACTCAGTGAGAAAGTTTTTTTAAAAATAACAATGAAGGTAAGTAAGGTAAGTAGCAGCCCATTAAGCCACTGCTGGGCACAGGTCTCCTCACTCATATGAGAGAGGGTTTTAGAGCATAGACCCACCATGCTGCTCCACTGCACAAGTGTAAGTGTCTCTTTATTTCTTCACTCTCATAGTCCGACGTGACGGCAATCCGACACGACCGGAGAGAGATCAGGCGCAGGACTTAACGTGCTTAACGTGCTCTCCGAGACATGGGGGTGGAGTAAACCGCCAAATTTTTCTCAACTTCGGGCAAATATTAAAAAATCTTAACAGAAAACTCAATATCGATTTCGAGCTGGCCCGACCCGGCACTCTAGCCCAGGACCTCATGTCTGTAGTCGAACATGCTAACCAGTAGACCAATGAGCCAGTCGTATAATAATTATAGTCTCCGCGTATTTTCCAATTCCGAAATATGTACTTTGCGGAAGGAATCCCTTTTCATAATCTCCAATAGTTTTAAAGAGTGAGTGCATACTTGTTAAATTGTAAATATTTCAAGCAAGGAAATAATAAGTTCAACTTTTATGCGATCTGTAGTTAAATTATTGACCCACGAAAGTTCCTCTGGGTATCTTTTCCGTTTTAGTGTGATGTATGTTCAAAGGTTTTGTGTAACACGCACAAGTTTATTGCAAGTATAAAATAAATAAGATAAGATCTTTCAGGAAATAAATCCGAATGACTAATTAACATTAAGTGCGTAAGGATATTTGATTAAAAAAGGATACAACCTTGTTATCTATTTAACTAAAAACCATTGGCGAGATCTTTCGGCATAATTAAGCAGATGTTCGGAGGGGAAAAAATAACAGTTTCAGGTTCATTTAGAGGCTCATAAAATTCAGAACACGTACCCCCATAACGTGGCTATGTTAGTGTCTGGTACAAGTTATATAAAACTTTGAAAAATGGCATGAATTTTTAATATCAATTTGGTGGTATTCATTTCTTGTGGAAAGTTTTGGTCATAAATATAACTTTGTAACCTTATGACCCACCTTGTGATAGTAAGAGTTGAAGGAGTTTTTTTAACCCTTCGCTTGTCCGAAAAAAGGAAATTTTTGTTCTTTTTACAAGTAACATGTCCCAAAATGGGAAAATACAATGACTAATCTGTCCGGTGTAAATCCAGTTAAATACAGTCGCTTGCCCTGCCTTCGATTGCTCCGCGGGTCAAATGACGCTAAAGAGGTTATCGAGACTTAAAGATCATGAAAGACCACCAAACTTTATAATTTTTATGTTTGTTAATAATAAACATATACAATGTTTTCTTTTGTTTATTAAATTAAGACTTTAGTATAGCGACATGAGGCCCTAAATTTTGAGATAGTGAAAAATATCCGTCTTGTACTTATAAGCTCATATCTTAAAAATTAAAACGTACCTCAGATGTTTTTATTGTTATTCACATCACTTATATAATCAAAAACATAAATAATCACTAATAAACAGATATTTTTTGTTTTTTCTAATGTCTGGTGTTATCTCTACGCATATTTTGTTATGACAGTTATCGAGAAGCGAAATAGATAATACACATTATGACTTTAAAAAAGAGATGCCTATATTTGTAATTGCCTAAGTTGAGACAGGACTATCGTATCATGTCAACCAGTGGTTGATACGGGTTATTGCCGACAGGATATCTCACTTAATAGTAAGTGATGATGAATGAAGTGCAGCTCTCGAATCTGGCAAGAGATATTTTACCTCTTATGGTTTTACACAGTGGAGGTAGTGAAACTTTTTAAGCATGTGTAGTAATGGAAGATATGAAATGAATTAAAAAAAGCCCAATTTTTGGCTTTTTTTTTAATATATTCCAAAGAGTCGTATTAGTAGAGTAACTTTAATTGTTTTCATTGTTTTATATAATTCATAAAAGGGGATAATAAAAAAATATCCATGACATTCATTAAAATTGATTGGAAGTTTTTTTTTTGTATGATTCAGTAATTAGAAACTTTACGCGTCGAATTGTTTTTTTTTTTCAATACGACCATCCGTTGTAAGATTTGAAAAATCGCCGAAAATTTTGATTACCTTTTTAATCTCTTAATATATTCCACTAGTGTACATTGGTTTTGATTTTTTTTATTATGTGAATATTGCATTACTACTTTTACGCTTATAAATTAGACACTAATAGCATCGCCTACGTCCGAAATCCCGCAATTTGCAGCATCTTTCTATTATTATAACATATAGACGTGTTAATTGTAAAGATTTTAACACCTTCTACAGTTGTTCTTTGGCACAACTCAGATATACTTTTTACCAGTGGTCAACATTAACTGTAGGCTGTAATATCAAAAGCTCAGTTGAATCATCAGATATCTACTTCGATGATGAATGATGATAGTTGTAAGCGCGCCTAACTTAGTAAGGGGTAATTTTAAATCTTATAACAAGGCAACGTATGGGAATGCATTGCTTACCAGTACGTCTTTGCCGTCCCATATGCGTCCCATGATGCTTTTTCGTCCTGTAACCCTCAGTGCCTGAAGACCAAAGTCTTCGAACAATGCGTGTTGCCAATGATGACCTACGGTTCTGAAACGTGGTCATTGACTATGGGCCTCATGCGAAAGCCCAGAGTCACTCAGCGTGCGATGGCTATGCTCGGAGTTTCTCTACGTGATCGAATCAGAAATAAAGAGATCCCTAGTAGAACCAAAGTCACCCCCCACAAGGTGGACCGTTGATATAAAGAGAGTCGCCGGTATCCGCTGGAGCCAGGCGACGCAAGATCGGGCCTTGTAGACGTCATTACGTGAGACCTATGTTCAGCAGTGGCCGTCCATCGGTTGAAGCGACGAAGACGACGATGAAGCCTTCCACCAGTTGGGATTGAAACAAATTAGAAAATACAGCTTTCTAAATTTGTCCTAACCCAGGACGTCGGGACCAGGACTTCAATATGAAATGAACAGCTTTTCACTAGGGATGTGCGAACATCGTTTGAATCGAATTGAATAATTCGAATTTCCAAATCATTAGAAATTCCTCGAATAGTTAAAAATATAAAAAAAAAATTATAAAATCTTTTATTTCATTCCCTTTAAAATAAAAAATACTATAATAATTGTTCTATTTGTGTAAATCGCTTTCATGGTTAAAATCAAAATCAAAATCAAAATACTCTATAGTCAAGTAGGCTCAAAAAGCACTTTTGAATCATCAGTAGTCTGTCCGTTGGTAACAAATTCGTTGGCGTTGGTAACAAGTTGGTTCGGAAAGTTGAGTCCGCTGCGAAGAAAACGGGAAGAAACTCAACGGTTACTCCTTTAAAGATAGTTTTGTATGCTACAATGTGTAATATATTGCTTCTGTGAGCAACTGGAATCAAGTCCAAACAATCTTTAATAATCTTCAACATTATAATATGCCTTTTGATTGGAGTATCTTATTAAAAATGCGTATGCTCAACCCGACAAATGAAGTTTGAACCTTCTTCACTCTAAAATATGGAATTACAAGTTTGTTTCTATTGCTTGTCTTAATAATGAGTATTTCACTTTTCTTACTGCATAAATGTATATTATCACGGATATATAAGATATTATCAAATATATATTGCGACGGTACTGTGAGAATTAATGTTTCTTTAAATTTATCTCTTAGAGATGCATGAGATCCTAATTGATATATGGCCCGTATTGATCTTTTTTAACCGACTTCAAAAAAAGGAGGAGGTTATCAATTCGTCTGTATTTTCTTTTTTATGTTTGTTACCTTATATCTCCCGCCTAGGTGGACCGATCTTGATTTGATTTTTAAATGAAAGGTGGTGCTCGTCATAGGGTTGCATTTTTCTTAAATCCAGTTCTGATGATGACATCCATGAGAAAACCGGATCAGTCTTAAATTTGCATAAGCATGTGCGCGACAATTGGACGAATAACTCAAGATCTCAAGCCAACCGATCAACTCAACTCAAGCCAACCGATTTCGATGATTCTTTTTTGGAAAGGATATACTTAGAGGGTTTTTTTGTGATAGTTTGGTTAGGTTCTGCTGATGGATTCCATGACAAAGTGACGGAACTCTTCAATTCTTAGTAGCAAATGAACGATACTCGACAGAATCTTCTATAGGCTATCCAAATATTTGAGTTGCCTACCGTAACTTCGGTATAGTCAAGTGCTAGTCGTAGTTAAATATGAAGATCAATAGATCTCCTGAACGACTTACAGTAAGGATGCGGTTTATGGCAGAAAATATAAGTATCTGTAATCAAATAGCAATAAGCTTTTTGATTACAGACACTTTTAAACGTTTGTTGCTGTATTGCAACACGTTTTTAGGTGTACACATTTTGAGACAAATTTGTTAGTTAACTTCAGATTCACTAAAAATCAACAAATAAATATAAATTTTAACAAAAAAGAACCGCCTTCAAAACAAACTTACAAATATATGTTAATTTGCTCTAAAAAGTAAGAAATAAATACGCAATTATTTTTTACTTTATCTAACAGCAAATGCGGCGGAACTTGGTTTACTCACCAGAGTCTTAATATGAGCACCCCACTGAAGCTCATATGACGACATAAAGAGGGTCGCCGGTAGCCGCTGGAGTCAGGCGGCGCAAGATCGGGCCTTGTGGACATCATTACGTGAGACCTATGTCCAGCAGTGGACGTCCATCGGTTGAAGCGACGACTGAAGCTCAGAATCTAATGTTATACCTAAGAATACTGTATATTTAACTTTCTCTACTGGATTATCATTAATTTGAATATTTGTACAAATTTCTTTTGTATTTGGCAAATTGAATTCAACTTAGTCTTTGCCGAGTTTAATATTAAGTTATTTACTGAAAACCAATATGAGACATGTGACATCGACGCATTAATAATAATAATGTAAATAGTAATTTACAGCATCGAAATTTCCCTCATTTCTGTCAATCTTGAATATCAAGGACGTGTCATCAGCAATGACGCTAAATCATTTAGATATTTTAAGAATAGAAAAGGGCCAAGTATTGATCCTTGTGGGACACCCATTCTTACCGGTGATCCCGCCGACTCTACGCTATTTTGGTTGGAATAAAATATATATAGGCTATTAAATTTATATTTGAATATTTAACAAAAGAAACTCAATAATTGCAAATACTTGAAAATTCACTAATAATTTAAGAATAATTCGGAAAAATCTCTAATTATAATAATTATTCGGGAATTTTCGAATTACTCGATTCGGAACGAATAATTCGTAAGTTCAAATTTTTCGCACACCCCTATTTTAAACTAAATATACTATAGCGGAACAAAAAAAAAAATAAAGGTTTGATATCAGTATCATAACCTTATGATACTGATATCAAATATTTTTTTTATGTTCCGCTAAATATACAGGTGTGTATTCACTAAATGCGACTATAATATATACGGTATTTATGTATATATTTTTAATTTTAGCCTGACTTTTTGTTGGGGCTAATCTTTGAAATGGCTACAAAGATTTTACAGAGACTTTCACTGGCAGATAGCTAATGTTACAAGGAGAGAGAGAAAACATTTTATTGCACACAAGATAAAAATACAAAGACATATAAAGTAACTTACTTATTTCTACAATTATAACGTGCAAAGGCGGTCTTATAGCTGCAAGCAATCTCTTCCAGACAACCTTATTATGTTTAGAAGCAGACTAAAATAAATAATAGGGCAGAACAGCGCCAGAAAGTTAAATATAATATATAAAAAGAAATAATTGTTTATAACTATATAAGATATTTGTTCATGATATATCTATATATATATGGAGTAACTTACGCTTAGGAGTTACTCTTATTTAACGAAAAAAATCCATGAATACATAATTAATAAGTAAACTAAGGCGCTACAAGGCTACTATTTATGTACGTTCTAAAGCTTTTTTCCTATGAGAGAGGAAAATTTGAGTCAGGAGCTATTACTTCCCTTATCGAATTTGACATAATTATCTGTATTAGTAATATAATACGAAGGTGTATAACAATTGTTTGTTTCCCAAATAAATAAATATATGTACAGCAATTTGTGTAATTAATTGTAATATTATACCTTTGAATCCACCCAAGGACAGTTGTATTAAATTCAATTCAAAGAAGTTTCATTCGTAATTGACTTTAGCAGTTGTTAATCACCATTTAGTGAAATAAGGGTATCAATCGGAAATAAGCTATTCGAAAACATAAACAGGGGGAAACGAGTTAAAAGTTGTTATTCGAAACCCGTTTCTACTTAAGACAATATATTAAGAGCCAGCGGGCAAAATATTGCTCAGAGAAAGCATAAAATATTCATAAAACTAAATTCATAATATTAAAATAATAACATCTGGTTAACAGTAAAAATTATTAAATATATTTTATAAATTCTCACAATAATAACAAGCTTTAGATCCAGTAATACAAGTTACGTTTACCTGGATATTTCATCGGTTTTCTAATATTTTAGGAGTTAACTTTTATATTTAACTACAGCGAAGCTAGCTCAGCTTTATTTAACATAAAAAAATATATAACTTTCAATATTCAGTCCCCTAAACACTCATCATATAAGTTATTCGAATTACGTTAGTGTTGTTCTTTTTCATCAATTTACGATGAACGCGAATGCTGTCAAATATTTGACAGGAAACTGTAATTTTTTTATTAACACTTTGTTCGAATTTTCTTAATAAAACCATCATTGTGCTTATCAATAAATAAGAAAATCGATTAATCTGCGTATTTATGATTTATACAGCATTATAAATTAACAAATGCTAGGGTGTTATAGATAGAGATTTCAATGACCTATTCTTACCTGAAATTTACTAAGGCGGCAAATTCATACACAGATCAACCACAAATTTAAATAATCTTTCATTGACGCAGTCTATACGCAAACGCAAACTCTATTCTTATATTCCCATAGTTCAATGGAAGGGTAAATCCGTAAGGACTGGAGAGAGATCAGCTGCAGAAAGGCTTTACATGCGAGTTCCCCGTGGCATGTACTGGGGTTATTTTTATCAGAAAGCGGAATATCAATTGACCTTGACATGGGATTTGAACCTAGAGCCTCACACTACATGAACAAGCTCACACAGTGGTTAAGTGACCAAGACGCCGCACTCGTCATGCAATAGTTATTGTAACTACCTTTTGGCCTATAACCTTTTACTTGAACAGTTAACTACGAATTCTAGCAAGAAAGCTAACATAAATAAAGATACAAAAATCCCTTGTATAGTGTTAATTAGGGCGACTATTCAGAATGCCACACACGTACCTCTCCGAGCTGGAGTTTACAAGGGAATAGAATAAAATAACCGATATTTATTACATTTGATTCAATGTTGCCTTATAAATGTCTAGTGGGAAAGAGAACACTGTTTTTACTAAGAAAATTCTACGCAATTAGTTATGTTAAAGTAATAGTAAAAAAATTGTTGAAAGCTTAAAAGTCAGAAGTATACGGGGAGGTTTATATTTTTTTCTAGCTGGGTTACCTTTAGGCACCGTGATCAGACGTAATATCTTATTGGGATTGTGGGACAAGGTAAAATATTCATTAAAACACAGCGGTACCCTCAACATCCTTTAGTAGAGTAATAGAGGATTGGTAGACGCATTCTTCCTTGGTACGCCAGAAGATTACCGCTGAGAAAGTTAATAAGGAGGCAGCAGAAGCCTGAATCTACGCCTCCCAATCTTCTACATTAGAGAAGAGGAGCGTCCACAGCGTCTTCCCTTTGCCTCTTATGTGCCTCTCTCAGCAAAATAATAGCCTGGCAGAAAGAGACCTCTATACTACACTCCGTTTCGCTGGTGATCATTGCTCTATGCCCTATGCCCTACAGCTAAAGCTTCTCTCTGAATAACGTCATCAATAGATACCACTGCATCACACTTATGACCAAATTGAAGCTAAAATTACGACATGCTAGTATTATTTTGTGGTACACGCTAAAAGTGCTTGTTAAAATGCTTTATTTAATTTATTCGAATAACTGAGAGAAAAACTGGAAAGTTAATGTTAAAGCTCGTTCTATATAATATTACATTGTGATTGAAAAAAAAAATTTCAACGCTAGAAATATGTTAAATTGTTTTAATAAAGCTTTAGGATAATGCTGCTAAAATCAATCTTAAGCAACTAAAAACAATTAAGTTTTGCACGAAGGCGCGAGCTAAAGCTACTCTTATTACAGAAGGCAATAGTGAAGTCGAAATATTTGCCGTCGTTGCAAAATCTCTCTACTTAGCTCAAAGCAGCGAACATATCCGTTAAAGGTGTGATTAATTCGGTTAACGAGCTCGTAAGTACCTACACAGTTTACCTTATGAGGGCTTTAAATGAATCTGTAATGAGAAACGACAAAAAATAACAGTAAGCTTAATATAAAGTTCAGAAGGAACATTGCTGTAGAATACAAGATATGAAAGAATAATACTAGGACTTTTGTCTTTTATATAATACTATCAATGCCCCGTTAAGTCTACTAAGTCGGACTTATTTTCTGAGACTGAACTTTTCTAATTCTTTATATCTTTTGAATAGAACGTCTGATTTTAATTATTTAAAAAGTATTTTAAAGGTATTGAAACAGTCTTTATTAAAATATAAAATAATAGAATAAGAGACTGCCTGTGTATGCAGGAGTATTGGTGCCAACACTTATGTATGGTAGTGAAAGTTGGGTATGGTAGAAGAAGCATAAATGTAAAATAAATGCGGTAGACATGAGAGCGTTGAGAAGTATGAGTGGATTAAACCTGACAGAGTCAGAAATAGTATGATAAGAGAACGTTGTGGTATAAAAGAAGGTGTAGTGACGAAAATTGAGAAAGATATGCTTTGATGGTTTGGGCACGTAGAGTGAATGAATGAAAGGAGACTGTCAAAAAGGATTTATGAGTCAAGAGTGAATGCGGACGTTGGAAAGGGAAGACCCAGGCGAACGTTCCAGGACCAAATCCAGGACATATTAAATAAGGGCCAGAACAAGAGTACTCTAAACCGAAGAACTTGTATGAAAGGTTTAATGAGAAAGAAAGAAGCGAAGGAGATATGCAAGGATCGTGGCAAGTGGAAGGACGTGGTCTCTGCCTACCCCTATGGGAATGAGGCATGATGCTATGTATGTAGGTATGTAAAAAAGATTAATTATATAAGAAATATTTTTATTTTATATTTTATGAAAAATAGTTTAATAAATTATTAAATGACGAGTGGCAAATTAAAATGCCACATGATATTTTTAAATATTAAAATTACCTAACCTTCAAACATAAATGCACAAAAAACGCTGCACTTTTCATGACGCTAATCACGCGTTTCACCCGTAAAAAATCAACCTGCATGGGCCTAAAGAAGTTCTACTTCAAAGGAGAGAAATCAACTCAAATATATCTTAATATTTCTATTTCATTATGTAACTTTGTCACACCCCGAGAAACATACGCTCGTACGTCCAGTCAGCCGCTGTGCCGCTTCTTTTTAAATCTCTGGTATCGTAGAAGATATCCATTTTAATGAAATACTGTTAAAGGCAATTTTAATCTACATGAAATATACAAGCTATACAATACATTTCTTTTGGATTGGTATTAATACTTTAGTGTATAAAATAGCTTGGTAAATAACACATATTTATTGTAATATGTAAAAGATAAAAATGGTTACTCTGGGTTATCCTTTAGAGATAATTGTATACCATTGAAGACTTTTTTAAAGATCTTTTTAAGATATATAATTCTGTAGTACATTAGTTTGATCTGTCTCATCAGGATTAGATAGGGTTTGCGATTTAAGCGCATAAAAATGGATTTGCTACATCTCATTACAAATCCTTAAATTTCTCGGCCTTTCTGTAATATAATATGCATATATTATACATATAAACCTTCATCTTGAATTTGTTATAAAATCTTTTGTGTAGTTCAAAAGATCTAAGCGAACAAGCAGCGGACACGATATCATTTTATATTGCGTAAAGATAGTGGGTTATAGATATCAAACAACACCCCTAATTTTTATTACCTGCATATGACCTAATAGTCTAATTTGACGCGTATTATTTGGAAGACTTTATTCCATCTATTAATATTCGTTTAAAAGATTTAGGTAACAGACAATGAACGCGACTTCATTTTATAGTATGTCAAGATATTAAAATTTTCAGTTCCAGTATAACTATTTTATATCCAGGGGAATAAAAACCGGAGAGATGTGGAAATAATAATTTTTGGAGCAGCCTATTGCAGGCATTCCGGGCACGTATTGGAGACAATGGGGGATTTTTTCAGTCCTCGTGGAATTCGGATCCTGACAATTTTGCCACCTACGTCAGGTTAGGCCTTTGTGATTGCCATCTATGGATTGCTTTGCTGAATTATAAATCTGTGACATTTTCGAATAAATCTCTCTAAAGATTGCAAGTGAATATGTCCTTGTTATTTAAAATTGATAGAAATAACGAAAATTTTGACGAAGTAAATAGATCTATCACTGGTCTCACATTGGTTTTCAGTAAAAAGTTTATGTTGAATTCAGTATTCAAATTAATGATAGTCCTCTAAAGTAAGTTACGGCTACAGTGTTCTTGGGAATAACCTTAGACTCGTGGCTTACGTGGGGTGCCCATATTAAGACTCTAGCGAGTAAACTTAGTTCCGTTGCATTCGCTGTTAGAAAAGTTAGACAATACACTGATGTTGAATCTGCCAAAATGGTGTATTTCGCTTATTTTCATAGCATATATCTTACATCATACTGTTATGGGAAAAAGCGGCGGATATTGAAACTATATTTATTTTACAAAAAAGGGCAATACGTGCCATATATCAATTAGTATCTCGAGTTTCCTTAAGAGAAAAATTCAAAGAAATATCAATTCTCACAGTACACTCACAATATATATTCAATAATATCTACAGTAAAAAAGTGAAATTAACTATTTTAATACAAGATATAAAAACAAACTTGTAATTCCATATTTTAGATTGAAGAAGGTTCAGAAATCATTTGTTAGGTTAAGCATACGCATTTTTAATAAGATACCTTAATCAGTTTTATATTTACTTCCACATAATTTTAAGAAATATATCAAAAACACCCTACAAAAGGCATGTTATAAGGTTAAATATTATTTAAGCGATAGAAATGTTTGGACTTGATTCCAGT
This sequence comes from Elymnias hypermnestra, assembly GCA_015832385.1. Classification (NCBI taxonomy): domain Eukaryota; kingdom Metazoa; phylum Arthropoda; class Insecta; order Lepidoptera; family Nymphalidae; genus Elymnias; species Elymnias hypermnestra. The sequence continues at coordinate 1,484,682 of JACTOM010000061.1, read as the reverse complement.
TGCTCACAGATGCAAAATATTACTCATTGTAACATTCACAACTATTTTTAAAAGAGTAAGCGTTGAGTTTCTTGCCGGTTTCTTTTCAGCGGATTCAACTTTCCTAACCGGTGGTGGATTCCTTACCAACGGACAGACTACTGACGATTCAAAAGTTTTTTTTGAGCCTACTTGAATAAAGAATATATTGATTTTGATTGCAATTTTGATTTTATGATAATTTCTCCTGTTGAAGTAATGAACAAAATTCGTTGGAAGGTTAGGTAGTTTTAATATTTACAAATAACATGTGGCATTTTAATTTGCCACTCGTCATTTGGTAATTTAATATACCGTTTTTCATAAAATAAACATATTTCATAAATGCTCTTTTCCAAATTTTTAATTCAAAAACAAAATTTAATTGATAATTTCTAATATTGACAAAAATCACGTGGCATTTTTATTTAAAATTCGTCATTTGAGATTAAAATAATTTATTTGTATGTAATATACGACACTTTTAATGTTTTAATGACGATTAAATTCATTAAATTACTAACAAATCATCCTTTTCCCCTCCTTTTAAGTCTCAGAAGTCTAAGGTTTTCGATTTGCATAAATATAAACTAGACTTAATAATTTGTCTTCCAAAGAAGTTTCACTTCTGACATGTGTATTTTGTAGGCACATACGTAAAGTACGTTACTTTTTTGTAACGCTTTTCTACAGAAAATTTTAAATTACATGAATAGAAAAAAAGTTAGGATCGATTATTTTTCCGGCCCATCATCAAAGGTGTCATTAGTACTATCGTCTGTCTTTGTTTTCAGAAGCTTTCTCCTAAAACCTTGTATTTGGACGACCTCGCTGGCGCAATGGTGCGAGTATTCGCTTTGCTAGCTGAGGTCCCGTGTTCGATCCCCAGTAGGACGAATTTAGGAAATTGTATTTTCTAATTTGTCTGAGTCTGGTGGGAGGCTTCGGCCGTAGCTAGTTACCACCCTACCAGCAAAAACGTGCCGCCAAACAAAGAGATATTTGTGCTCTTGTACTATGCTGTGTAGGAACCGTAAGGGGTATATCGCTTCTTACCCAGATAAGCGCGTTTCCATCTTAGACTGTACATCACTTACCATCGGGTGAGGTCACAGTCAAGCGCTAAACTGTCAGCAATAAAAAAATGGGGAAAAAAATGAGGCAATCAGATCTGACTGTTTCACATTTATTTAAATGTGAAACAGTCAGATCTAGCCCACAAATTTATTTTATTATATATATTACTCGGACAACGCCGATACAAATACCCCCCACCCTTTCTGGACACCGTGTATTATAACAAACAAATGTGCAATAAAGTGTATAAATAAAAAACCAGCAGTGGAGCTGCGTGGTGGTGCTATGCTCTAAAAATCCTCTCTCCTATGAGTGAGGAGGCCTATGCCCAGCTCTGGGATATTAATCAGCTGGTACTTACTTTATCTCTACCATTTCGCCAAGTTATCAACTCCAATCCTATAATAACTAAAACAACAAGATAACATTAAAGTATTTTATAATGAAATCCAAGAAATATTAAGACTTCGTTATAATAATTTGTTTTTCGGTGAACGTTTTATATTTCATCTTTGTAGTTTATTATGTTTTAGTTTTATAAAGCAATTTTAGGAGACATAGACTTAATTTGTTTCTAAATTAATCTGTGAGAGCCTATTTTATAAAATGACCATGATATAAACCGAAGAAGCATCTGAGTTTTTACTGAGAAACTTAATATAAGATTTTAAGACGTTCTTTTATATTATTGTCAATGTTATATTGGATATAATATAAGGAAATGACTATATTTAACAAATCACAAGTGCTGTAAAAGCCTTATTGATTAAAGAATATTTTGGTGTGTATAATTTTTTGTACCTGCCCAGGATACGATCATGCAAGACCTTTACCAAGAATCCACTAGATAAAACCCAGGAGATGTATTAAGTCTAAGATTAGACTTTATCTTTCTTAACAAACACTTTTCCTATATATTTGTTTGGAAAAAGATATAAATATTTCATTAATTAATATATCATTAAGTCACNTACCGCCAACTTCCCAACTTCGGATAAATATTGAGAAAATCCTAATAGAAAACTCAATATTGATTTTTGAATTGGCCCGACCCGGGACTTGAACCCAGGACCTCATGTCTGTAGTCGAACATGCTAACCCCTAGACCAATAAGGCAGGCAGGCAAAACTCAGAGGTTGTCACAAATAATAGCGACGTATATAGCTACTATTCACCATGATTACAAGCAATACCTTCTAATTAAACAATATTAATAATAGCTTATTATTAACATCAATAAGATACAGTATATAATTAAAATAATGTCAATTCTGTTTCAATATACAAGACTATGTTATTAAAATCTAATAGCACGAGATATATATTATAGTAAACATGATCAAAGCTAAAATTAACCATACACATTTACAATACTTCCGATATATAAGTAGTGTTATATCTTCTCGGTGTTCAGAAGACGGGGCGTAGATATTCAGGCGCTGATTTCAAGAGTAGTCAAAGAAAACTGCTGTTTGTTCGTGAAGATGTATTTCGCGATGCCAAGATGAAGGTTTCGTTTATGAGCGTACATTGCGAAAAGAAGATATTTTAAAATGTGTCCGTTGTGACCACAGACTCTGTTAGGCCTTTCATCACAGATTATGTTGTGAATATGAATTCACAACAGTTGCAAAATTACTCCTTTTATTAGCAACTATCTGTCAATAAAACTTTCGTTAAAATCAACCCAATCGTTTAAGAGGTAATCGATCTTTTTATATAAGTGTCGTATATATTTTTATACACATTTAGTGAAAAGGCGTTAATTTGAAATTACATTACAGATGAGTTATAAATCTACTGACATTGCTGTAGCTGTGACACACTGAAAGCCTAGGACTAAAAACACTCAAAATTAGCTCATACCTTTTTTGCATATAGCAGGAGCAAATTAATTTTACATGAAATAAATTACATAATACATTTTGTACTTAGCAATTGTTCTTTCGACATTATCATCGTTATAATTTGAAGGATTACCTGGATAAAAGCGTGGGTGTAAATGATACTGCATTGAATTAAACAATAATGATAATATATTAAATATAATGACATTGTAACGGTGATCATAAAAAAGTAACATCCAACTGAGTTTGTAGTTGGCTCTTTCCAGAACTGGGCGCGAAATAACCCTCATAACATTAGATTGTAAGTCGTTCTTTTATATAATCATCAGTCGTACATTGGAAATAATATATGGTAAAAACTGTATTTTGCTGTAAATGCCTACTTCAATAATGTGTGTGGTTGAAAGCGATTTCTCTCTGCCCATCATCATGCCTCGCCTCGTGGATAACTCCTTATACACACACCTCCACGGAATTGCCAGCCAGCGTCCAAGAGCAGTAATCATTGGGCGTCCGCTACCTCATGACTTCCTGTTGATTACACCTGGTATTGGTGCTCATCGAACATGGATCTGGAATCTGGATCGACCCTCTTGAAAATGCTAGAAGAAAATTACCGAGCACAAATTGGATGCTAGAAACCCATATTCAGAATCTGCCGAGCATAGTAGTTGCTCTGCTTGATAGTAAATGGCTTCCGAAATGGCTTCTATTTCTATGAGGATGTTATATTGCAAAAGAAGGCATTACAGAAGCCAGGGCTAAAAGGGCTTTTCTCACTTTCTGGAGATGGGGGGGGGGGATTACAAATGGAGTAACTTTGCCTCTCTGTCGCACCTTTCTTGAACCCATGAATCAAATTTATCCAGGGCGCCAGAGCAGAATGAGTTAGAATAGAGTAAATAAAATCTGGCACCAGCAAGCATCAGGTGTAGCAGCAAGTTCTTCTCTTCTAGATGGAGTTCTATACTTCATTTAGTGTACCAAACGCATTTCCAAGCGACAAAAATAATGACAAACATTCACATCAAAATTTATTTATATATTCCAGTTAGTCAAGTATAATACTTGACTCTGAGAACGAAAAACAACCGTCTTAGTCAGTACTTTCTATTATCTTATACTCGTAATGTCAGTTGAAAAAGTTAGAGCAATTCATTAAAATATAAGCTTTAACGTTATATAAGTATGCTGCAATAAGATTTTTCAATTAACTTATGTTTCATAAAAACTTCAGACGTTTACAAAAAAGTCTACAGGGAGTTTATTGTGGAAAAGTATATTCCTAAATGAATTAGTCATAGCATGTACTCTAGCAGTTTGCAGAGTGAATTTATTTCTTACTGTAAATCCGTGACATCGTTCGCGTATATTCGTACTTTTACGATAACGAAATGTAAAGAAAAGTTTTATGATTTGAAGAACTAATTCAGTTTAAGTTTTATTCTAGAGAAGTAACAAATAGTGACTCATAAAATTTTTTCTGTAGGTGTTGGCTCAACATTTTAACGAAAAAACAAGTATTTCTAATGTTTATACATATCATGCCTCATTCCCATAGGGGTAGACCGAGACCACGTCCTTCCACTTGCCACGATCCTTGCAAATCTCCTTTGCTTCTTTCATTCTCATTAAACCTTTCATACAAGTTCTTCGATTTAAAGTACTCTTGACCTGGCCCTTATTTGAAATGTTCACCTTGGTCTTCCCTTTCCAAATTTCCCATTCACTCTTGACTCATAAATCCTTTTTATTAGCCTCCTTTCATTCATTCTCTCTACATGCCCCAACCCATCTAAGCAAACCTTTCCCAATTTTAGTCACTACATCTTCTTTTATACCACAATGTTTATCGAATAGATCACTAAAAACTATTCAAAACTTAAACAAATTTAAAACTATTCTTCGTATATTAATTTAGAAATATTCTCATCAAACTGTCCTTTCGATTAACTAATAAAATATATGGTGATCTTTTAAAACAGTAATGCAATAAAAAATTTCCAAAAATTTGAGAAATTTAAACCTATTCTTGAGAACTTCTTAGACAACAATAAGCAGGACTCAAAACTAATTCGGCTTTATATAACAGCTTTGAAAAATTCTCATCTTTCCCCTGACTAATTCCGATTCCGACAAAAGATGATCTTTTAAAAGCACTATAAGACTGAGAAATTTCAAAACTATGACAAATTTAAACCTATTCTCGTGAAACGCTTCGACAATCTCATAAAACAGGGCTCAAAACTAATTCGGCACCGTATATCAAGTGAAAAAAAGACATGTTTCCTATTCTGAAAACAGTCGACACGTCAAAACAAGGTTGTTAACATACACGCAGTTCGCGCAACACGTTAGTGGGGACGACAGTTGGACGAATCGTAACAGCTGCACGACCAAAATATTTATGTGTAGAGATGCATTCGCTTTAATATCGATAAAAATTGTCGATTTTATTAATTCATCTAACAAAAATAAAGAAAATTTAAAGTGGGTGCATGTCAGAAGTGAACTTCTTTGGCAAGCAAATTTTTAAGTCTTGTATATTTTTATACAAACTTTAGATTTCCGAGACTTGAGAGGGAAAAAGGAAGATATGTTTGGAATCCAATGAATCTTAGAATGAATTAGTCTTTAAAATACTAAAAGAGTCGAAAATAATACAAATAGTTTATTGAAATCTCAAATGACGAATTGTAAATAAAATAACACGTGTTTTGAATTTAAAGTTTGGGAAAGAGAATTTATGAAATAATTTCATTTTATACTTTATGTAAAATAGTAGACGAGTAGCAAATTAAAATGCCATATATTAGTAGTGAATATTAAAACTATCTACCCTTCAAGCAAATAAAAAACGCTGCACATATTTGTGACGATAAAGAAGTTTTACTTCAACAAGTGAGAGAAAGTGAAGAAAATTAGTAGAATAGAATTATATAATAGATGGATTTCAATCACTACACAGATATTAGATGGATGGAAAACAATATCAAAATTCAATTTCACTTCAATTGATTTGTTTGCGTAATAATTATCATAAATAATGGATTATTTTAATCAATCAAATCTACTACTGGTTCAAAAAGTTGTTTCCGCTGGAAAGAAACCGTTAAGAAACTCAGCGGTTACTCTTTTAAATATAGTTTTGTAGGTTACAATGAGTAATATTTTGCCTCTGTGTGCAACTGGAATCAAATACAAACATTTTTATCGCTTATATAAATAATCGTCAACATTATAATACGCCTTTTGTAAAAAGATGTTTTTGAAATATTTCCTAAAATAATGTCGCAGATTGAGGTATCTTATTAAAAATATCGGCATTATAAGTTTGCTTTTTTTTTGTATTAAAACTGTGTATTCAAAACGTTAATTCGATTATATCTCATTATTAAACTCAATTCCTTTATTTAGACTTCCTAAATACAGTTTTGGATTGGGGTCAAACGTCCAATAGGGTTTCTTTGTAACTTCACTTGCGTGTGTTCTAGAGGCGCCATATATTCATTAATCATTTTGATTAAGATACTATTAACAAAATATAAATAGCATTCTTTGAAAAAAAAAAAACAGTTTTCATCTGTCCTTTTCTGTCTTTCTCTATTTTTTACTTTAAAGTTTTCCATATTAACATTGTATCGATATATCCCAGTCTCATCACTAGAACATCTAATAACAGTAAGTCACTAAGCTGAAGATTATAAAATTGCCATAATCATAACTTAATTAAATCTTATATATTTATGGGAATCATAAAAACATCATAAATTGTGGTTGTAAATTAGCGTTATTACGAGGTTGCAAAGATATCACAAAATTATATTATAATGACTGTCTAGAATCTTAGTCTCGAATTAGATTCTTTAGAAAATCACATTGGGTTGAAGTAATTAAAGTAAATAACTGGTTAAGAAGACAAGAAAGAACATTAATAGGAAGATAGTCATGTCTACTCATACCTAAGAGGATTATTAGAGTATAAACCCACCACCTTGCCCCACAATTGGTTGCAGGCAACAAATGCAAAAAAATGTACACTATGTTACTTCAAAAGGATAAAATTTAAAAAAGAATGGTAGAACTTTGCCTGATTTAATTAATTTACAATAAATTATCACACACACCACTAAGTTGTGCTTTTCAATGACAGATAATATGATGAAGAACCTTTCATATTTTATGCACGTATTTCTCGAAAATATATAATAAAATATTATCGGGTTTGATTGTTAAAAGCTTAACCGTCTTAATTAATACTTCGTCTAAAAAGCTTTGTAAATATATCATTCCATGTGACACTGTTGGAGCTTTTTTGAATTGAACCGATGCGTGAAGCGTGAATTGCGCTTCCGTTGAAGTGATGTATTAGGCGATGTCATAATTATGGACAGTGATACGCCTCGGTATTTTTCACCATTTCCGGTTTATAAAAGAAATAAATTCTGGTAGAAAAATAGATCTTTTATTAATAAAAAATGGACTGGACCTTTCGGCCGAAAATAGTTAGCACTATACAATTTTTTTCTCTGGGTAATGCTTTTACGCACTGATCCCGATACGTAGCTCGCGAGTGTGGGAAGGCACCCAATAAAACCCAGTGGAACTCTCTTCATCCGTGAGCGAGACACCAGAGGATCAGCTTGCACATTCCTACCTGGTTTCTTGGATGGGTCCGACTGAGGATTCACGGAAGCGAGAACAGGTGCGCAAACATGCGCTGCCTAGTTTCCCACCTCCTTAGGCAGTGAAAGGGGGCATCTACTGCATTCTCCCTCTCTCAATCGCGGGCCTCCTTTAACGAGACTACGGTCTCGCAGAAGAAGGCCATTCCCGAACAACACCTCTCACTGAAGAGAATCGCGCCTACAATGCTCCACAACGAGAGAACCCCGTCGATCAGCACTACCAAGAGGTGACGCTGAGGTCCCCAGGTTGCGCAGTCTACCATAGTGTGGTGTGCTGAGTCAATAACTGCACCACACTCATGGCAGTTGGGCCACTCCTCGCGGCCAAATTTGTGAAGGAACTTTTCGAAACAACCATGCTCGGTCTGTTAGAAAGCGTTCCGTGACCCCTGGAGAGACATGGGTCCAGGTGAGGGTAAATCGCTTCCACTGTGGCCGCGCCCGCTGCTGGGGACCAGAAGTCCTCCTTCAACTTGTGAATCAGAGCTTGGTCGCTGATACTACGTACCTCATCGGTATCAGGCCGTAGACCATGAGCTCTCATAACTGCCCTGAGTTAGCACTATACAAGCGAAGACGTGCCGCTTAGCAAAAAAAAAATATATATTACCATACGACTCATTAACCTAGTAGTCAGCATGTTCGGCTACATTCACAAGATCCTGGGTTCATGTCCCAGGTCATGCATGTTCAAAATTAAACACGTTAGCGGTTGGTCTTGTGCCTGATCTCAAAAACCATATGTGAGGAGGTCTGTGCCCAGCAGTAAGACGTTAATGGGCTACTTTCCTTTAGTTCACTTTACTTTTGCTGTGTAGAAACCATATGAGGTAAATTGCCTCTACAGCAATCAAAATAAAACTGTACAGATTAATATCATCCACCCACATCCTCTTATTAACAGAATATTAATGTACATTTGTTTAATTTATACATGTTTGCATAGAAAATTTAACATACAAAATGAAAATTCAGACAGCAAACTCCGAAATGCACATTCCGAAGTAATTGCGATTAACATGATTTATTACCGTTCACTCGCCGGTTCATTTAACTTGCAAAAGTAAGGTGTAATATTGGAGTGAAACAAGTGTATCCATATGATAATATGATTTTAATTACGTAAATAGCTACGCGAATTTACATTACACAGCAAATTAAAGTGGCATAAGTCAAATACACACTTTATTGTTTATGACAGAAAAACTAATGCAAAACTCCAAAATGTCTTTGTAGAATAGCTGGTTGTATAAAATATAATACAAAGATAAAAGAATTAACTTACTTTTCAAAACTTTATTTAATTTAATTTTTAATTTACTCGCGCTTTTTTGTACGTTACACACGGACATTTTTGCGTGGATTGCCCCGCGGGTCGAATGACGCTAAAGTGCCTCTTGAATAGGTTGAACAGCCATGGTGACTATACATCCCTGTCGAACACATCCTTCGACAGAAAACCACTCCGTGTACGTCCTGTTTATTCTGACACAAGCACTAGAACCCTCATAGAGAGATTTTTCTGCTTTAATCAGATTACCCCTCACCCCCTACGTAGACAATGTTAATCACAACACATTCCTCACCACTCGATTGTAGGCTCCATGTATCTTAAATATTTAATGCAATATATATTGAAGAAGCTTTGGAAACTCTGGTTCTTCGAGCCCGATCGCCTCACAATTGCGTACTATATAAATGTAATTATGCTCATATTATTTACTGAACCGAAGTCATTATTAATCTATCATACTTTATACAAAATACTAGCTACTCTAGACGTATGTATTTAAATTACATAAGACCATTTCAAAATGTTCAATGTATCTTAAATATTTAATGCAATATATAAGGAAAATATGGTCCTTCGAGCCTGATCGCCTCATAATTGCATACTATATAAATGTAATTATGCTCATATTATTTACTGAACCGAAGTCATTATTAATCTATCATACTTTAAACAAAAAACTAGCTACTCTAGACGTATGTATTTAAATTACATAAGACCATTTTAAAATGTTCAATATATCTTAAATATTTACATTACGCAGAATTACATACTATCTTAATTTACTCGATTTTAATTGCTTGTTTCATTATGCAGAAAAAAAATTTATGTAGTTGTGTCACTTTAATGATATGCTAACGTTATGAGAGTTTCAAGTGGTTTTCGGAACATCGGGTAACAATGAAAATGAGCTGGCAATACTGGGCAATTACCAATTTGTATGTAATTACAGCCTACGTGCTGAATCGACCACGACGCTTTGACAAAGGATCTGAACACATTGGACCCTATTATCAAAGACTTATTTACGTTTATTTCACATTTCGTATCTTCTATTTTAAGGACCATTGATAGCCCAATGGATAAACACGTGGATTCTTGTTAAAGTCACAGTTTCAAATCTTGGGCAGGCCTCAATAAGTTCTCTTTATAATACCGAAATTTGTCTGTAACTGTAAATCCATTACATAAACTTGAGTTGTTTGCGAATAAGGCAGCGTGTGCCCAGCAGTGGGTCATAAATAAGCTGCTACCTACCTAATCCCAAGTAAGTACTTACTTACTACCTAATCCCAAGGCATTGAACATCAAGTTTATTTTCACTTTGGCTTTATTTACAAACATAAAAGCTAGTAAGTTAGTGTTTCAGGTGTGATTTTGAAGCCTTTTTTTAATTTTACTACACTTTTTACTACTTAAGTTGACTGAGAGATCATTAAACATGATCTCTTATCAAATAAGTCACATTATACATCAAATATTTGGCACCGTAATTTCAGCGACCTTCTTTAAACTTTATATGTCCCCTAAATAGTATTATAAAAACGCTAACATATTTACTAACAACTGTTATTTTCTCCACTATTAAAACATGCAAAACTTTCACTATACTAATAATTACTTCATTATTTGAATTTATACAATTTAGCACTATTTCTCTTAAAACAACAAGAGATTCACACAACATAATTGTTTTGCTCATTAAATACACTTCGTATTGCATAACATTTTGATATATTGCACTATGTTTTTAATAATTTTAAGTATTGCTAGTATATTGCACAATGTTTTAGAGCTATCAGTGTTGCCACTTAATAATTTATTGTCTTACAATAGGGGCATATTACGAGCACTATTTCTATATCTAAGGGGTCCCCAAATAATGTGATGCTTTGGGGAGTATTGGTGGTATCGGGCCCTAGACCCACATTTAAATATACGCAGACTAAATTGCGTTTGTCACCTAGTTCTTATAAGCTTAATAGAAGCTCAGTATGCTATAAACTTTTAAAGGCAATATAGAATGACGGTAATTGGAATTCATTACATATAGCAACGGCTGCTGTTTTCTTTAATTAAACTTTTTTCTTAGTCTGGAGACATTTCTTTTTAAGTTTTAATGAAAATGTTTTGGATATTTTCCTAATGATTCGTTTTCTTAATTGCCATTTCTAATAACTTTTAATTAACTGTATCCATTTATTTTTTGTTTTTAAATAAAAAACAAACCCATCAATATTTTATCATTATTTCTTAAATTTCTGTTTCCTGCAGTGTTACCAATGTAGATCCAGATCCTGTAGGAATATAGGGATTATGTTTTTTGGACCTACATTGCAAATATATATGCATAAATTAAATTTAACCGGACGATTAGTTTTGTACATCTCGCGGAGAGTCACTGAGTGATTGTTTTTCGCTTTCGCTTCGTTTTGTATATCCTAATCCCCGTTCTTGGTGAACGTCGATGTCGTGTAAGAATTTGTATAATAAATTTCAAGATACAGAGTATTTTACTTCAAAACCGATAAGGCTGTGCGTTTTTATGTACAAAACGTACGTGTGACTAAACACCTCCTATACTGTTATATCGATTTTAATGATGTTTTGTTTGATAATGTGATTAGGTTTTCTTCATATTTCCACAGAATCAGGTAATACGCGGTTGACACCGAGGATAACTGCTAATATTATATTAAAAACGAAATATTCCATTAAGAATATAATATCCTCTAAATCTCTTTTCATTCTGTAATCTTTTATGTACCAGTTGATTTAAAATCAGTTTTGATACATATTTTGTTTATTTTTAGTATTTTGTAATAAGTTTAGTTAGTAATTTCTTTATATACAGTATTTGTAATGAATTTACAAGTATCATGGAATTTAGATAGGTATAAATACACATACATATTGTGTTTGTTTCAAAGAGGTTTTTTTGTTGTTCGTCTATCATGAGGCAAATAAATAGCAGCTTAATGAATGGAAAAATTGATATATATTAATTGTTTTTTACTTACGAAGGCAAAATGTAAAGGGAAATATCCCTATTGATCGGTAACTTAACATGCAATGGTCAAATTAGAAACGTAATTACTTTAGTTAACCCCAAACTTTAGCTCCGATCGTGTATAAGTTTTCATAATTGAATGTATCAATTAAAAATTAATGAGAAATGTATCATGACCCTTTAAATTAGTTTTGATGGTACTGGTTCGACACTCACTCACTGACTCAGTAATAGTCGTGAGTTCGAATACTGGGTAAGGAGTGTGACTGTAGTCATACTCCCTACAAACTGTAGTCATACTCCCTACAAACTGTAGTCATGCTCCCTACAGAGCAGCTGTGAGAGCTCAAGATCTGCGGTCTGACGTCGATGAGGTCCGTAGGAGTACGTTCCAAGTCGAACAGGCTCTGGTTCTCAAGTGGAAGGAGGACTTCGGGTCTCCAGCAGCTGGCATGGCCACTGTGGAAGTGATTCGTCCACACCTGCAGCATTGGCTCTCCAGAGGGCACGACACAATCTCCTACAGGCTGATGCAGATTCTGAGCAAGTTTAATTGTTTCGAAAAGTCCTGATCCAAATCGGCCAAGAGGAGTCGCCCGACTGCCATAAGTGTGGACAGCCTTTGGACCTCAGCATAATCTCGTGATGGTGCTGATCAGCGGTGATCTCTTGCTGCAGACAATGAGAGATGAGAATGCAGTAGATGCCCACTCTCACAGCTGTAGGACACTAGATATTAGGCGGCGCATGTTACTCTCGCTTCAGTGAATCCTCGATCGGACTCATCCGAGACACCAGGTAGGAATGCGTAAGCTGATCCTCTGGCGTCTCACTCACAGACAAATGATCCCGCTGGATTTTAGTTGGTATTGCACAGTCACACACCCCCGATCTTTAGGTCAGAGTTTGTGCGTAAATGAAGTATCCAGCGAAAAAAGAGGGAGTGTGACTCATTGTTCTTTAATTTACATTATTTATTTATTCATATGAAAGCAAAGTCGAGTTCCTCATTACAAAAAAAGGAATTTGGGTCTTCAATACATCATGTATTGAAATACCGATCTGTTGATCGGTGAAATAAAACACCGTGATGAAACTGGCATATCCCGGGCTATGTCTGTACATATCAGGACTTAAATATCCTACATGTTGTTGCTATCTTACCGGTATTTTAAGCTAGGTATAAAAATACAGCCAGTTATTAATGTTCTTATATAAAAACAACGACAATCTATGAGAATAAAGTTTATACAGTCAAATATACAAAAAGGTGGTAAAAAGTAAGTAAGTAGCAGCCCATTAACGTCCCACTGCTGGGCACAGGACTCCTCTCTCATAGGAGAGAGGATTGTTAGAGCATAGACCCACGACGCTGCTCCACTGCGGATTGGCAGGCATAGTACACAAGTGCACTCTCTATTCCTTCACTCTCATAGTTCGATGTGACGGGATCCGACACGACCGGTGAGAGATCAGGCGCAAGATTCCCAACTTCGGGCAAATATTGAGAAAATCTTAATATTGATTTTTAACTTGGCCCGACCCGGGACTCGAACCCAGGACCTCACGTCTGTAGTCGAACATGCAAACGACCAGTGAGGCAGGCAGGTACAAATAGGTGGTGGTGGTTGCCAAATACAAATTTCTCCCACACTAAACTTATGCCATTGTTTTAATATATATGTCGGAGAATAAGAGAGAAGGAAGCATAAAGCATATGAGCGTAGAAATCTCCACCGACATCGTCATTAATGGCATCCTTAATTTCCATACTGTGGACGTTGGTGGGTAATGTTGGTGTAATCAAACACTTTATTAATTAACTCAGATTATAATATTCAATTACTTAATGTAATTGTTAATTTACACAAACTCAATAATAATAGCTAGGAAATCGACAGTTTCAATAGTCGACCGCTCTGGCGGACCATCACTCGAGAACTAGCGAGACCGCCGCCGACTCATGACACATGACTCTGTCCCATGCGTATAGATAGATGGCGCCAGCGTTCCACAGACTATCGCACTCCGACATATATTTTTTAATTCTAATAATTTGCACAAGATTTCAGTTTGTAACAAGAACCCTTGTTTCATGTAGAAAATTTACAGTTTAATCACGTCATATTATTTTTTGTTAATATAAAACTAAAATCATAAATTTTCGCGATAAAATCGGTTCATGTTATAATGATACTCATTTGCCAACGTCAAATATATCTTAATTGGAGAGGCTTGCTCCCAACAGTGGGACGTTAAAAGGCTGTTACTTATTTACTATTTTGTTAGGGGAAATATGGTATTAATTAAAATGTTCCTTTGATTCAAGAGCTTTGAAAGAGAACGATATACGTCAGAGATGATAAGACACCTGGTGATGTCTTGTGTCATGTAAATTAAGTAAAAATAAACCTATCAAAGAGCCGACAATATACCATATCGGGACGGCGTCACAAAGGATGACAAACATCGTAAACGGTAACGTCTAATATTAGAAGCAACTCTTCTATCAAGTGGTATGGGATATATTCTGATATCGGACGACTTTATCTTGTATATCACATCCTAACCCCGCAATGAGACAGAGATGGAACAAATTTGGTCAACACAAAAAAGCTTATATTGAACCAACCTTAAAAGATAGATATATGCATTCCATAAATTTTATTTATTTATTAAACAGTATAGTGGCATCTTGAGTAAATAGGAACGATAATCTTTCAGTAGTATAAACTGTAAAAGTCTTCGCTTATATAAAACACGTTGTTCATATTACTTAACAATTAAAACTAATAAATTTGGCATATATGAATATATGTTTATGTTTGGAACAGTGTGTTAAAAAGAGTGTGTGTGTTTGTGTGAGCACGGATGTATGTTGTGCGAGTATGCGTGATATGCGAGTATGCGTCGTATTAATATTTTTTGGAATATTTACATACAAACATGCATAGCATCACGCCTCATTCCCATAGGGGTAGGCAGAGACAACATCCTTCCACTTGCCACGATCCTTGCATATCTCCTTCGCTTCTTTCATTCTCATTAAACCTTTCATACAAGTTCGTCGGTTTAGAGTACTCTTGACCTGGCCGTTATTTAAAATGTCCTGGATTTGGTCCAGGAACGTTCGCCTTGGTCTTCCCCTTCCAACTTTCGCATTCACTCTTGACTCATAAATCCTTTTTGTCAGTCTCCTTTCACTCATTCTCTCTACATGCCCGAACCATCTGAGCATACCTTTCTCGATTTTAGTCACTACTTCTTCTTTAATTACAAAACTCAATTGGTGCAAGAATTAAAGCCTCAAGATGCCAGTCAGAGGCTTAATTTCGAAAATCAGGTAATTTACCAACAAATTTGTTTGTATAAGCCATTTGTATTCATAATATGTCAGTATGTTTTTCAAGGTTTACAAATAAATAATTTTTATTTACTGTTATTTTGGACTGGGTTATAAAGATTCTAAATAAATAAATATGTATTTATTCTAATTCCTATACATTTAAAAATATAATAACATAATACCTTTTTTTACGCTGGAAAATGCTTTTACGCACTTACCCCATATACCTGACTGGTCAGGAGTATGGGACTCGGCGAGGGAGGAGACCTCGCAATACCCACTAAAACCCAGCGTATCCATCTTCATCCGTAAGTGAGACACTAGAGGTTCAGCTTACGCATTCTTCCCTGGTGTCCCAGTTGAGTCCGACTGAGGATTCATGGAGGCGAGAGCAGGTATGCAAACAAGCGCCCGCTTGGTATCCCGGCCTCCTTTGGCAGTGAGAGGGAGCATCTACTGCATATTCACTATCTCGCTCGTGGGCAGATTTCAGACTCGCAGAAGAAGGCCACTTTCGCCCAACATCTTTCACTTGACAATGCTCTCAAGCTAGAGTTCCCCGCTGATCAGTTCCACGAAGCGGTGCGGATGAGGTCCCCAGTCTGAGCATTCTGCTACAGTCTAATGTGCTGAGTCGATAGCTGTACCACATTCGTGGCAAGCAGGCGACTCCTCCGGCAATTTGGTGCAGGAACTTTCCAAAGCCCAGTCAAAATCTGCACCAGTCTGTAGGAAAGCTCCAGATAAGGACGGATCCCCTCCACAGTGGCCACACCCGCTACTGAGGGCCCGATGTCTTTTTCCACTTTTGGATCAGAGCCTGGTTGGCATGAACCCTGATCCTCCGTACCTCATCGATGTCAAATGGGAGGCCTTGAGCCCTCGCAACTGCCCTGTGCGTGCAAGAACCTGTGCGAGCAACTCCCATTGTACTCATTGATATTTAATTGATATATAATTTCTATAATATATATTTAATTGTAAGATATATAATTTTAATAGACATTTTCTTATTTTTACGTGTACAAATAAATAATGAAAATTAAGCAAATCCGTGTATCATATCTAAAATAAAATATAGACATTAAAATATATCAAATGTTTGTACCGAATACAAGATAGGATCTCAAAATACTCTTACAGGTATTTATATCGTTCACAGTGTAGAGACATCGTCACGGACGAGTGTACAGTGAATTTTGAGACAAACTTGTCTTTTATAAATTGCATTCCTCGTGGTCGACTCTCTAAGAGTTATGGTTTCACGTCTTATTTGATGAATTCAACCAACACGGAGTTATCCAGTACAACTTGAGCCATCTTTACATATTGTAAGACAAAACTCTCCACCGTATCTGTCTATGTTTTTGCGATAAACTTAAAAACTACTAAATGGATTTTTAAGTCGTTTTCACCAATAGATACAATGGTTTTTGGGGAAGGTTATGGTGTATAATTTGTCTAAATTTACTTTAAATTTGTTGAAATATAATGATCCAACTATTATCGTCATATATATCGGAAAAAAATTAAACAGCTTTGGAGCTTTCATGGAAAACGCTGCTTAATCCTTTAGAAAATTAACAAAACAATTTATAGTGGAACATTCCTTTTTTATTGTTCTACAAAAACGTTTAAGATATCATATATCTAATTTTTATGGATAAGTCATTATATCCATTTTATATCCCAAGAATTATAACGTACAATACAGTAATTAGAAAGTTCTACAGATGTATACAATATTAATCGATATGAAATTAAATTAGTTAATTCCCTTAATTATTTCATACGCTTTATTTTGATTTAATATACTATATAATTTAAATAAAAATCTTAGTAGTTATAGGGATAATAATAATAAACGGGTGCGAAATAAAAGATGTCTGGAATCATTTGATGCCAAGCGTAAAAATATAGAAGTTATTCATGTTTTATGGAAACAAATACTTTATGTCGTTTTTAAAGTGAAGCTTTTATTGTATATGAACAATTTTTCCTCCTATCTATCGTGTGTTGCATTACAGCCGATCGCGAAGTGAGGATAAAGTAAAAGGTGCTCAATAGAACAAATATGGTGGTGTCTATGACTCGCATCAGCTGTTTCACTTGCATCGTAGTTTTAGCAATTGACTGTGATCATACCTGATGGTAAGTGATGATACAGTGTAAGATGGAGGCGCACTAATCTGGTAAGAGACAGCTTACCTCTTATGGTTTCTACACAGTATTGAACTAAAAGGTTAACTCTTGCTTGGCGGCACGTCTTTGCTGGTAAAGTGATAACTAGTGGTAGGGTAAAGCCTCTCAGCCTAGACTTAGATTAATAGGATAATGCAATATCCTAAATTTGTCGGGGATCGACCCCGGGATCTCTGTTAGCAATGCGAGTACTCGCACCACTTCACCAACGAGTCCGTGGCCTCAACTCGGTCGATCAGAAATATAAACATGTCTTTCTTTTAAGTCATAAGGTGTATTATCTATTTCGCGTCTCGGTAACTGTCGTAACAAAATATGCGTACACATAACACCAGACAATAAAAACATAAAAAATAAATCACAAAGTTACAAAGTTACCGTTATTAACGATTCAACGATTAACAAAACGTTAAAAGTCGTTAAGTTTTTTGTGTAATTTTATAAACTGTGAGTGTTTATTAGTGATTCTTTGTGTTTTTGATTATTTAAGTGTTGTGAATAATAATGAAAGCCCTTCAGGTAAGTTTTAATTTTTAGATATGAGCCTATAAATACAAAACGGACTTTTTTCACTATTTCAAATTTAGTTTAGCGCAACATAACGCTACACCAGAGTCATAATTTAACAAAATAAAGATAAAATTGTATAGTTTAACTATTAACAAACAGAAAAATCACAACATTAGGTAATATTTCATGAACATTTAAGTCGCAAGAGCGCAAAAAGCGTGGGCAAATTTCGGGAGCTATTAAAAAGCGACCGGACAATCTAAGGGATAACCTCAGTAGCAAATAATGTAGACATTATATTACAATTAAATCTACTTCATATATCCCTACGACAGATAAAACATGTAGACATAATATACTCTAATATCCGTACGAAGCCAACGTTCAACACTAGTGTTTTATAAAACAAACACATGCATCGTAATAGTCCATCTAATCTGGTCGTTAGGCGCCACGTATTTTTAGCTGAAACCTTTGTTTTTATTACTTTAATTTCATGAAATGATTTTTAAATTATTGTCACGTCAATGTCGACTTCAAAGTGGAGTAACAAATTATTATTTTTTTACAGATTTTTTTATGTTTCCTGACGTTTATCGGTTTGACAAGTGTTTTTACGACGGTGCAATATGCGACAACTTTGATACAGTAGGATGTTTGTTTCATTATATATACAATAGTGGCTATAATGTCGCCTTTTTATGTATAATACAAGACTGGTACGTGTGATTTCGTCTGTGTAGAATTAATTTAAAGTCTAGATTACCTAAATACCTACTTGCTGAGTCGCATAACTTCGTAACACTTAAATGTGAATCACAATTGCTCTATCACATTAATGATAAATAGAATACTCGCTGATTATATCGACGCTTGTTTGTTACTACTTGTCGAATCCTAGAAATTATCGGAAGCACTAAATAAATTTGCCACCAAAATGGTCTACGTACGAGTATACACAACCAATACGGCTGGCAAACGTTCGCTGTGCAACGAGTAAGCGTTCTATCAGCGTGTCTTTATTTATTAACCGACTTCAGAAAAAGGAGGAGATTATCAATTCGTCTGTATTTTTTTTTATATTTGTTACCTCATATCTTCCGACTGGGTGGACCGAACTTGATGATTCCATTTTTTTAAACCAGTTCTGATGGTGGCATCCATGAGAATACCGGCTGAGTCTTAAATTTGCATAAGCATGCGCGACAAATGGACGAGTAACTCAAGATCTCGCCAACCGATTTCGATGATTCTTTTTTATTAGAAAGGATATACTTCAAGAGTTGTTTTGTGATAGTTGGTTAGATTCTGATGATGGAATCCATGACAAAGTGACGGAACTCTTCAATTCTTAGGAGCAAATCAACGATACTCGGTAGAATCTTCTATAAGCTATCCAGATATTTAAGTTACCTACCGTAATTTCGGTATGGTCAAGGGCGAGTCGTAGTTACATATCAAGATCAATGGAACTCCTCAACGGCTTACAGTAAGAGTGCGATTTTTGGCAAAATGTATAACTGTCTGTATTCAAATGGCAATGGCCATACGTTTGTTGCTGCATTGCAATATTTGAAAGGTGACCGACTCCGAATATAAGAATACGAAGAACTCTATAAAAGAATACGCAATTATTTCTTACTTTCTAGAGCATATTAATGTATTAGTAAGTTTGTTTTGAAGGCGTTTCTTTTTTTGTTAAAATTTCTATTTATTATTAACAATATCTCTTTCTATTCCATTATTATCTTGTGAGATTTAATAGGAATCCTATACAAATTTAATACGAATCTTATTTAAAACATTTATAAAGAATACACACTACTTCCATATCCTTAAAAAGTAAATATAATATATTTTACATGAGTGAGTTTGGTGGTCTAAAACCTCAAATGCCATGCGTTATTGCCTTTCAATTGTAATTGAAAAAAAATCGATATAAAGGGGCTATGTTGTAAAAGGACTATGTACACAAAGATTATATAAATATTTTTTGAGAAGTATACATAGAAAATGTCATTATCGTTTACATTAGCTGATAAAATTTAATAAATTCTAAGTAAATAAAAAGAACAATGTAATAACTTTAGTCAAAAATAGGGATGCTCTCCGAACAGGCCCATATTGTAGGATACTTTTCTAATAAGGTCTTATTAGGAAAGTACCTTCCAATAAGAAAGGAGATCTGATGTCGGTAAAGTTCAATATATTTTAGCTAACTAAAGGTCCTGTCTGAAGGAATTTATATTATTAGGTGTTTTTCGTGAATTGCACAAATTTCTTTTAGAATTTGGGGACTAGTGACAAATTACTGTTTGAGCTAATTTGAAATTATTTTGTTATATGTCAGAATAAAGAAGAAAAAACAGAAGAAGAAGAAAAAAACAGTTACATAAACACTAAAACTAAAGATATGACTGCTGATAGATTACCATTTGAAAATTAGTTGATCGTAAATGATAAATACAATAAAAATTATTAATATATGTAGATTGAAATGGCTAATAATGTTTTGCCAGTAATTTGTGGGGTGTTAATGTTATAAAGTTGGTCAATAATGGACCTAAAAACAAAACATCTACTTCAAGTAATGAATGAACCTTTTAATCACTAAAGGTTTATTCCACCGAATCACTTAAAGAAAACAAGGTATCCCAAATAGAAGTTATTTTAAAATTACATAAAAAACTCACGCATAATGAATTTAATTTTAAACAAATTGAATTTAATGCCACCATATATCTCAAAAACTTTATTAAACGGGCAGAAAAATAAGCTGTTATATTGTTTATTCATATAAACAGAGACCATAATCAGCCTTAGTCGTACAAAAGGGATATCGATCTTAAGCTTCCGATGCCTTTGGCATCATCTCCAGATACTTTAGCAAGTTGTTATTGAAATAAGCTAGTTACCACATCCGTTGTTCATGTTTATCAATTTAAATATGTATTACATCATGATGACTTAATAGGTTTGATCTGATTCTTGCTAAGGAAGTGGCAAAACACCTTTTGCACGCACTTTTTTGAAAATCAACATTGTGCTTTCAGTAAAGCTTATTGAGTGAAGCTCATGAAGCTTTACTGAAAGTGTAATAATCTGTTAATTTTTACCATTCAACAGACGCAAATTAAACAAATCTAGCAAACTATTGTGTAGTGATTAGACGTCTTTAGATATAAATTAGCGAAATCAGGATAAGAAGACGAAAATACAACACTGTAAGTTTGATAATAGATTATTAATATTGTTGTATATGCAATATTAAGAATATATGGCTCGAAGGACCATATGACAGAAGCAAATTAAAGAAAACGATGACCAAATACCATTACAACTTAAGTTCCTAAAAAAATAGACGGAACACGAAATGGCTGCAAAATTTCATACGTTCCTAATATAACAGGCTATTTTTCAAAAGAGTGTTACAGCAAACATTGTATTATCTCCCCATGCTCCCCAATCCTAATGTCATCTTGTAAAATTAACTTCATACAACTCAATAACTCAAATCCAAAGCTTAGCTCCACGATTATCACCGGGACATCTTTTATTTTGCTGTCACTCCAATAAATAATATCCTCATTCGGTTGGGGAGATGCTCGTGTATGTATGTGTTGCTAAAATGTATTCATTTGCGCGAGCCCGTCTAAACACATAAATCAACACTGCCTTAGGCGGCTTATTAATATTTGCTGTGTTATTCCGTAGGTAGTTGCTAGATACGACACACGTATATTTATTTTTAATTCTTTGAAGTCATAAACTACTTTTAAAAGGTTTCCTGTCCGGTGAATCAGATGTGATACATAGACTAGTTTTATTCCAATTTATCTCAGGGAATTCATGGAGAATTTTAAGGACTAAAACATTCTTATACAAGTAAAAAAGTTGCTGTTTTTAATTTATTGTTTACTTAAATGAACTGGATATCATATGCAATGTATAGTAGTGGGGTAATTTGTACATTTACATACATACATAGCATCACGCCTCATTCCCATAGGGGTAGGCAGAGACAACATCCTTCCACTTGCCACGATCCTTGCATATCTCCTTCGCTTCTTTCAATCTCATTAAANCTCCCAGCATATATTGAAAAGGCAGTACAGCTGAGCTACCACAATCCCGCGGCCAGCCTTCAGCATCTCGACTGACACTCTGTCATACCCAGCAGCCTTACCTGATTTCATACCTTTTATCGCTTTCATGATGTCATCCATACTAATCTCGCTATCACTTGTCTTACATTCATTGCTATCCGCAGAGGCCATATTTACCTCTGCTTCATTTCTTTCAAACAAACTTTCAAAATGATCCTTCCATCTCTTCAATATCCATTCTTCTCCTTTTATTAAACTTCCATCTAAACTTCTGATTTTACAAAGCTCCGAGGAAGTAGATCTCCCTCGGGCAAATTGTATTGATTTCCAGAAAAACTTTTTGTTTGACTGAAAATCATCAGAAAGTCTCCTATCATACATATCACTGTATTCTTCTTTTTTCTTTCTTACAGCTTCTTTCACGATTACTTTCACCCTTTTGTATTCCATTCTTGCCTTTTTTACGTCATCATTCGTTGCCTTTTGCATTCGTTGGTTCGCTTTTGTAGCCAACCAATCGGACCAAGCTTTCTTCTTTTCACACACAGCTGCCTTAAGATTTTTGTCCATCCACAAATTCTTTTTTTTACCTTTCCTCCTTTTAGACAGCAGCACCAACCCCTCCATCTTTAAATTTATTCCATAAATTTACAATCTCATTTCCTTCGTCTTCACTCTTGAATCGCCCACTCAAATTTTTCAAATATTCTTCTCTAACATCCTCTTCTTGCAATCTCTCCGCTTTTATTCATTCAAGATTGCATTTTATTTCAAATCCTTACTTAATATTATAAATGCCAATCCAACTGAACCGTTTTAAATTAAATTTGGTACACAGATAGTCTAGAGGTTCGGAAAGAACAAAAAAACTTCAATATTGCAAATAGCTCATTAAAGTATTCATACTTTTGTGTCTTATTTGTACAATAATAAGCCTAAATTACTATGTATGCTACACAAAAACACTATTCCACGCTGATGAAGTACCGGGTCCATTTAGTTAATATTATATATAAAAATTTAACGCTACTTTGCTATAAAAGGATTCACTTAAAAATCTTTTCTTTACTTTTCTTTTAATGTATCATATACAGAAATTTTTTTATTATTTTCCTCGTTTTATTGCGCCATCGGTTTTCTTTCACTGACAGTTTTGCTTTAATTTGTTTTTTGTTGTGTGTGCAATAAAGTATGACTGGATGGCAAATAATATCACGAACAATTTTCAGGAGCTGTATTTTCTTCCAATATTCGTCAACAACTATCTTCTTAATATAACATTACACTGATACTTCCGCAATGACTAATATACGATCTAATGCAACATTGATACTTCCACAATCCTAACCTAATCCTATCCTAATAAGTGTTTATCAGAAGCGTGAACTTTTGCAGACTGTCAAAGTGAGAAAAGTTGCGTATCTGGGGCACGTGATACGACACGAGAGGTGCGAGCTTCTACAACTCATTTTGATGGGAAAAGTAGCCGGGAGAAGAAACGTTGGTCGCAGAAAGAAGTCTTGGCTGAGAAATATCAGAGAGTGGACCAGAATCGCGAGTGCAGAGAAAAACAGAGAGAAATTTGCGAAACTGACTGCCAACCTTCGTTAGTCGGAGAGGCACTCAAAGAAGAAGAAGAAGAACAAGTGTTTATATACCTATCTCTATCTATCATTTCATACTCATGGATTGGAAATTGCAATAGATACTACTGTGATTAAGTCTCATCTAGTAAGCGTATATCTACGATTTTGATGTAAGTGCGACGCTATCTGAAGCTAACTTGCGGTCCAGTACAGGAGAAAGAGCCGTACAAGTTTGTTTGTACAGTTTCAATAAAGCTCGCATATGCTTTCAGCATAAAAGTTTACATGTAGTTTCACAGTGGGTTTACACGAGTTGCATTTATTACAGACACTATTAATTAGTATGCTTCGTGTTCTGTTTATATTTGCATTTTCAATATGTAAACAAATTCGCCAATTAATCACATTCCCCTTGTTCGTGGTATTATATTATAATGTTTGTTTGAATTATTAACGGAGTTGGTTAGGTTTAACTATATTACCAAATACCGAAAATGGATAAAGAATATTTCAGGGAATGTATAAATAAAACATCAAAATATTAATATCTCTTATATGTATAGTGAAAACTGTTGTGAATAATTATTTTCCGTGAGCCATATTTATACAAACTCTTAGATTGTCCGCGCTTTTTAAGGAAATAGCCGTCGCCTGCCCTGGCCTGCACGGAAATTAAAATATTCTTTATTTAAGTAGGCTTAAAAGGCACTTTTGAATCGTCAATGGTCTGTCCGCTGGTGACAATTCCACCACCGGTTTGAATAGTGGAATCCGCTGAGATGAAACCGGCAAAAAACTCAATGGTTACTATTTTTAAGATAGCCGCGTGTTACAATGTGTAATATATCGCTTCTGTGAGCAACTGGATGATGCTAAATTTACTCTTGGGACTTAAATGTTCATGAAAGACTACCAAATGTTATGATTTTTATATTAGCTAATAGTTAAACTATATGATGTTATCTTTTGTATAGTAAATTAAGACTCTGGTGTAGCGTCACGTTGCGCTACATTTTGAGATAGTGAAAAAAGTCCGTCTTGTATTCATAGGCTTATATCTTAAAAATTAAAACTTACCTCAAGGGTTTTCATTGTTATTCACATCGCTTATACAATTAAAAATACAAATAATCAATAATAAACACTTAGAGTTTATAAAATTCCGTAAAAAAACAACTACCGACGCGACACACGTACCGTTGGTAACGGTCACTTTGTAACTGATTTACTTTTGTTTTTTCTGTTGTCTGATGTTATCTCAACGCCTATTTCGTTAAGACAGTTACCGAAAAGCCAAATGGATAATACATATTATGACTTCCAGATAAAAAGATGCTTATATTTCTGATTTCCTAAAAGACAATCTATGGGCTAATATATAAAACAGAAGAGTTTGTTTGCTGTAATGCGATAATCACAGGAACTACTGGTCCGATTTCAAAAATTCTTTCGTTGTAAGAGAGCCTATTTATCGAGGAAGGTTATATCACTTAAGAAGTGATACACCATCGATGAAGAATGTATCAAAATCGAGCCATTTTTCCTTTTGAGAACTTTCACAGCGTGAGCTGCCTAAACGGTTATATTTTAGCAATATTCATGTATAACTGAATTATTCCTCTTTTAAAGTTCAAAAAAAAAGTCCAGGAAAGCCTACATTTGTCTTTCAAGGTTGGCTCACTATAACCATTTATTAGAGCTATTTATAAATATACTTAAAAAAACGAGCATAGCTGTCTTTATTTTACATTTTTATGTGGCCATTGAATGTGTTAGTTTATATTTTTTCGAGCAATCCCTAATTAACTTTTATCAAAGGATTCATTTAAGATATTATCTCGCCATACCCTTTAAGATCTTGAACAAGTCAATTTCATTTGCTATAAAATAATGTTATAGCCGTTTATTCCGCACTGAATTTTCAAATAATTACTCGATAAATTCTATTTGAATCCAGACCCTTTTGTTCTAATCACAATAAAGACAAAAATAAAGACTCCCTTGAAAATTACTCGTGAACTCTTATATCGTATCTGAAATAGCAATACAATGGAGTGTAATTCAGACTGATTCTGAATTAACATCTTTGATTGTGCTACGAGATTACATTTTAGTTTAATTCAAAGTATAATGCTGTTAATTCATGTTATTTCTACATTAAATAATATTGTTTTCTTTATATTTTAGTATGGTAGTGAAAGTTGGGTATGGCAGAAGAATCACAAAAGTAAAATAAATGCGGTAGAGATGAGAGCGTTGAGAAGCATGAGTGGATTAAAACTGAGTGACAGAGTGAGAAATAGTGTGATAAGAGAACGTTGTGGTATAAAAGAAGACGTAGTGACTAAAATTGAAAAAGGTATGCTTAGATGGTTTGGGCATGTAGAGAGAATGAATGAAAGGAGACTGACAAAAAGGATTTATGAGTCAAGAGTGAATGCGAAAGTTGGAAGGGGAAGACCGAGGCGAACGTTCCTGGACCAAATCCAGGACATTTTAAATAACGGCCAGGTCAAGAGTACTCTAAACCGACGAACTTGTATGAAAGGTTTAATGAGAATGAAAGAAGCGAAGGAGATATGCAAGGATCGTGGCAAGTGGAAGGATGTTGTCTCTGCCTACCCCTATGGGAATAAGGCGTGATGCTAAATATGTATGTATGTATGTATTTTAGTATACGTATCTATAACAAATTCCCAGAAGAAGTTATAAAGATGTCTCTTAATAAATTTAAATCTTTTATTAAAGTTCTATAATATGAATGACTAACTAAAAGATAACAAGGCGTGCAAGTCAAAGAATTGCTCTAATCGAAATAGTATGAATTAAAAATATATGTTGCAATGATGATGAGAAAAATAGTGACATCCGACTGAGTTTGTTGGGTGCTTTTCTCAGAACAGGGTGCGGAGTAACTTTCTCCTTTAATATCATTATCAGTCTCCATAACATACAGAAAAAACTATATTTGACGATTCAAATGTGTGGTAATATGTGGCTTGATATGGAGAGTAAGCTGATGAATACGTCGCGAGGGTGTTAAGACAAATGTGATCGGGCGAGATGTACAGAAGTTGAGAGGTAAATATAATTTAGTGAAGATAGAAAGATAGAGTTACGTTTTACTTCAGTAAAAGTCGTTATCGCTTTAACCGATGGATGTCCACTGCTGGACATGACACAAGGGCCGATCTTGCGCCGCCTGGCTCCAGCGGCTACCGCCGACCCTCTTTATATCACCGGTCTACCTTGTGAGGATCTTCCTACACTGCGCCGTCCGGTGTGAGGTCGCCACTCTAGCACCATCGGCCCCCAACGTCTATCGGTCCTTCGGACTATGTCAGTGACTCTGGTTATACTACGGATCTCTTCATTTCCGATTCAATAACGTAGAGAAACTTCGAGCATTAAAAGTAGCTGGTCATTAACGTGCCGCTGCTGGGCACAGGCTCCCTCACTCATATGAGGGAGGGTTTTTTTAAAGCGTTGACTCACCATGCTGCTCCAGGCATAGTAAACAAGAGCACTATCTATTTCTTCACTCTCATAGTTCGATGTAACGGAAATCCGACATGACCACAGAGAGTTCAGGCACATGACCGACGGCTTAACGTGTTCTCCGAGGCACGGTGGTCGATCATACCGCCAACTTCCCAACTTCGGGCAAATTTTTAAATTGGCCGGACCTGGGTCCCGAAGCCAGAACCTCATGTCTGTAGTCGAACATGCTAACCACTAGACCAGTGAGGCAGTTTTACTTCAGCAATGTTCACTTAAATGCTCCCTCTCTTCTTATACTTTCTACGCAATTTTTTTAACTGTGCAATTGCCAATAGACCTTTGACATACTAAATACGGATTTGTCTATATTCCCACAAAATCCGGAACTACTCAAGTGAATGGGAAATATGTAGTTTTTTATACAAAACAATAGTAAGTAAGCAAAAAGGTAAGTAGCTGCCCATTAACGTCCCATTACTGGGCACAAGCCTCCTCACTCCGACGAGCGAGGGTTTTTAGAGCATAGACCCACCACGCTGTTCCACTGCGGATTGGCAGGCATAGTACACAAGTGCACTCTCTATTCCTTCACTCTCATAGTCCGATGTGACGGAAATCTCGAGATCAGGTCTATGACCGACGGCTTAACGTGCTCTCCGAGGCACTGGGTTGGTTCACACCGCCAACTTCCCAACTTCGAGCAAATATTGAGAAAATCTTAATAGAAAACTTAATACTGATTTTTGAATTGGCCCGACCCGGGACTCTAACCCAGGACCTCATGTCTGTAGCCGAACATGCTGACCACTAGACCAATGAGGCAGTCAAACAATAGTAGATATAACAAATTGGTATACAAAACGATTTAAATGTTTTATGAAATGATTCAAGTTTTTTCTATTTATCATTTTAAATTACATAATCCCAAAATATTTATACCGCACTTAAATTAAATGAAAAGTGCTTGCGTTAAAAGTACACATTTTAGAAGTGAAACTTCTTTGGCAAACTAATTTTTAAGTTTAGAGTGAGGGAAAAGAGAAAATATGCTAGAAATTTAATTGTCATTAAACTATTAAAAGTGTCGAAAATTAATACAAATTATTTATTGAAATGTCACGTGTTTTTTGTCAATATTAGAATTTAAAATTTAGAAAAGAGAATTTATGAAATATTTTATAAAATGACGAGTGATCAATTAAACTGTCACATGTTATTTGTAATTAAACGAATTAGCATAAAAAACGCTGCACCTACAATCGTAGGTAGACCCTAAATAAGATTTATTTTTAATATCATATAACANACGGGTTAAAGTGTTCTCCGAGGCAAGGTGGTCGATCACACCGCCAACTTCCCAACTTCGGGCAAATTTTTAAATTGGCTGAACCTGGGTCCCGAACCCAGAACCTCAAGTCTGTAGCCGAATATGCTAACCACTAGACCAATGAGGCAGTTTTACTTCAGTAATGTTGCTTAAAGCACAGTCGTTTTTGTATTCCTGATAGGTTAGCACTTAAATCCTCCCTCTCTTCTTATGCTTTCTACTTAATTTTTTTAACTGTGCAATTGCCAATAGACCTTTGACATACTAAATACGGATTTGTCATTTTCCCACAAAATCCGGAACTACTCAAGTGAATGGGAAATATGTAGTTTTTTATACAAGCAAAGTAAGTAAGCAGAAAAGTAAGTAGCAGCCCATTGACGTCCCATTACTGGGCACCCATTACAAACCCTCGCTCCTCACTCCGAGGAGCGAGGGTTTTTAGAGCATAGACCCACCACGCTGCTCCACTGCGGATTGGCAGGCATAGTACACAAGTGCACTCTCTATTTCTTCACTCTCATAGTCCGATGTGACGGAAATCTCGAGATCAGGTGCAGGACTGACAGCTTAACGTGCTCTCCGAGGCACGGGGGTGGTTCACACCGCCAAATTCCCAACTTCGAGCAAATATTGAGAAAATCTTAATAGAAAACTCAATATTGATTTTGAATTTGCCCGACCCGGCACTCGAACCCAGGACCTAATGTCTGTAGTCGAACATGCTGACCACTAGACCAATGAGGCAGTCAAAAAATAGTAGATATAACAAATTGGTATAAAAAACGATCTAAATGTTTTATGAAATGATTCAAGTTTTTTCTATTTATCATTTTAAATCACATAATCACAAAATATTTATACCGCACTTAAATTAAATAAAAAGTGCTTGCGTTAAAGTACACATTTTAGAAGTGAAACTTCTTTGGCAAACTAATTTTTAAGTTTAGAGGGAGCGAAAAGGGAAGATATGCTAGGAATTTAATTGTCATTAAAATATTAAAAGTGTCAAAAATTAATACAAATAATTTATTGAAATCTCAAATGACGAATTGTAAATAAAAATGTCATGTGTTTTGTGTTAATATTACAATTTAAAATTTAGAAAAAGAGAATTTATGAAATATTTTATAAATGGTGAGTGATAAATTAAACTGTGACATGTTTATTTGTAATTAAACGAATTAGCATAAAAAACGCTGCACCTACAATCAAAGGTAGACCCTAAATAAGATTTATTTTTAATATCATATAACAAATATATAGTTCCCACATATCTTAATAGTTATAAACTGAAAATTGTACTGTTTTAGTTCGTCAGATTTTATTTTCTTTATTTTAAATGTTTTATTTATAATATTATTACTTTTATTTACGGAGGAAAGTCTAGACATTTGCGACACAAGGAAATGAAGTGCGAGTGTCAAAGAGATTCCTTTTGAAAATATGATTGTTTGGTGAATAAATAAAAAAAAACATGACAATCCAATCTTCTTGACGCTAGTCACGTATTTCATCCCTATAAATTTTACCCTCATGCGCCTAAAGAAGTTTCACTTTTATCTTTGTTTGTTTGTACCGGCTGACCTCAGAAACGGGAGCAACTTAGGCTAAGTATATTTCATCAAAAATACAAGTCACGGATACAGGTTACGTATACTGTAGTAAACGAAACACTGTATACTGTATAGGTCGATGCGAGAGATGGCGAATCAACGATCCGGGTGGAAAGAGAAGCGACGTGGCGACAATCCCTCCATCGCATCATCTAGAATTAAGCTGGTAACTCCTCCACGCCGAGTATCTAAAAAAAACTACCTCCGAAACATCTATATAAATAAAAATGCAACCTTTTTAAAAACGTATTTATTTTTCATTTTATTGTGCTTTTTCATATTTATAAATTAGGCTCGTTAGCCCGGAAAATTTACTTCAATAGTGACGCTTTGAAACTATACAATGCTATACAATATCGACGCTGGAAAGCAAACATGTAGTTACACGCAAAATATTTAAAAACTATAGGGTAGTGTAATCTGTAATAATACAATGTTCAAAAATAATATCACTAGTCAATATATACGATTTATATCCGGCTCGAAGGACCAACGCCAAAAACTGGTCCTTCGAGCCGGATAACGCAGCGCCAAAAGCTTACCTTATTGTTCTGATAAACAATTTGATGTACATGTATATCTTATATGTAATAATTGTACGTCTTTTTATTTATACACACCACCTATTTTTTCTTTTCTTTCTTTGACAGTCTCCCTAAAGCCAGGGTTTTCTGGAAGAGATCACTAATGTGCAATAAGACCGCCCAATTATTCACTAAAAGTTCCTAATACTGAGTGCTTGTGTATCTCTTTTTAAAGCGGTGTTAATATATCGTATATTACGCAACTAGGTCCGAAAGTATAACGTCGCCTCCGTAATAATTGTGATAAAAACGCGGGTAGCAATGCCATACTTTTGCTCCGTGTTGCATATACACTTATTCATTAGACCGGGATTGAAATTTCGATAAAAATAGTAATAATAAAGTTTAAAATAATTTAAAATAAAGCTAGATATTGAATCAATAGCTCGCATGCTTCGACTACGTAAACAAGTTGTTTACTCATTTATTTATGGAAACTTTTTAAGATATACATACATACAGATATAGGCACCACGCCTTATTCCCATAGGGGTAGGCAGAGACAACATCCTTCCACTTGCCACGATCCTTGCATATCTCTTTCGCTTCTTTCATTCTCATTAAACCTTTCATACAAGTTCGTCGGTTTAGAGTACTCTTGACCTGGCCGTTATTTAAAATATCCTGGATTTGGTCCAGGAACGTTCGCCTTGGTCTTCCCCTTCCAACTTTCGCATTCACTCTTGACTCATAAATCCTTTTTGTCAGTCTCCTTTCATTCATTCTCTCTACATGCCCAAACCATCTAAGCATACCTTTCTCAATTTTAGTCACTACGTCTTCTTTTATACCACAACGTTTTTAAGACAACCTATATTATATCCTAAAAATATTAAATGAAAATTAAAAAACACAATAAATCTGCGAAACTCAATAAAATATTTCAAATATATTAAAGAAAATGAGTTCTAATGAGTCGCTTATTACAAATTTTGAACAAATTACCAAATATTCTGACATTTAAAAGAAGGGTCCATGCGTGTCGAAAATTTAAAGCATACGCAATTGGGCTTTTATTTAATCAGGAAGCGATGTGGCAATTTCGTCAATTAAAGTAGCGCCGAAAGTACGAACTTTCGATACAGTATAATGAAAAATCATATATCTATTTAATTTTAGATTTGCGGATTACTACATGTTTGATTTCCATCGTCGAAATCATGAAATTATAATAAATATCGCTTAAATTATAATTCAAAAACAAGAACAATATATATTTGAAAAAAAAGTATCTTTATACAAATAAAAAATGATACAGGCTTTCGTAAATCTATTGTAAAATCACATTATTCTATTATATTTAATAAGTACATTGAGGTTTATAATACGCTGAAATTATGGACAATTTTCTTAAATTCGAGGCTCAAAAAGTAATATGGAAAGTTGTATCCACTGCAAAGAAACCGGCAAGAAACTCAATGGTTACTCTTTTAAATTTTGTTGTGTAGGTGAGTCCCAACATTTCTAACCCTTAAATAATTTTCAATATTCATTATATGCCTTTTGTAAAGGAATGTCTCTTGACATATTTCTTATAATTAAAGGAAAATACGAAACTGATTGCGGTATCTTAATAACAATAGATATGCTCAACATAACAAATTATTTCTGAAATTTCTTCAGTCTAAAATATGGCTATTATGCATGTGCCTGGATGAACCACGGTGGCCTTGTAGTGAGAAGCTTGGATTCTCATTCAGAGGTTGTCGATTCTAATCCTGGGCAGGCACCACTAAGTTTCAAAAAATAAAACTGGCATATTTAATTCACCTTTCCAACCACTTATTCTGCTTTTTGGTGAAGGAAAATGTCGGGAAAAAGCCTGACAACCCGTAGTGGAGTAGCGTCTTGGTTCTTACTCTAAAACCCTTTCTCCTACGAGTGAGGAGACCTGAGCCCAGCTGTGGGACGTTTAAAGACTGCTGCTTACCTTTATATATCTGTCTTGATTGTTTATATATAAAGTGCTTGCTTTACCAGCTGAGGCCTTGGATTCTCTGGAAATTGCACCTTCTAATTTGTCTGTGTGTGGTGTAGAAAGCTATGGTCGTGGGCAGGCACCACACTACCAGCAAAGATCCCCAAGCAAGGGATTTGTGTTCCGGTACGATGCTGTGTAGAAACTATAAGAGGTAAAATTGCCTCGTACCAAATTAACGCGCTTTCAACCTAGATTGTATCATCACTTGCCACCAGATGTGATCACAGTCAAGCGCTAACGTGTCTGCATTAAAAAAACTCAAGTATTTCGATCTAAATCCAAAAATAGTAATACTCTCTGTTTGAATAAAGTTCATATATACAATGTCATCTTTAAAGATTTGATATTAAAGTATCAAGTTGAAATTTATATTTATTGATGTTATATCAAAGTTTTTTATTGCTGACATGTTAAAGCTTGATTGTGATGTCACCTGATAAGTGATGATGCACTCTAAGATTGCTATTTCATTATGTAAACGAATATTCACGGCAAATATCTTCTGGATTTTTTAACATAAAAACGATATCACTTGGTTATATGTTGTTATTATATTTTAAAAGGTGTTGTCTGTTTACAAACAGATTTGATGTTGATTATAAAGCGATGCTACTTTACGAATTGCTTTTTTTTCCATTTCCATAGAGATTCTGTGAAATTTAATTGAGCACTGTAAACTTTATACTTCCACGGACACAATCAAGGTACACGAGGCCTTAGATATGCTTTACTAGTAATTGCTTTCTGCTTTAGAATCATAAAACTTCTCAAATAACGAGGGCTATTTATTTATTTTATTAATGTAAAGTACTAGTACTTTACATTAATAAAGTCAGAAACGACCTTTCTGTACCCGCTGTGGTTAACGCCATGGTAGGTAGGGAAGTCTGTTGGGAGGCGATGGTCTCCTTCTGTGAAAATGTGATGTCGCAGAAGGGGGCGGCGGAACGTCTCAGCGAGGTGGATGGAGACCCTTCCGCCATGCGTAGGAGGACGCCGGGGCTAAGACGGGCGGCCCATGAGAGACGTCTACCCCCTTAGGGTTAGCTTGTGGCGTACAGGTACGAAGCCTGTTGCCCGAAAGCGAGGGAAGACAGGTGATATGTCGAGTGCTCCAGGCATACCAACCGAGCGGAAAAGTTTTGTCGGGGGGAGCCTTGTAAGGCACTTCGTAGGTGGAAATGCGAACGTGTTTCGATCCCGTGCTTTCACCAGCGAGCGTCGGGAGGAACACTGTCAGGTTTTAGCCGGTAAAAATCCGGTATAACTTGCAACGCCTCTCCATTGCAGGTATCCACGAGGATTTGCTGACGTTAAAAAAAACCATTATTTTAAATTGACTCTAATCTCATGCAAAGATTAAGCATTCTTGCAGGAGATGCAAGCACTCTCTTTTCATTCACATTTATAATGTGATTGGACGGTAAATCCTACATTTTTTGTTGCTTGACAGGCAAGTGGCAATTTACTCCTTATGGTTTCTATATAGCATCATACCAGAGTACAAATCTCTTGCTTTAGGATACGTCTTTACTGTTAGGGTAACTAGGCTGAAGTTTCTCTCCAATCCAGAATCAAACTAATTAAAAAATGCAATTTCCTAAATCCAATACCATCAACGTACCAGAGAGAGAGAGAAAAAGATCAGGCATAGGATTGACAGATTAACCTGCTCTCCAATGCATGTGGGTGAAATACGCTAGAAACTACACATCTTCGAGCAAATACTGAGGATTCCTTAACAGAAGAAGAAAGGCGAAAAGAATTTCACGGCCTTGCTGGAGCAATGATGTGGATACTTGCTCCGATGGTCTAGGTTTTTGTACACCATAATGTTACGACAGAAAAAGAAATATACAGCTAATACGATACAGAGTACAAAATCGGTCTAGTTGCTTGGTAGCGATCTTTACACAACCTTCCAGGTACCAACCTGGAAGCTCTTTAGGTTCTGGTTTCGCTTCGACCGTAGATAGTTACCAACCTACCAGCAAATACGTATCATCAAGCGTAAAATTTGCATTCCGGTACGATTTTACGTAGAAATTATAAAGGGTAAGTCATCTCTTACCAGTTTCGCACGCTTTTATCTTAAATTGTACCATCACTTACCAGTAAGAATAATGCTAAGTAT
Organism: Elymnias hypermnestra; assembly: GCA_015832385.1. Taxonomy (NCBI): domain Eukaryota; kingdom Metazoa; phylum Arthropoda; class Insecta; order Lepidoptera; family Nymphalidae; genus Elymnias; species Elymnias hypermnestra. The sequence goes on along the minus strand of JACTOM010000061.1, from coordinate 1,449,858 downwards.
TCATGTTAACCAACAAGCCTAGTAACAGCCTAATAACGTCCCACAGCTGGGCAAAGGCTTCCTCGTTTGTTAAAGAGAGTTTTTAGAACACAGACCCACCACATTTCACCACTGAAAGTTGGTAAGCTGTAAGATTGTACAATTATGATGCAATTCAAATTGACTTCATCAGCACCAATCAATCTAGACCCATAGATAAGTACTTTACGTACATAAATATATAAAATAAGGCGACAAAGGAAATTTACGTTAAAAAATATAACGTGAAAATGCTTCTGAACTTATATTCTGGTGATAATATAAGACTTGAATATAACCTCGCAAAATGGTAAAGTTTTTTAGGTTTATTACAAAAAAATGTGTAATTTTACGCTGAGATGGTTTTGTATTGTGTAATACAGAGCTTTAAATGTTGCCAGCGTAATATTTACGCAACACAACGAAAGTACAATATGAAATCATTACGAACCATGATGTACTAATTACTACAGCACATCGGAAATAACTTTCATATGAGTTCGATTGCGGAAATATTTGTATTCATAAAGTTCAAAGATATAATGATTAAAACTTAAATGTTGAAATTTTTTATACATTTTATTTAAGGAACATGGATAGATTCAGGTTTAACACAAACATTAATGGATATAATATATGAATACATTAAACAATAGATATTGTTTTTTTGCCAAATTGGTATCGTCTGTGAAATAATCTACATATATAAGAGATATCCAGGTATCTATATAGCGTGAAAGGAGAACGTTGTGGTATAAAAGAAGACGTAGTGATTAAAATCGAGAGAGGTATGCTTAGATGGTTTGGGCATGTAGAGAGAATGAGTGAAAGGAGACTGACAAAAAGGATTTATGAGTCAAGAGTGAATGCGAAAGTTGGACGGGGAAGACCAAGGCGAACGTTCATGGACCAAATCCAGAACATTTTAAATAAGGGCCAGGTCAAGAGTACTCTAAACCGACGAATTTGTATGAAAGGTTTAATGAGAATGAAAGAAGCGAAGGAGATATGCAAGGATCATGGCAAGTGGAAGGACGTGGTCTCTGCCTACCCCTATGGGAATGAGGCGTGATGCTATGTATGTATGTATTGACTCATCCCGAGGCGTAGAGACTTGAAATTTGGTAGTAATATTCCTTTTGACGAGTAGAGGCCAGCTAAGAACGGATAAATTAATGAAAATGTTACCCAAAAAACATTCCACTGCAGACGAAGTCGTGGTTTCAGTATAAAAGAAGAGTAACAATATTGGAAGAAATGATGATGAAATATATCTATACATATACATAAAAATAAAGTTCGTTCGTTAATCACACTAAAACTCGAGTGCAGTTGCACTGATTTAACTAATTTTTGTTTTGAATTACTTGTGGAAGTCCATGGAAGGTTTTAAAGATGATGAAATATGAAAAAAAATGCTTGGAATATAGTAAAAGCAAGAATTTCACTTTCCCTTAGAAACTATTCCTACCTGATTAACATTAGATGTTCGTCCTGTCTTTCAGAAATAATATTAAGTTTAAAAGTGAAGTTTTGTTTGATTTTTTATGGTTTTTAATGACAAACGTTTGATATATTGACTTTTTGAACGAGTACATACCACGATTTTTTAATTTTGTTGATATTTCGACCCAGTTGCATGGATCGTGGTCACGACGTTACTGATGTAAGCAGTTCAAGCTGTTAAGGGCAGAATCTGTCTACCCTAGGTCTGATCCTTTTATTTTTCACGGGACCCACATCCATTTTTCGGCATACTACCCTCATAAAGTCACGTTTTAATTTTGAAAAATTGCGTTTATCCATTAGGCATAACTTCCATCTTCAAATAGTCAATATGTCGATAAACCACGAAAATTTAAGTTTCAAAGAAATACAAATGTTGTATTTCTTTGTTGTTGTTGTATATGTCGTACAGAAATCAAATAGAATTGAAAAGAAAACTTTTGTATTGACATTTAGACATTGACAACCAACAATTTTTGATCGCAATCTGGGCGTAAAGGTTGCGTTTTTTTTATTTATAACGATTCTTTTTGTTCCGGTTAAGCTTTGATTACATTATTTACTAAAGTTAAAACATTTTGCAATTATAATTGAACTTTTTTATTTATTAATTCTAAGGCAGAACGAAGTTTGCTGGATCCGTTAGCATTACATAATAATTTGACTCATATTAATTTTCATCTTCACTCAGGGCTACCATCAATTTGGATTTCGTAGGACTTACCCTATTACGTTATATCTGAAGATTATATAGATAGATTTCAAGCAAATATCGGTGTGTATAATGTCAATCATAGCAACGCTTCGATTAATACCGTATTAGAAAATATATTGCCTTTTTCAATAATTGACTTTAAGAGCCAAGATGATGTGGATTGATAAATAGAAGGTAGAGTCATGGACAGAAGCAATTGTGTGTTAAAACTATTTTTTACGTGTTTCAAGAGGAACAAATGTTAAATAGTTGATTTTGTAGTGGTAAATTGGATGTAGCTCAAAAACGGTCCAAATCACGTGTAAAATCAATATATCCATGTATTATAGTTAGAAATTTATCAGTGCAAATTCAATATAAAGGAAAATTTTAGTTTCATAACATCAGTACATATTACATATTTAAAGATTTCCGTGAATATATGTCTCAAGTATTACGACCAAGAAAAATGAAGTGTGTTTTAGGTCGTTTTCGCTAAACCACGTCCAATTTACAAAATAAAATGACATAATTTAGCACCAGTTAAGTATTAAAAAAATAAATTTTAAAAGGAAAAGTTTCGCATGTAGACTTAAAATATACAAAATGCAATGCAGATAATTTTCAATGTGATATGATGATAAAATTCAAGTCACTAATAACTAACTTAGATTATTTTTTTTACAATATCTACATTTTAGTAAATTTAAAGATTTACAATTTATCTTTTTACATTAAATAAAAAAAAATTAATTATAATTTGTTACATAATTGCGATATTTTAGGACTAGCTCGATATAACTTACTAGGACAAAATGACTACCTAATTTATGGTCACATGACATTAGTAAAAAATCACCTATTCAACTTCTCACAATGTAATATTAATCCATTTAAGCTAATTCAAAGTTATGTATTATTGCTAATCGGAAAGACTTTAAACTCTTATTTACAGAACTGTAGAAATAGTGTCACTACAAGGTATCCCTAAGCTCAATAATAATTCACAAACACTATTACCGAAAAAGGCAAAAGGCCATACTGAATATCAGTGAAAGTAGGCCGAAAGGAGTAGACCTAGTACATACTTGACATCACTAATTCAATTATTTTATCACTCAATCTGGAACCATTATGGTACGCCCACTAAGTCCAATAAATCGTCTTGTTCATGATAATGGTATTTCTGCTGATAAGCGATGCCTTGAAGATGCCCTCGTGCCACACGTCCCACAAGTATTGTTACTGTAACCTGAATCCGAGCCAAAGGAAGAATCCCCACTTGGGGGTTTTGGGGAAGCTCTCGGACCTCTCCAGCAGTTAATTCCTGGTAATTCACCACCAGGCCAAGCCCCACCTGCTCCAATAGGCATCGGCCCAGGAGGCCTTGCACCAACTGTACCAACTTGAGGGTATAATCTTAATAATGCATCCAAAAGGACTCCTTCATGGAATTCTGAAGGGTCAGGAGGGTGTATATGTCGTGGTAACCTATGCTGAGCTCGTCTCCGTTCAAGTGACTTCGGTCGCCTATCTAACCGATGCTGTCTTGGCCTGTGAGGTAAAGACTGCGGTGCTGGTGGGCGTGAACATGTTCGACATGGTACTGCTTCACCAACGAGACTGAGTTCATCTTCAGCAAAATGGTCATCGCTGTGTACGGAATCATCAGACCTGTGTGGTAACTCTTCGTATAAAGGAGCACCACAAATGTCTCCTGCACAAGAATTGCCTCCTCGCCATGCACCGCCTGTATCACAGACGAAAACTCGACCTTGGCAATTAGGTCGTTTAGTCTCCACCATCTGAAAGAGAGAAGACATAATAAGTATCTCCTTGGTGGTTTGCATTATGACTTTTAAATATGACAATAACAAAGTTTTGTATGAAAAGTAGAATATAATATATTTGGTAGAACTTGGCGCATCTTCTACACCATTTAATATTTTCTTGAATCTTTAACAAGTAAATATTGCATATAGATACATACGAAAAAGTGACTAAGAATTATCGAAATTATATTTTCAATTGTCTAATAACGAATATGATTTTCTTCTAATTCGCTTTCTTCAATACGGTCGTGTCTAGTTCTTTTAATCATATATAGTAAATTTATAATTTGAATCTCACCTCCAGCTGTGGCTCGATTTCAGGTCTATGAGGAAGAGGCGGTCGTCTGGGCAGGTCCTGCAGGTCTTCGTATAATGGTGCCGGTGGTGGAGCTCGCCTTTGTGACCCCGTGCTTTGATTCGGAGCTGAAGACTTGGACGGCAGGAGATGTGTGACTTTTCGTTTATGCCTGGAGCAAAATAATAATTATTTACTATCGCCTTTAAGCATTGTAGTTTGATGGTACTTTTCCTTAAAATATATACGCGAAATATACTTATATTTATTTAAAGTTACTGATAAATTTTCAATTATAATTGGACCTCTGATTTTTGAAACTGCCCTATTCTCAAGCTACCAAATTCCTTTCAAACACCAATTTTATCATTAAAATTATATTGTTTGCTTATTATATGAAATACACCTTAGTCCTGCTGCTTTTTTTAGATTATTCCTAAAGGGGCTATGTTCAACGTCCAAATTATAACTAAAGTAGTTTAAGCAATTCCATTCTTCGTTGGTTATCCTCTTATTTGATAATTATCTTTAATATAGTATTGATATATACTTCATATTCAACCCATTTATTATTTACTGTTAAATCTGCTATATTATGTACATATTCTGTGCGTTATTTTATCTGGTAATTATAGTTACTTAATGGGAAAATTATACAAAATGATTTACGTATGAAACGTACACGCTTTGTTCTTTCATTGTTGCAACAAAGAAAGTCGACGGAAGTAAACAAAATAGTGTCTATTAATTTAACCACACGATATCTTCACAAGAGGTTATAAGGTGTGTCTATTGCTGTAGAGTTGTAACATAAATTACACTTTACAAAAAACCCTGACAACGGTCATTATTTGATTTGAAGTCACTTGGTAATGTTGCGTGCGTATCTTGATATCTCCATTAATATTTGTCTGAGTACAATTTACTATCTACGATCTAACGCATTTCGCGGTATTTGCTGGACTTTTAATGGATATATTTGCGTCACATAGGTTTATTTTAAATGAAAACTTCTTCACTGTACATTTTATTAAATGAGATTGAGCCATCATGCTTGACTATGTAACGATAGACAGAGTATAGCTAGCTTTCGTTGAATAAGGGAGCAAGAATGATAATGAAGGCGTCAATGCTATATTATAATTCATTATTTAAGATGTAGTGACTAAAATTGAGAAAGGTATGCTTAGATAGTTTAGGCATGTAGAGTGAAAGAATGAAAGGAGACTGACAAAAAGGATTTATGAGGAGTGAATGCGAAAGTTGGAATGGGAAGACCAAGGCGAACGTTCCTGGATTCAGGACATTTTAAATAAGGGCCAAGTCAAGTGTACTTTAAACCGATGAACTTGTATGAAAGGTTTAATGAGAATGAAAGAAGCTAAGGAGACATGCAAGGATCGTGGCAAGTGGAAGGATGTTGTCTCTGCCTACCCCTATGAGCATGAGGCGTGATGCTATGTATGTGTGATACTTATAATACATAATAGTAATTCTATTGTATCTATCTATTATAAATTTACTTCGTATTTACTGTAAGTTTTCTCTTTTATAGTGTAGTCTTAGGCNTGTGCGTTATTTTATCTGGTAATTATAGTTACTTAATGGGAAAATTATACAAAATGATTTACGTATGAAACGTACACGCTTTGTTCTTTCATTGTTGCAACAAAGAAAGTCGACGGAAGTAAACAAAATAGTGTCTATTAATTTAACCACACGATATCTTCACAAGAGGTTATAAGGTGTGTCTATTGCTGTAGAGTTGTAACATAAATTACACTTTACAAAAAACCCTGACAACCGTCATTATTTGATTTGAAGTCACTTGGTAATGTTGCGTGCGTATCTTGATATCTCCATTAATATTTGTCTGAGTACAGTTTACTATCTACGATCTAACGCATTTCGCGGTATTTGTTGGACATTCAATGGATATACTTGCGCCACATAGGTTTATTTTAAATGAAAACTTCTTCACTGCACACTTTATTAAATGAGATTGAGCCATCATCCTTGACTATGTAACGATAGACAGAGTATAGCTAGCTTTCGTTGAATAAGGGAGCAAGAATGGTAATGGAGGCTTCAATGCTATATTTTAATTCATTATTTAAGATGTAGTGACTAAAATTGAGAAAGGTATGCTTAGATGGTTTGGGCATGTAGAGTGGAAGAATGAAAGGAGACTGACAAAAAGGATTTATGAGTCAAGAGTGAATGCGAAAGTTGGAAGGGTAAGACCAAGGCGAACGTTCCTGGATCAAATCCAGGACATTTTAAATAAGGACCAAGTCAAGAGTACTTTAAACCGATGAACTTGTATGAAAGGTTTAATGAAAATGAAAGAAGCTAAGGAGATATGCAAGGATTGTGGCAAGTGGAAGGATTCGGTCTCTGCCTACCCCTATGGGCATGAGGCGTGATGCTATGTATGTGTGATACTTATAATACATAATTGTAATTCTATTGTATCTATCTATTATAAACTTACGTTCGTACTGTAAGTTTTCTCTTTTATAGTGTAGTCTTAAGCACACACAATACTATTTTTATTACGTATACGTTACTTTTAGTGTGGTTTTGTATACAAAGCCAACCAATAGGGTATAAAAAATGTTCAAATTGTAAAGTTCCATTTGGGATATCCTTAAAATTCTCTAATTGATCCCTTCCCTTTCAATTCTTAAACATATTAGATCCGCTTATTTAACAAAATTTTGAAGTGCATCGATCTTGGGTTAAGAAATTCATACATAGCATTGTGCATATAAAATATGGAGAGTGCCTTTGTATTTCTACGTTTAATAAAATTAAAATGCCACTTATGATTTTAACAATAAGGTTTTCGTATAATATGTTAGACATTACAAACCCTCAAAGAGCCTATTTTGAAATTTGGGGTATATAAACGAATAAATTATCGTTTATTGCGTGATTTTTAAACTATTTGACAGATAGCTTAAAATTTAGTTTGCATATTCCGTTTGTGACGTAAACGCTCACTAAAAACGAGTTTCCCCATATTCCCATGGTATCGACAACTACGTAGGTTTAACGTCAAGGTGATTTAGATTTAGGCACAACAAATCAATTGATATTTTGCAGACTCCTTTGGCAAATTAGACGATACTTAATACAAATCTTCCTTTATTTCTACAGGATTGGGTACTACACGGATGACTGAACTGCTCAGTCAGTTATATCATCGATAAACTTTGAATAAACAAACTGCATCCGATTAAATCTACAAATCCATAAATAATCTCGGATTCAAAAGATAAAGAGCCGATGAGAGATACAGATAATTAGTAACATTAATTAAAAAAAGTATTACGGTAGAGATAAGAGTCGATAAGGCTAAATATTCCAAAATGAATATATAAATTATGATCATCTCTATACATAACCTGTATCCGACCACGTAGGCTTGATTTATCTTATTAGCTACATCTACAAGGTTTGGTTTTGTCTGTCTGTAAAACCAGAAGGTTATAAGTAAACTATATGTGTATACCAAAATGAATTCGTTGCTCAACTGGTAAAGATTATTATTCAATCATTCCAAATATAATATAATATCTTTTACATAAATACGTACCTCCAAAAAGTAGATAATAGATAAACAATTCAGTCTATATGGTTATGCAGGGCTTAATAAGGAGTGACAATATAATATACCTGTTTTTATTTTATTTTAGTTGAAAGTTTATTGTAAAAAACCATAAAACAATTACAAGTGACAGTAGGTGACTAGATAACATAAAAATAGTCTTAATTGTGCTAAAAAAAGTAGAATCAAGGTCATTGAAGGACAGCAAAACATGGTTCTTCTCGGTCGTATACTTCATGTTTGAAGTTCGTGTCCATATTTTGGTGCCTGCGTTATTTCCTTCACCAAAACATGGTTAACTCTAGTTAATTAAATGAAATAGTTCCCATAAAATAGCTTATCCAAGTAGCCATTTGACTTCGATCTCGATGAAGTAAAAAATTGATGAGTACTTTACCTGCTATTATCCTCGTCCTCCTTGCTTCGTTTCCTCAATTCTGAGGGTCGTGACTACCACCTCTGATGAGCAATTTTCTTTTTATAATGGAACGCCATTTGCCTCTACTTTCCGCGGCGTGTAAGGCATCGTAGACGGAAGTCTGTAATGTGGTGCGGATCTGATCGGACCAACGCATTGGGCTCCGACCTCTTGCTCTTTTGCCATTAACTTTTCCAGTTATCACGAGCTTTTCAAGGTTATCACCCTGTTTCCTGGCAATGTGCCCAAAGTACTCAAGTATTTTTTTGAGGCAGATGGTGGAAAGCCCAGTTGTAACATTGAGTTTCTTAAGAATTGATGCGTTGGTCCGATGTGCTGTCCACGGTATATGAAGCATTTTCCTCCAGCACCACATTTCAAAAGCATCGATGCGATTGCGGTCTGATGATCTCAAGGTCCACGTCTCACCACCATAGAAATATCGAAAAAACGAGGCTTCGTAGTAGTCTAGTTTTAGTTTTAAGAGATATTCGCCTATCCTTCCAAGTTCTATGGAGCTGAGACATGGCGTTCTTTGCCATTCCGATACGCCTCTTTACTTCGATTTCACATGAGCCATTATTGCTGATATTGGAGCCGAGGTAAATGTAATTTTCCACCGTCTGAAGACTGAGTATTCCAGTCCGCTCCAAAGAGATCATGCGATCTACCACCATAACCTGCTATTATATTTATGACAAAATTTCTAGGATAACCTAATATACCAAATATGAGTAATGAAGCCGACCAAACACGTTTTACTTTAGTAAATTAACCATTTACTTTTAATATACTGAGAGTTTGATACATTACAAAAAAGAGTCCTTAAAATCCCTATTTTTGTTGATATATTTATGCCAAAATGTCCAGGAAAACTTAAAATTACCATAAGCATAACTAATGAAGAATTGAAACCCAGCAAAATATGGTTGAGTTTAGTTAGTTAAATATGATGTTGCTATAAATTTAATTATTAAACTGTGCACTTTTATTTTCACTGTTAACAATAAACAATAGTCATCTGAGACCTTTTCTTATGAAGTTATATTTATGCTAAAACTTTTAATCGAACTAAAATTTTGAAACGCATGTCCAATGCTAAAAGAAAGAGCAGTAAAATATGCTTGTTTAGCTAAAAAAAATGATAAATTGAATAGTTTTAGTCAAATTACTTGTCAAAGTAACTATTTTACATTGACGTATCCAGTCAATGCCGAAATATTTAGAACTTAAAATTCCAAACGCATAAGCAATTACAGATAGTGGAGTTGCGACAAAATATGGTTGAGATTACCTAACTAAGTAAGATTGTTACCTAAAAACTACTTAACAATGTAGCCAGTTTAGTTTGTCCATAACTTTTCAAGGAAGCGTCCTTTGAGACCTTATCTGCTCCAGATATAATAATGCCAATTTTTTAGGGTATTTAAAATTTCCAAATTTATGAGTAATGGCAGAATAAAATATAGCAAAACATGGTTGAGTTCAGCTCTGTGAACATCATGTTAACCATAAAATTATTTAACAAAGTATTTATTTTACTTTGACAACAATGTTATAAAAGGGCGCGTCCCTTGAGAATTGTATTTGCTAATGTCGTATTTATGGCCAAATTTAAATGAAACCTAAAAATATTAACTGTGTAAGCAATGAGACATTGAAACACTACATAACGTTAAGCTAGTTAAATAAAATAGTTACCATAAAATTAGGTATCAAAGTAGCTATTTTATTTTGCCCATAACTTTTGAATAAATCGTACATTGAGACCTTAGCTTCTCATGTTATATTTGTGCCATTTTTAGGGCAGTTGAATTTCCAAAAATATGAGCAATGACATATTAAACTAGCAAAACATGGATGAGTATAGCTTGTTGAATTAGATGTTGCCATACCAATGTTTATCAAATTGGTCATTTTGCTAAAGCCATATAATTTTAAGGTATTGCCCGTTTTGATCTTAAATTCTGGTGTTATATTTAAGCCAAAAGTTCTGGGAGAATTGAAATTTCTAATATAGTATAGTATATGCTTACCTACGGCTCGGAAACGTGGTCGCTGACTATGGCCCTTATTCGAAATCTCAGAGTCACTCAGCGTGCGATGGAGAGGGCTATGCTCGGGGTTTCTCTACGCGATCAAATCAGAAATGAGGAGATCCGTAGCAGAACCAAAGTCACCGACATAGCCCTACGAATCGCGAACCTGAAGTGGCAATGGGCGGGGCACATAGTCCGACGAACCGATGGACGTTGGGGCCGGAAGGTGCTGGAATGGCGACCCCGCACCGGACGACGCAGTGTAGGAAGACCCCCCACAAGGTGGACGGACGATATAAGGAGGATCGCCGATAGCCGCAGGAGCCAGGCGGCACAAGATCGGGAATTGTGGGCATCAAATCAAAATATTTTTATTCAAGTAGGCATAATACAGAACTTTTGAATCGTCAAATATTTTTTTTTTTCTTTCGTGAGACCTATGTCCAGCAGTGGACGTCCATCGGTTGAAGCGACGACGATAGTATACCCTCAACGTAACGCGCTTAGGTTAAGCTGGTTAAATCAAAATAATAATCAGTTGGCCATAACGTTTGAAAGAAGCGTCCCTTGAGAGTTGTATTTGCGAATATCGTATTTATGGCAAAATTTAAATAAAAACTAAAAATGTTTACTGTAGAAGCAATGAGACATTGAAATACTTAACGTGGTCAGGTTAAGATAGTTAAATAAAATAATTACCATAAAATTACTTATCAACGTAGCTATTTTGTTATTTGCATAACCCTTGAATGAACCGTATTTAGAGTAAACGTACTTACCTATCTTCTCATGTTATGTTTGTGTCATTTCTTTAGGGCAGTTATATTTCCAAAAGTATAACCAATAACAGTTTAAAACAGTAAAACATGGGTGAGTATAGTTTGTTAAGTTAGATATTGCCTTACAATTGTTTATCGAATTGAGCATTTTGCTAAAGCCCAATCATTTGAAGGAATTTCCCGCTTCGATCTTAAATTCTCGTGTTATATTTAAGACAAAGGTTCTAGGAAAACTGAAACTTCCAATCGTATATGCAATGACACGTTCAACGCAACTCGCTCATGTTAAGCTAGTCGAAACAAATGGTCACCATAAAATTACTTATACCAATATTTTAAGTGCAGTTACAAATTACAAACGTGTGAGCAATGGCACATTAAAACAGCAAAACATGGGTACGTTTTTGCAAATATTGCTGGCTACGTTACATGTTGCTATACAATAGTTTATCAAATTGGCCATTTTGGCCAAAGTCATAATATTTAAAGGAATTGCCGCTTTCGATTTAAATTCTTCTGTTATAATTAAGCCAAAATTTCTAGGAGAATTGAAACTTCCCATCGTATAAGCAATGACATATTGAAGCACAACGTAACATGATCAGGTAGGCTAGTTAAATGAAATGGTTACCATAAAATTACTTATCAAAATTTAACTCTATCCATAATTTTGGAAGGTAGCGTCCATTGAGACCTTATCTTCTCGTGTTATATTCATGTCAATATTTAAAGGGCAGTTAAAAACTACAAACCTATTATACTCACCCATGTTTTGCTGTTATAATCTGTCATTACTCACACTTAGTTTGGTTTTGCTGATAATTTTATGGTGATCGTTTAATTTAACTAGCTTAACCTAATCAGGTTTCGTTGAGATTCAACATATTATTACGTATGCCATTGGAAGTTTCAGTTCTCCTAGTACTTTTGGCTTAAATACAACACGTGAATATAAAAGGTCGAAAGGGGCAGTTACTTCAAACGATATGGCTTTAGCAAAGTGGCCAATTTGATAAACTATTGTCTGGCAACATTATGTTTAACTGATACTTCCAGTCGTATATGCAATGACAGGTTACAGCTCAACGAAACCTGCTGAGGTTAAGCCAGTTAAATTAAATGGTCACCATAAAATTACTTATGAAAGTAGCCATTTTACTTTGACTATAACGTTTGAAGGAAGCGTCCCTTGAGCGCTGTATCACTTAATCGCCAACGACCTGATAACTACTTTTTTATTGCAGTGTCTGTTTCACGATGCGATGTCGTGTGTTCCGTATGTATGGCCGTGGGTGGTCGGCTTGTCGCTTCTGTATCAAATAGTTGAAAACAACGTCCCTTTGAGTGGGGAAATGAAAGTGTAATCAATTTGACCTTTAATCTTTTCCCGTTTAATCTATAAAACTGTCTTTTATGTACAAAAACTTGATTCAACATTTCACATTTGCTTAACGTCTTTGTAACCAATCTTATTATTTTTTGTATAATTTGTTACTTTATTTTTCAATTTCTACAATTGGTTTGTACTCGCTGGCGATTTTTTGGCGAGTTTCTGTGTACAAGCTAATTTGTGACTGAATAAAAAACCATGTCTGGTTTTTGGGGTCTAATTCGTAAAATATTGATCCTAGGAAAAAAATAAAAGGAATCTAAAATGTAGGAAATTTAATTCTAAACAACTTTGTTTATTACCATTTTTTATGTAAAGTTGATAGTAAGTGAGTTATTGAATAAAACAAAAGTCACCCCTAAATCCAAGATGTATACGACGCAACAAGACGTCGATGCCTAAAACCTAAAAGTTAAGCTATCAATGAAAAATTGCTGTTAACTATTGATGTAATGTGAAATCCTGATTCGACTGGGCTAACATGTCATGTATAATAGTCGTATAATGCATAGAAACATGGGTGGTCAAACTCACGGTGTTGCTTGGGACGGCAAGATGTCAACTCTGATGTTTGAGTCCATAATATTTTTAATGACGTTAACTTAACATGTCACTTGTTTGTTATTAATGAGTTCATTATTTTGGTTAACTGTGGAATTAGTCTCTTATTAGTTTAAATGAAAGAAAGTTTGTTTGCTCTTACAATTGTCTAAAGATAATTCTTGTCTGTAATCTCGATGAAAAGATTATAAGTACACCTAACTCTTAACAAAGGCCTATCGACTTTAATCTATCTGTAAAAATATCTCGTTGAAATAAGTTTTATAAATCATTGCACCTTTATAAAATCGGTTAATAACCCTCTAAAATTATATGATAATAACTAATCCGGTTTAACCTTTGAGTTATTTGGCTTTTAAGTTATATAAATTTGTTAATGATTCTCTCAAAGAATGTTAGTTTTTTTGTTTGTAATTATATTTCTTTTTATTGTAAAATTGTTATGAGTGAGTTTATAAGTTTACGATGGGGCTGGCGTGTATTATTAATAATATAAAAGTCACTTAAAAACAAAAGAACAAAAAAAACTAATCCGGTAAACTTTATACCGCCTCTGAATCAATAAATAAAAACGTTAAATGATATTTGCAGATTGTTTCAATATTAGTAAAAAATGTGGTCAAAACTTAACCGGAACAAAAAGAATTCGTAATAAAAAAAACGACTTTTGCCCAGATTTCCGCCAAATTCCGTAATATTGTAGTTGCGATCAGAAATTGTTGGTTGTCAATGTCAAATGTCAAAAAGAGATGAAGACTAAATGTATTATTTTATTTGATTTCTGAACGATGTGTAAATTTAATGGATTTCTAAACGACGGGACGAACATCAAATGTTTTACAGATTTCAGGGATATCAATTATTTTTACTATCTTCCACGGTTTTTTTTACGTTGACTTACGTTTTAAACCTCCCCTGCACTTCCACAAATAATTCAAGAGCAAAATTATGCAAATTACTCTAGGTGTTCTTGAATTTTAGTGAGACTAATGAACAATCAATTAAAGGTATTATTCTTGAAGTTTTTATGGGTGATAACCCGAAAAATCGTAATTTGTTTCTAGATGCAAGTAATTATTATTACCTATTGTAGGTTTTACAATACCGATTTGAAAATATTATAAAGGAAAGAAGGAAATTATATGAATTGGTAACTTAGCCCCCGCGGGCTAGTTTAATATTCACATTGAAGTAGGCTATGTTAATTTCCCCCGGCTCTTTTCATCGCAAAATGTCCAAGTCCTTGTCATATATGTTACTATATAATAGTTTTCATAATATAGATTATATTTATTTAGATATTTTCATAATTATTTAGATATTTTGAGGCTTACTAAACCTTCACCTTACTAAAAAGGATCTTCTTTAAAACAAGGATACTTTTGTATTTACAATACGAAAAATACGTAGAAGACATTTGCCGGCAAATTAAATCGAAGGCTCCCACGTATAAACAGACATAAATAAGAATAATGTCAAAATGTCAATTTACATTGCTTCATTTATCAATATCGTATTCGTATACCCTTTTTAAAACATGTAATTACTGACATTGTAATACATAATAAAGATTTAATTACTAACTGCCTCATTGGCATAGTGGTCAGCTTGTTCGGCTACAGATACGAGTCCTGGATCGAATGAATTCAACAAGAAAATAGAGGTTGCTTCTAAGAAATTCTCAGTATCTTCCCGAAATTGGGAAGTTGAAGGTGTGGTCCACTCCCTTGCTTTGGAGCGCACATTATGCCATTGGTCCTACGCTTGATCTCTCCCCTATAGTGTCGGATTGACGTCCCATCCGAACAAGAGAGTGAAGGAATAGAGAGTGCAATTATGCAGTAGAGCAGGATGGCAGCAAAGACGTGTCGCTAAACAAAAAATTGCATTCCGGTATACTAATTACATACACCATAGTAATGGTGTATCTGGTAGTTAGTCTAGTTGTGAGCATGTTTGGCTACAGACATGAAATCCTGGTTACGAGTCCTGGATTGAAGGAATTCAACATTGAAATTGAGTTTTCTGTTAAGAAATTCTCAGTACCTTCCCGAAATTGGGAAGTTGGCAGTGTGTTCCATCCTCGTGCCTCAAAGAGCGTATTAAGCCATCGAATCTGAGCCTGATTTCTTCATGGGCGTCTCTATCGTCGTTCCATAGGAGTATGAGAATCAAGGAATCTTTACCAACCCTAAGTAGATCAGAAAATGGTGGATCTATGCTCTAACCTACTATTAAGAAGGAAGTACTTTTCTCTTATTGGCAAGGAAGCCTGGGTTCATCAGTGTAACGCCAATGGGCTGTTACTTACCTTTGTACTCTTTATATTTCCTGCGCAAATGCCTAACTTCTTCATCAGATTGGATGTGGCTGGAACTTCTTCAGGACGCGATTACGTAAGAAAAAGTGTATAATATAACACCAATTTTCATCGACACCATAGGATATGTCACAGCTCGTTATACATGTCTACACAATGCAGCTATATGCCAATCAATCTTATAAGTTGTCTAAGCGATTTGAGACGCGCCGCTTATTATCGACTATCGAGAAACCCGATACCGGTTCTCATTGTGGTTGTCGACAAAACGCGGTGTCCACGTCGATTTGGCGCGAAGCACGTCTTAAATGTTTGCCTGTAATTATATTTACAATTGGATGACTTTGGAATAGGGAACACAATATACTAACTGAACAGCGCAACTATATCTGCACCTCAGAAATGAGGCAGAAAAGTAACCAATTTGGTTAGCATAAAACACGTTAATAGTGAGGCAACCTTAAAAGATACACATATACTGTGATATATTTTTTTTTAGAAATTTTTAAGGAGAACAATTCTGTAATCATTTATACGAAATTTTAACCGTTTACGTAGCACACGCAGCGAAAGCTCCTAAAAGAATAAAATCAGTTTTAGAAATATTATCCATTACTGCACCGCTCATATTAATCGTAGCGCGATGATGTATAGCCTATAGTCTTTGTAGATAAATAGGCTATCTAACACTGAAAGAATTGTTCAAATCGAACCAGTACTTCTTGAGATTAGTATGTTCAAACAAACTCTTTAGTTTTATAATATTAGTACAGATTCGATCTACTTATCTTCTGGTGGTGACCAGATAATTGGTATTTTATAGATTTACAAAAACGTCCGCAATATCGTAAGTGATATTTAGATATATATCTAAAGAAAAACTTATTATATTTACTACAACTTCCAAAAATAAGCTGATGTACAATGTGGCTATTAGAAGATTGTTGTTGTTTTTCTTGCCCTTATCCCACTAGGTGGGGTCGGCGAAGCATGTTTCCTTTCGCCACTTCACTCTATCCGCTGTCATTTCTACATTCACACCCTTTGCATGTGGAGCATACACCCACCACGCTGCTCCAGTGCGGATTGGCAGTCATAGTACACAAGTGCACTGCCTATTCCTTCCCTCTCACAGTCTGATGCGACGGCATTCAGACAGGATCGGGGAGAGATCAGGCGCAGGACCGTCGGCTTAACGTGCTCGCCGAGGCACGGGGGTGGAACACAAACACATGAACACAACTTCAGGCAACCCAGAACCTTATATCCGCAGCCGAACATGCTAACCACTAGACCATTGAGGCAGGCAGGCCATTGAGGCTGTTAAATAATACTTCTAAATATTCCTGTTTATTATAATGTCGAATATGTCGCAATATGTAAAGACATGCGATGTCAATCTAATGTGATGCGACGGACAGAATGGACAGAGATATGATTATATTACTTGTTTATGATGGTGGTATTGTCTACCATTTCTAGTAAACATATTTGATACCCTTACTGGCACTTTCTAATGTAGGAAATAGCATTTTTCAGTAGGTTTCGGTCAGGCCTGTGTATATACCATATAGGGTAAATTACCTGTTACCTCATTTACCATCAGGTGAGATTACATTGATGCTCTAACCTATTAGTAATCAAAATAATCTAGGTTCACAAATAAATACAAGTTTGATTTCTGATTACGTTACAGTTGTTTCTGAAATTAGTCGAAAATAGTAATAAATTTGTTTAAAATATTTGTAAAATATGCGATCTATAGAAACGGAAATTGTTATAATGCTGATGGTAACCTAAAAATATCATTTCCTAAATTTACTTTACGGGTATTGAACCCTGGATCACTGCTAGTGAATCGAATACTGGCACTGTACCAGTGAGGCTGTCATAATTTATATCAGACATATTTAAACACGTGAGGATGACTGAACATTTTACAAACGATTGAAATTTTGAACAAGATATAAAGGAAGAGTAATTAACAAATGTATCCATTTACCCATTAAAGCCCAAGATAATCATAATAAATCAGGAATCAGAGCCGTGCTTATTTGAGAACCCAGGTTCCTTTTATTACTTGCTTATTTATTTGATTAAAGTAGCCTTTTATACATAGACTCTTATCAGTAGGCAATTATTGGGACATCCTAGAATTCCTCCTCTGCTGACATTCGCGCATTACTCACTGATGTCCCGGATAAGTCCGACTGAGAGTTCACGAAGGTAGGACGTGAGCAAACACGCGTGTCTTGTACCCCGCTGAGTCAGCAAACATTCGTGATGGGTGCCACGACCGAAACCTCCCACAAATCCACTCTCAGATAAATTACAAATTGCCTTTTCCTAAATTTTCCCCAAAGGAAATGGCACTCGGAACCTCTGCTAGAGAAGATAGTACTCACATTTTACCAGCGAGGCCATCTAAACTAGAAGTAGATACTTGTACCATAGCGTTGAAGTTATTTCGCCCTCCCTTTGACCCTTCAATAAACTTTTTTAATACAAGCCAGAACATCTCCCAAACTGAACAACAATCAAAACAATCCCTTTAAACCTTTGACCAGATTCCAAAAGCCCTTGATCTTATTACCATTATTAAAGCGGGCAACCCCGGATACCAGTTTTAATTGAAACAACGCCCCAATTAAAATGAGGAAAGCAGTATTCTTTATGAAAATTGCAATATAAATAGTGATAAGTTGCTTTCAAAACATATGGAAATTGCATTTTCTAATTTGCCTAAGACTGGACTGGTGGGAGGCTTCGGCAGTGGCTAGTTACTACCCTACCAACAAAGGCGTACTCAAGCGAAGATATTTTTGTTTCTGTACGATGCTGTGTAGAAACCATAACAGGCTATATACCTCTTACCAGATTAGCGCGCTTTCATCTATGTTTGTATCATCACTTACCATCAGATGTGGTCACAATCAAGTGTTAAGCTGTCAGCAATAAAGAAAAATAATCTCTCTGTTTGCGATAAACTCAAAAACTATTGAAATAGCACGCAAGTTTTTGTTTTATAAATAAAAACTTAGGTGTTGTCCGTCCAGGAATCGAAACGTGGACTTCTCTGTACGAGAACCCATTAATTTACCACTTGCCCATTATACTATTGGCTTATATTTGTTTATAAAAATTGAAATAT
The DNA here is from genome assembly GCA_015832385.1 of Elymnias hypermnestra. Classification (NCBI taxonomy): domain Eukaryota; kingdom Metazoa; phylum Arthropoda; class Insecta; order Lepidoptera; family Nymphalidae; genus Elymnias; species Elymnias hypermnestra. The sequence goes on along the minus strand of JACTOM010000061.1, from coordinate 1,431,242 downwards.
ACAAAAAATACACGAGAACACCTGATTCAATTTCGCTAATTATTTTATTTTGTTATATTCAGGAGAAGGCTCTTATAAAAGAAAAAATCAGAAAGTAATATAACCTCCTTAGTGCTTGTGACAATATAAACTTTTTCAATGTAACCTTATTGCGTCTGACATAACTGTCAGAGATTGACAGAATGGCGTTGCAAATTATAATTAACATATTGTTATGTAAGTAGCAGCCTATTAACGTCCCACTGCTGGGCACAGGCCTCCTTCCTCATACGAGAGCGGGTTTTATTATTATACGTATCACAAAACATATATCATATAATAAATATATAAGTGTTTGTCGCATGTCGCCTGTTTCCGTGTAGAAATACCAACAAAAAAGTAGTAGACAACAGACAAACAAAGTTAAATGTAATATGTAAGAATTGACACTTGAGATTTAAAAAAACAAAATAAATAGCAATGGTTTTTTGTCTGTTGTTTGCTACTATCAGGGACATAGCATTTCGGATTCATAATACACAACAATGTCGGTCGAATCACCTATAGTTTGTTCGCGTTAAAAGTGCAGTCCTCACAACAAGTGCACAGTGACCATTTCAACTGGTCACTGTACACTTGACTTTGTAATTTGAAAAAAATTGATTGGTTAAGGGGCGGGGCTATATTTGTGACTCACTGCATTCTTAACGCGGACAAACTGTAATATTAGTATTGATTGTTAGGTCCTCTCACATAGAAACAACTATTATTTATGCGAAAAATTTCTTAATATAGTAACACAACGCATATGCAGTGTCTAATGCAGATAAAACTAGATAATAGCTGAAATCTGGGTTAGGCAAACACTTAGTGACGCTTCAACTCGTCTTTACACAGTATAAATTTCAGATTTTCTACAATGAAATGAAATTTATTTTATGAAATTTATTTATTGATCAAGTTACATTGTATCTTAAAATGTAGGAAACGATGACACTGCAAAAGTTAGAAACTGCGTTGCAATATTTCGTACTAGCTAATATTTTATAAAGAATACATCTTTATATAACGGTGGTCTAATGGTGAGCTTGTTCGGCTACAGACATGAGTTCCTGGGTTTAGGTACCGGATTTGGCGAATCAAAATATTTAGTTACTTTAGTAAAAATTCTCAGTATTTGCTTCAAGTTGACGGTTAGCTCCACCCCCGTGCCTAGGAGAGCACTTTAAGCCGTTGGTCCTGCTCCTGATCTCTCTGCGGTCGTGTCGGGTTGCCGTCACATCTCTCTATGAGAGAGAAGGAATAGAGAGTGCACTTATTAGCACATACACTTGTATACGATACAATTTTTTTATTTTACCAAGAAGTTCTTACACTTCTTCTGCCACGAGGCAGGGAGTATGGGTCTCGCGAGGCCAAAATACCTACTAAAACCCAGCGACACCCTCCTCATCCTAAGGCCCCATTGGCTCTTTCAACGAAATAACGGCCTCGCAGAAAGAGGTAACTGCATTCCAGCCTATCTCACTGTCAACCATGATGCCTATTTTACTTGGCAGTGAGACATCCGCTCCGACTAGGGATACCAGAGGATATCGCTGTGTTCCCCAAGTTGGACATTCTGCCGTAGTGTGGGCTATCGTATCGACAAGCCCACCACACTGATGGTAGATAGAAGATTCTTTACGTCGTGCTATCTGATGCTGTACTTACCGAAACATTTATGTCCTGCACCAGCCGAAAGGAGAGTGACTCACGCAGCCTAGCTAGCCATCGTCCGAGGCAAGGAAAAGCCTCCACTGTGAGCACATCGCACTTAGAGACTCGAGAACCTCCTTCCAAACTTGGACCAAGACCCTATCGGCGAGGACTCTGAGACTTTGGAACTTGTCAAATTCGAGACGGTTACCTCCATACCTTACGGCAACTCTGCGCTGGTAAGTTGCCGCCAGGATCTATACCTGCTAACTCGTAGTAGAACAGCATGATGGGACTAAACTCAAGAAACCCTCTCTCCTATGATTTATGATGCTTGTGCTCCACAGTGGGACGTCAATGGGCTGTTACTTACATTACACCTTTGTGTAAATGAGATAAAGGAGGATTATTGCACATCAATACAGATGTAGTAAGAGAATCTGTAACATTTAATTGAACCTTATATTTATTTAGACTGATAAAAATATATTGAAATTTTGAAGGCTTTTATTAAATCATTAAATAAATAATAAATTACTAACTATTGAAAGCCAAAGTTTGAGAATATAGATGGATAATTAACATTCAAAACTACTGAAAAGATTGTGATAAAACTTTAAATTACACTAGCATATAAAGAAGAATAGAAATTACTTAGTACAAGTCATGCTTAGACGAAGCCGTAGACTTCTCATAGTAGGTATATAATACTTTATTTTAATATATATAATGTCTAAGTTGTTAAGAAGCTAACCATATCGGAAGTACATAATTAGGCTTTAATTTAACCATTCTTACATTTGTTATGTAGTTTAAAATAAAGACTATACGAGTAGAAAATAAAAACATAAAAAAGGAGAAATATTATAGACATAAAACGTTAAATATCGTATTCAGTATCGGATACGGTTTAATATTTACGAAAATGAGACATGCAAAGTCGGAACGTATAGTTTATATTAAAATATTGTATACGAGTAGTTGAGACCAGCTCGCTCCATTACAGGAACTTTTAGTCTGTAAAGTTTTCACATTGGCATATCGAAGTTATGGAGTCAGGAAGTTTGAATTTCCCTGAATGTTTTATGCCACGTACTCAATATATAATATGGATATCTATTCAAGGAAGTTATTATTTAACATTAAACGATTTAAAAAAGGAAGAAGAAGCTATTGTATCTTATCTTTTTATAATAGTATTGAAATAAAACCTATTTTCAGTGAAAGAAAGAGTGATTCAAGATGAAATATATATATATATATATATATATATATATAGGAGAATAAGCGAGAGCGGCAGTAGCATAAAACACCCCTGTGTCGTAAGATTCTCCGCCGACATCGTTATTAATTGGATCCATTATTTAATTTCTTTGGGCGTTCGTGGGTAATGTTGGTGCAATCAAACACTATATTAATTAACTCGAGGTATAACGTTCAGTCACTTAATGTTCCCGATATCAATTTACACAAACTTATTAAGAATAATAGCTAGGAACGCGACAGTTTCAATAGTCGACCACTCCGGCTGACCGCCGGTCGAGAACTCCCGAAAGACGATGGCGCCAGCGTTCCACAGACTATTACACACGGACCAGCGATCCACAGACTCTTGCTCTCCGACATACGAGTATATATATATTTCGGAGAATAAGAGAGAAGGAAAAACATAAAGCATAGGGGCGTAGGGTTCTCCGTTGAAATCGTCATTAATGGCATCCCTAATTTCCATACTGCGAGCGTTCGTGGGTAATGTTGGTGCAACCAAACACTTTATTAATTAACTCAGATTATAATGTTCAATCACTCAATGTTCCCGATATCAATTTACACAAATTCATTAATAATAATAATAGCTAGGAAAGCGACAGCGTTTCAAAAGTTGACCGCACCGGCGGGCCGTCACCCGAAAACTGCCGAGAGATGCGCCTGACTGCCACTTATTGACTCTGCCCCACGCCGATAGACAAATGGCGGTAACGATCCACAGACTATTGCACTCCGACATATATATAATACAAACATATTATAGTAAAGAAAAACCGCGAAATTCAAACATTCCTAATATGGTGCAACGCTTAAATGGCAAACGCTAGTTAAATCTTACGAGATAGAGCAAATAATGTGCTACGGGATTTTTTATCTTAAATAACTAAATACATTACATCCATTGTATATTTCATGTAGATTAAAACTTCCACTGAAATAATCTAATTAAAATGGATATGTTAGAAGATATCAGAGATTTAAATATCGATGCGGTAGGGTGTGGCAAAGTTACATAGGTATCTGATAGATGTCAGTGTACAAACAATGACTCCAATTTTATTATGCAAACTATCTATTGCAAATTCCAAGTGGACAGTTTAGACAGCAGTATAAAGGCAGCTGTAATTGTGTCACTATTCTTTCAAAGCAGCGAGTATAGAGGTAATCAATCAATTGATCGTGTCCAGTACGATTTCGGCCACGGCGGCCAATCTCATGAAGAGATCAACCATAAACGCGTGATGGAAAAAATCGATATATCTTTACATATAGTACAGCTAAATAAAACGAAAATTAATAAAACTACGTTACTAGGAAAAAAACCGAGCAATGTAACACAACTAGCTGATGCTCGGGTCAACTAAAACACGCGGCTGTAGCCGGTGTGCATGTTGAGGTGTAGTAGGTAGGCAAGACGTAACACTTATGTAATAAGTGTTATATCTCTTATATACTTACCTTCTAAAGCTCATGTAAAAGAAACAACTAAATTGAGCGAAAGTGCGAAAAGCCACCGCGCCGTGCTCGGACGTTGACCCGAGTGGCAGCAGTTTGGGTTTCATTGCTGGTGGTGACGCCACTTTCGGCAGCTTTTTGGTTTAATCTTGACGGTGCCGCGTAAATATGTTTCCTTTTCCAAAAGTACCCAATCTTTTCTCTCGCGTGTATATACTCGCTTACGCATCCGTCGCGACAAGTTGTGTTCCGCCTACCGCTATAAATCCGCTCGTATCTTCGTCTTGAAGATATACGAACCGCATGAACTATCGAAGAAGTGAGCCGCTGGCCGTGTAGTGCAATGATAGTGCTTTTCGTCGCCGCATCCACGCACAGCCCTACGTCGAGAAGTAGGACGAGACCCCGACACTCCAGGTACGTGCACGCGAATCCTTTCCCCCTTCATCCCTATCATCCCTTACGCGGACACCTCGCTAAATTCTCCTATTTTCTTTATCTTCCTTATATCTAACCGCCTATACAGTCCACTCATCTCCATTTCAAATCCCCGCCCCGCTACGCGGACGGTGGCACCCTCTGCGCCGCAGCCGGTTTATTTTAGTAACGTAATATGTTTTTTTTATGAAATATAACTCTAATAAAAGTTTTAAAAATACATGTTTTTTAATCGGGATCGATTTTTCCGTCCTATCATCAAAGGTCGGAAACGATCTCCAAACGCCTTGTATAGTGTACAAGTGTATGCGCAAATATGTTCACCCTCTATTTCTTCACACTCATAGGCAATCTGAGGCAGGAAGGCAATCTAACACGACCGGAGAGAGATCAGGTATAGGACCATCGGCTCAACTTGCTCTCCAAGAGACAGGGATGGATCATACCACCAATTAGACAACGGGCAGATTTCTTAGCAGAAAACTCAATATAAAGTTTGAATTCAACCGACATACGACTCGAACTCAGGTCCTCACTACATCGATAAGTATAGAATAATAGCATATGATATAGGGAGCTTGTTTGATTGTCCTCATATGCTAATGTGGTATACGATATGCTCAAATGCCTCCAAACTTAATGATTAAGTGTGACGCCGTCGCAATAAATTACAAGACACAAATCATTTATATCAGGGATACAATGTAATTGAGATAGTGCCATGAGCTATGTTTAATCTGTCCTAAGATAAGATATGACATATCCGGCCTTGTGCAAAGTAAATAGCCTTAACTTGAATGCTTATGTGGAACATAAGCGAAATACCTCTCATTGACTCATCTCGATATCTCCGAAAATATTAGTCAGATTGAATTGAAATTTAGCGTGGGTATTCCTGATGATGGACACTGAAAACGCTCTTCTACATATTTTGACGGGATTGGGATAAATAAGCGAAAAACCAACTCATATAGGGAAAATTTCAAAATCATACACACTGGCTTAAATATTCCTTTCGTGACGTAGATGCTAATTAAGAACAGATGTCATGTTTCCGCTTGAACAAGAACGATAACTCACGAAATCTTTAAAAAGAATTGCTCGATTGACTTGAAATTTCGCACACATAATCCTTTAGCACCATCGACGCTCACTGTGAACGGATTCTCGCATATTCCCAAGGAAATAAGATAAACAAGCGTAAAAAGACCACTTACTAACTTATCACAAAATCGCCAAAGTTATTTGTCAGATTTACATAAAGTTCAGTATATATGCCTTACGCAACGTAGACCTTTACTAAGAACGGATTTTCCCATATTCCCATGGGATCGGAATATAGAAGCGTAAAGTTAAACTCAATGAGACGTCACGAAATCTCCAAAATGATTTAAAAGATTGACTTGAAATTTGGTATACATATTTGCAACGTGTACGCTTTCTACGAACGGTATTCCTGCTATTTCTACAGAAACGACACCTTTGATGACGTAGACGACCAGACAAAACTAATTTCTTTATATTCCTATTGAACCTGGAACTACGAAGGTAAAACGTAATAATTGTCAATTTTATATATAAAAACTTGCATATTCATCCAATCGACAACAATAAACTAAAGTGGATTACTGCCAATTAAAAACTAACAAAATCGTTAATCCCAATATTAAAACGGTGGATACAATATCAAATATTAAATAATATTCAGGTTAATTATGCACTCGGATGGTTTTGGTGATGAAAATTAACTGAATTCAATTTGTACGGTCTGTGTAACGTTTTTCCATTTTACTAATTTTCATAATTAATTAGCGAGACGGCACATGTACGGTTTAGTGATAATTATTTGTAATTTGTACCAATTGAATGTGGCGAATGTGTTTAAAAATTATTACCAAATTCTTTTTATTTATATAAAAATATATCTCTTTGGAAACATATAAAAGACAGGGCAAAGGATCGGACATACACCAGTTTTTAAATTACAAATAAATAAATAAAAATACCAAGAACTCTTAAAAAGAATATGCAATAATGTAATAGAGCAATAGTTAGTAGAGCATATTAATTTGTTTGGAATAGTTCGTTTTGAAGGCGGTTTTTTTTTAGTTTGGTGAAGCTATTGTAAACTATCTAAAATTTGTCTTAACATGGCTACGCGTAAAATTTACATTGTTACCGTCAAACCCGGAATCGAACCCGCAACCTCACACATTGCATGTCGATTACTTTGCCACCCCGCTATCACCAGTCTTTTATATGATTACGGTAATCGAGCTCATCACTAATACGCAAAAGTTTCCGCTTCACACATAATACACTAGAAAGTAAATATTGCAATGCAGCAACAAACGTAAGCTAATTGCAATTTGATTACAGATAGTTATATATTCTGCCACAAATCGTACCCTTACTGTAAGTCGTTGAAGAGTTCCATTGATCAACATATACTACTTGACTATACCCAAGTTATGGTAGGTGATTCAAATATCCGGATAGCTTATAAAACATTCTGCCGAGTAACGTTAATTTTCTCCTAAGAATTGAAGAGTTTTCAAAACTTTGTCATGGATGCCATGATCAAAATCTAGCCAAACTATCATAAAGCTAAACGTTGAAGTACATCCTTTCCAATAAATAACGCATCATCGAAATCGGTTGGCGTGATAACGATTAACGCAAGAGTTCAACGCAAATTTAAGACTTTTACGGTTTTCTCATGTATGCCATCATCAGAACTAGACCAAAAAAAAATGCGACTCTAGAACAAGCACCACCTTTCATATAAAAAAAGATTCATCAAAATCGGTTCACCCAGTCTAAAGTTATGAAGTAACAAACATGAAAAAACATTAAGACGAATAGATAACCTCCTATTTTGAACTCTGTTAAAATAGCGATACTTGCGATATATCATATAAATGAGGTTGTCATATCATCATACGAGCACAACTGGACCAATTCTGATAATTCTTTCGTTGTTCTGTTTCTTATAGTCAAGAGCAGCTTCTGACGAAAGAAACCTACACAAAACAACAGATATTTTGAGAAACCTAACTGACATAATAGCTTTTCTAATGTAACCTTGTGTACCTTGTGCACTAACATTTGTTACAATGTGGCTGAATAAAAACCTATTGACTCTCAACACATAAAAAACTACTTTTATTACTTTTGCTTCTTCTTCTTCGATGAAAGCACCTTCTTGCATTACAGCACGTGCCCATAGTTGACCCGTACCTAATACCGACTGTGACTGTGTTGTATTGAACGGATTTTCACACACAAATTATTTAGGTGTAATAATAGACAGTTCTATGTCTTGGAAGCGACATATTACTCGTATGGTTTCAAGAGTACGCAAATTAATATTTGTCGGAGAATAAGAGAGAAACGGAGAAGCACAAAGCACAGGGGCGTAGGGTTTCTTCGCCGACATCGTCATTAATGGTATCCATTATTTAATTTCTTATTCTGTGGGCGTTCGTGGGTAATGTTGGTGCAATCAAACACTTTATTAATTAACTCGGGTTATAATGCTCAATCACTTAATGTGCCCGATATCAATTTACACAAACTCATTAACACTAATAGCTAGGAACGCGACAGTTTCAATAGTCGACCACTCCGGTCGAGCGCCGCTCGAGAACAGCCGAGAGACGGGCCGGACTGCCACTTATTGACTCTGCCCCCACGCCGATACAAAGATGGCGCCTGCGTTCCACAGACTATTACACACGGACCAGCGATCCACAGACTCTTGCACTCCGACATATTTATATTTAAGTGATTTAGAAACTTGATTGACTTCAATTGCCTCAAACCAGTCTTTTTTTCACTGGCACAATCTATACTGACATATTGCATAACTTGCTTTGGGTGGCAGCACTAAAACTTCTCTACTTAAGCTAGAAAGAGCTCAAAGAGCTGTCCTTAAGGTCATGTGCAACAAACCAATACTTTTCCCTACTTCTGCGATCTTTTCAATCTGTAAAGTTTTAACAGTCCGTCAATTCTTTATATAGACAGGACCTACTTTGTAACATTGTAAAATCAAGGACAGAAATCGCAAATCGTTACTACAAAAGCCTAAGTTCGCCTTTATACAAAAAGATAAATAAATTGATAGGCATTTACTCTTTATCCACGCATGCTTGTAAAGTAAAATGTATGACTTGGCTCCAAACGCTAACTTATGAAGAGACTGAAAAACTTCTTGTAATTTGTAAATAAATAATAATGTATACATTCCCATAACCATAATGATTTTACATACACACGCACACACACTTACAGACATACTCACGATTACACACGCATACACGCACATACATAGAATTAAGAACTAATTAAGTTGACAGATATTTTGACATCTGCAGCGCAGTTCTTTACTTTTGCAGTGTCATCGTTGCCTATATTTTATGATACAATGTAACTTGATCAATAAATAAATTTCATTTCATTTTAACCTCCTTAGTGGTTTTGACAATATAAACTTTTTAATGTAACCTTACAGCATTTGACATAATTGTCAGCGTTTGACAATTACGTATATATCTTCTATATGTGTGTGTGCAATGTGTTTTTTTTTTTTTGATTGAATGTAATGTGAATATTTAAAAAAAATATCAGAATTGTGCTTTTTCTATATAAACTAGAAATTAGAAAAATTTCACACTTCTCCCTATACATATTTTTCATAAAAAGACGTAAAGTTTTTGCTTCACGTATTAATATATAGACAAGTTGAAATCGTGGTATTTTCCTACTGCAATGGATTTATAGTTAACTTGGGCAGTTCGATAGAGAAAATTTATGCTTTAATTTACCTCGGTGGGAATTGAAATATATTTCATTTTAATAATTAATTGGCGTGCAATGATTTACTACAATTAACTTAAATTAATGACTGTGTTTCCCAAATAAGTAATATTAAAGAAAATTAGTTCTGTTTCATTATTACTTTGTGCAGTTATTAATAGTGAAAATGCATTTGCAATTTGCATGTTGCTTATAGAGACAAATCCAAAACTGGTTTGCTAAAAATACTCATGCTTATGCCAGGCAAGTGGTTTTGTCCTTTTTTTTTAACCTAAAATAGGGTTTTTTGGATATTATTATTTCTTTTATTAAAATGAGCTTTCCTTTTTATTGTAGTGTGTAGATAAAATGATTCAATACAATTGAATTTTTGTCTTAGAGAAGCATGAGATCCTAATTTATATTTTATGTTAAACGTATTCATCTTTTTCAAATCCAGCTATACTCTCACTCTCTTTCTATATATATCTTGTCAATAGTTTCAATCGTTAATAAAAGAGAAACAATCTCTGAATAATTCATATTAGTATTTGTGTTAAGATCTACAGAGGCGTAAAAGGTTTATAGATTTTTTCTAAGCTCGTTAGCGTTATTATTTTTTACTGTAAATTTGTATTTTGTAAGAAAAATAATAAATTCTTGTATATTAGCCGCTGCATTCCATAATAATTCCATGAGACATAGTTTTCTAAAAGCAAGCAAATACAACTTTTCAGCAGCGTATTGTCTAATTTTTAACCTTTTAACAATTATAACGATAAACTCTAAACTATTACAACGATCTTTATCAGAAGAATACTATAATTGGCGTACTTCCTAATACATAAAACAATGGTATCAAACATAACAATGTGTCTGTAACACGCCAACCGTAAAATGCGCCATGGCTATTCAAATCAGACCAAGAACGAATTGAGATATCATGCAAATATGTGATTGTATGCAGATTGTCGATAATAAGCTGTTGTACTCCAAAATCAACCAATAGCTATTCACAAATAACATACGAGCAAATAACAACTTTAAACTTACAGAAATAAACACTAAGATACATTCAAAAAATTATCCTCGGTCTCCACATACAGCTTGCATACAAAAATACATTTGCGGATTAATCCAAGCTTTATTTATATGTTCTTAAAGGTTATATTGCTTTATATTTAATGGACTATAGACTATGAGGGTTGCACAATTGGTTTGCCATAATGAGGAGAAACAATGGGGCTTAATAAAGACGTTATCCAATGTGCACGTGACGTTGTAGATAGTGATCTCTCTTGTGAAGTAGATTGTGGATATGTTTAATTTCATGATGTGGAGATAGTTTTGTAACAAAGTACGTCTTTGCTACCCATTTTTCATGAATTAATCAAATCTGATGTATGGATAAAATGTGGCAATGGAATGTGACGAAAATTTTGAGCACTTTTTAGCAATTGTACAAAACGATGTGAAACCTTTTGATATTTATTTTGGCTACCTTAGTATATTCGACTTTATTAAGCTTAAAAAATTTATTAACATTTACTGAATTGAACGCTTAATTATTTTTAAAGGGATTTATTCATACTTCTCCAAAAAAAGGGACATTCTATTTTGTATCCATCACATCTATAGACAACTATTTCAACTGATATACAAGGTAAAATACTCAGATTTAAGACTTCTTAAATAGAAATGCTTTTTTGGCCAATATTTAAAGCTTAGGCTTAATAGAAGGCAATTTTTTGAAGAAAAAATACGTAGATTCTTATTCATACTCCCCTTGTGCTTTCCCAAAAGTATTGAAAAGAAAATTTTATGCGCAATTGAATCGGCTTAACGAATTTCTGGCAGTTTTAAAGACTTTAGAAAAAATCAAAGGAAAATAAAACAGAAATCGCTTTGCTGCAGTCTTTCTCCGTTCTCGGGTTATTTAGAGTGCTCAGCCTCTCAAAGTTAAGACAAAGGGGCCCTGTAAATAGTCCATTGTTCGACCCCCAGTGCGAAGGGGCCTTGAGTTTGCGCGGGCTTTCTGAGTGCAGTTGAGGGTTATTTTGTCGAGGGTTGGTTCTGTTAGATCTTTGATAGTGTAGTTTTAAGAATCATGTAGAAATTAACGCTGCTGTTATTAAAAATAAATCATTATAGTGTAATTGTTAACAATAAGAAATGTTATAGACATTTATAATAATTAAAAAGCTCTTAATTATAACGAGTTGCTTCCGTAAGTGACAACTTCCGCAGTTGAAAAGCTTTTGTTAAAGATTCCACAATATTTTTTATTCTTTATTATATACTAACTAAGCTTAAAAAAGTTTAATTTATAGATATATATATTGTTGCTTGTTTTTCTGTTAATAAATTCAAGCTTGAAAAGTCTTACGTTAATTTTTAGTACCGACTCTTTTTTTAAGCCTGATTAGAATAGCAAATAATATTATAACAAATAAAAATGTCAAGTTTGTTTCAAATCATAGATATTCCATGAAATTCTCAAAACAAGTAAAAATCGCGAGAGTTTGAAGAAAAACCATGGTTTTAATAATCGTTTCAGTCATTATTTTAAGTCGTTCTGGAGTACCATCATCAGACGTATATTGGAATTAGAGTGTGGAAAACAAAAAAAAAATATATATATTATTTGACGATTCAAAAGTGCTGTAATATGCCTACTTGAATAAAGATATTATGATTTTATTTGATTTAATATTAAGATCCTTATGGTATAAATAATCTAGAAAATTAAATTGCAACTTTTAAAGTGCCTTCTGGGAGTATATTATTGAAACAGTTACTTTAAAATTTATTGTTATATATATATCAGTAGTGTTATATTAAAATGCTAATAAGTAACTAAATACTTAATGGCCTTGCAGATGTATCACAATATCTTGTTAATTTAATGACACACTATCCACATAAATCCTCGAATCCATGGCGATAAAAAAATACTGTCAAAAATAATTACGCGCGAACGCAACAATAACAGAACGCAATAAATTGAATATTCAAAGATTGCGAAGCCAACATGCGCAAGAGTGGAACGCCCATTGCGTTTATTGGTCCGCCATTTTGGTGTTAGCCAATAACATGGGAGCGTTCGCCGAGTATAATTTTGGCATAATTAGTCACGCAATCAAATTGTTATAAAAAAAATATGAATACTTCGTTACGGAGTATTAATACGATAATTATTACAGAGGAAGTGCCATGTGGTGAATCACTGAAACGTTTTTTAGAACTTTGTTTATACAACGAATAGGTCTGAAATATACATTTTTTTCCACACCGGGAAATACCTTTACGCACCCCATTCAGACAAAACTACAGTGTGGGACTCGCTGGCAGTAGCTAGAATACCCACTAAAATCCAGCGATACCCTTCCCATTCTTTAGTGGAACACCAGAGGATTGGTTGACGCAATCTACCCTGGTACTCCAGGAAACTTCCGCTGGGAAACTCAGAAAAAAGGCAAGAAAAGCGCAAATGCCTTCCAACCTCCTACGCCGGAGAAGAGCATCTATAAAGTTCTTTCTCTATCTCTCATGTGCTGAAACAACAATGTCACAAAAGAAAGCCACTGCCTTTCGCTAGTCAGCATTGCGACAACTATACCCTCCAAAATAAGGTTCTAAAGGCACAAATATACTGCACCGAATTAATAGGCGTATCACACTCATGGCAGGCGGGCGTTTCTTCTCAGCGAACAATCTGATGCAGGTACTTGCCGAAAAAACCATGTCGGCACACGCACCAGCCTGTGAAAAAAAGATCCCTGTCCCTTAAACAACCAACTCTCCGAACGTACTGGGACGGATCGCCCCCACTGTATCCAGATCCTCAAGCCTTTAAATCAGTGCTGTCTCTCCACCGAAGGCAGAAACAATTTCAAGGAACCGTTACATTTTTCTCGCTTAAAGAAGTCTCTTTAATCCTTATAGAAGTATAGAGTTACCCATTTGTACCACAATGTGTGAATATGGGGAACGCTATACTTCTATAAGGATTAAAGAGACCTCTTTCATAGTGATACAAAATATCTTCTCTAGTACATTTAGAAATTGTTACTTTGTTTGTAATATTGCGAACATGCTATTCTGTCGTTTATAGATATCCTCCCTTAAAGAGGATTCTCATTTATTCAGTTCCATCTTATAAAAGTATATCGCTACCCTATTTCAGTGGTTACTAATTTATCCAGCCTAAATTCGAATCGAGGACTTTTGCTACCAAAACAAATGCAAATTAGAACATTTTGATTGTAATCTTCATCTTTCACAATGATAAGTGATGATACAGTCTAAGATAGAAGCACAGTAATTTAGTAACGGGTAATTTTCTTCTTATGTTTTCTATACAGGATCGTAATCGTGCGCATATCTTTTGCACGGCATCACGGCTTTGCTGGTCGAGTTCTTACTAGCCATATCCGAAGGTTAATACTAGTCCAGACTGATGCAATTTTGAGCCTGGATCCTCTGTTAGACAAAATACCGTTACGCGAGTCCGTCTAAAGCTATAAATATATTATGGACCCATAATATCCTAAGAGCCTTCACTATAAATATGGGCTTAAACACGACCTAAAGACGCTAAAGAGTACGCTAGACGCAGACTCTCAATAAGTATCAAAACAATCTTTTTAATTTTAATTATTTGTCTCAAATTCATTTTAAAGTTTGGTGTTCCTAAACATCCACAACTCAGGTTTAGGATTTTTGTAGTCAAACCAACAAAGAGCCAGAGGTCACTCATAATTCTTTGAAGTGAAAACTTCTTCATGCACGGTGTGTATATTATTTAAAATGGGGATGTGCCGTCACGCTCATTTACGTAACGCATGCTCGGGGCAATTCGCAATTCGGTCATAGTCAACGCGTGATACTTATACTATTTAATTATTATAATACAAACAATACATAATTATCAATAATTTCCACTGATCTATAATTATATACCTACCTTTTAAACCCCAGAGCAGTAGTTTAGTGGATCTATACTCTAAAAACGGTCTCTCATATGATTGAGAAAGTCTGTGCGTTTGTCATTGGGGCCATTGGGGCATTAATAGGCTACTACTTACCTTACCTACTTACCTTTTTTAGAGCTCTCACTAATTTGCAGATTAAGTAATACTATTCTCATATTCTTCATTATTATATTGCACACTTTGAATGACTTAAAACACAATACTATCGTTGATACAAACTAAGAACTGTCACTAGGCGAATATTGCTTCAATCCCCTGTGCTACCCCTCTTATACCAAACGCCCCACTCAAAATAATCGCCCCACTCAAAAATAATAAGTCCACCAATCACAGTCGTCGTGAAAACGATGACTTCTTAAATTTGAGAATTTCCGGACTGCCTTAAACTGGATGTAATGCATGTGAAAGTTTCACTGATATAAAAACCACAAATAACAATCATGATCGCTAACACCTTGTAGTTATATACATAGTAAATGTTTTATTATGTATTACTAACCTTCCCCTAATTAAATTTTTAGTTTATTTTAATGGGAACAGCGGAAATTATATCGAAATTGGTCCAATATATTATAAATTATTGACGTTTAATAAATTAGTTATACAGGAAACAGTCCCGTTTTATCCGTGTTTACTTATTGACATGCTGATGATTTATAAACAATAAACGCGTGCGGTATGTAGCCATATTGTTCTATAATGGTTTATTTTGGTAAGACTGCTCTAATATGTTAAGGGCGTGCGTACAATGCAGATATGGGGGTGGATAAAATATTAATTCAACGTGGGATATTCACGAACTAATTCTTTATTTCCTTTTGAAAATATAAAATAATAATAACTTTTTATAGTATACCTTAAAAAACACAATTACAAGTTCTGAAAAACAATGCTTGTACCAAAACATATACAAAAGGGCGTTCTTATCACTAATTAACTATTTCTTCCATACGTTACGTTAAGGAAAAGGAGGTTGCGTAAAAGTAGATGGGTTATACATAAACAGATTATACATCCTAAAAAAAAATTAAAAGTGCGTGCATAGATAGTATACATGTCAAAACTTCTTTGACAAAATAATGTTTAAGTTTTGTTTATATTTCTACTAATCTAAAAATTTTGATTTCTGAGACTTACAGAAAATTGAAGATATGTTAAGAATTTAATGGTCACTAAAATATTAAAAGTGTCAAAAATTAATACAAATAATTTATTGAAATCGCCAATGACGAATCATAAATAAAATGCCATGTGTTTTTGTCAATATCAGAAAGTATTAATTAAATTTTATTTTTGAATTTAAAATTCAGAATTTATGAAATATTTTTATTTTATATTCTATGACAAATAGTATATCAAATTACTATTGGCAAATTAAAATGTTACATGTCATTTGTAAATATTGAAACTACCTGACCTTCAAACGAATTATAATAAAAACCGATAAACTACGTCGCGACGCTAATCACGCGTTTCGTCCCATAAAAAATTTGCCTCATTCGCCTAAAGAAGTCTCACTGCATATCTATATAAAGTATGCAAACGAATACATTGTATTTCACAACAAATTTATTTGCAATTAAAACAATTTAGGATCGTTTGGTTAAACGCGCTAATCTAAAAAACTACTGGTTCAAATTGAAATAAACTAAGCGTTAGATAACTCATTTATTAACGAAGGCTATAGGCTATATATCATTAACTTACGACCAGTAGGAGTAAAGTATTAACGAAAAATGTCTCAAAAATGGGGAGAAATAAATCCTTCTAATGTAGTTGTTATGCGACAAACATGTTGTGGAAGTGTTTATCTTAAAAAGTTTTAAAAAATGTCTTAGATAGCATAGGTCGATTTTTATAAGTTGACTAAATATAACCTGTTTATACATAATCACATTTGTTCTGTTTATACATAAATAACTCTCTTTCTTGTTTTCATTTGTGATGCAGAAGTCGCGTGGATCAGCAAGTATATAAATAAATGACATGTTTAATAAAAGAAATATATATCCTTCCTTGTACGTCTCCAAAATATGATAAGGCAAACAACATAAGAGTAACAAAACTAGCACGCGTCGAAATTAAAAAATAGAAACACATGGATGCCGAAAGCTGTCGCTTTTTATAAAAAATATATGAAAGTTAACATTTTCACTTGGAACATATTAAAAACATGAAAAGAACTATATATGAGACACTTTAATTAAAAAGATTGAAATTAACAAACAGTTCTTGTTGTGTTTAAGTAAGCAAAGAAGAGAGCTTTAATATAGGGGTGTACTCAAGTATATATTACAGTGAAAATTATAATTGTATAAAATATAAGAACGAAATAAACGTAAAAATACAAAAAAGAGGTAAATAACTGCCTATTATCGTCGTAGTGTTGGTTACAGTCAACAAGGCACGTAAGTTTAAAATGTTGCCCTTCACATACATAAGAATGTATATATTTATACGGTAAGAAGGTAACTAGCAGCCCATTAACGTCCCACTAGTGGGCACAGGCCTCTTCACTCACAGGCGAGAGGATTTCTAGAGCACAGACCCATCTCCCTGCTCCACTGTGGATTAGCACGCATATATCTATCAATATATACGGTACTGCCATCAATTTTATTTAATACGTCTTATTCCTGAAATGGATGAGCCAATTTTGAGGACACTTTCACTGGCAGAGCTTCTTAGGCTACTTTTTATTTAGAAAGAAGGCATTCGGAATTACGCGAGTAATATGGTGTGTAACAGATAGTGTTATTAATAAAATAAAGGGATGTATCAAGGTCTACAGTCTACGCTTGTCTTTATTGGATGTTTAGATTGTTTACAATGTACGTAGCATACGAGTCTGTTAATACGTAAACATTAAAATTTATGGGAGATATTGTTAGCGTTTTTAATTTTATCACCGTCAGTAAAATAATAAACACTATGCTATTTTCATGTTAGACATTGTCTAAGGTACGTATTATAAGTCGATGTACCTATTTCATTTAATAAAACAAGAATGTAAATGGCCTTAAGGCTGATAGTTTAACTCTTGACTATCATCTTACCTAAAACATCTTACCTTACATAAAAGCGCGATATACTGATAGAATTTATCTGTTACGATTTTTACAGACATAGTAAGGTAAGTAGCAGCCCATTAACATCCCACTTCTGGGCATAGGCCTCCTTACTCATAGTAGAGAGGATTTTTGGAGCATAGTGCTTACTACTACCTTGCTGCCACACTGAGGATTGGCAGGCATAGAACACAAGTGAACTTTCTATTCCTTCACTCTCATAGTCAAACGGGAATTCGACACGAATACAGAGAGATCCGGCGCAGGATCGACGGCTTAACTTATTCGAGGCATGAGGGTGGATCGCAATACCAACTTGCCAACTTCGGAAATACTGAGGATTTCTTAATAGAAAACTTAATATCGAAATTTTAATTCGCCCTATCAGGGACTGTAAACCAGGATCTCATGTCTGTACCCAAACATGCTAAACATAAGACCAATTACCAGACACACTATAGTACAGGAACGTAATGTTGTTCAGCGACACTTTTTTGCCATAAATCGAACCGAGGATCTCTGCTAATGAAGCGAGTCCTTACACCATTGTGCCAACCAAACCGTCAAAGTCGAAAGGTTTGCTTATTAAATTTCGTTCTTTCCATTTTTTTTAAACTTTCCACAAAATTTAAATAAGCAATTTTATGGTATGTCTATAGTCCGTTTAAATTAGATCAAAATATTGGGGTGAGATTACAAAAATTCAAACGACATCTGGAAAAAAAATTATGTGCGGTCAATGGTCACAAAAACGGGTTTTTCTACTATAAGTTTTTCCATAAAATTTTGCCTAGATAACAATTGTAGATCAGATAATTATCTACCAAAAATGTCTAGATGCATTTTTCCTAAGAGCCACCGTTTTAAAAATATAACCATTTAAACAGTTGACCGAGAGTAAATTTGTTTCCAGGTCTCGACGAAGACTTTTAAAATTTTGTGTTTGCATTTTGAACAGTCAACACCTTTCTTATTATTTACTTTCAAAAGAACCTTGTCCTGATTTTCACCCGTCCAGTTTTTCATGCCTGATGTCGTGACTCTTTTTATTTTGTTTTGGTTCACAAACGGCTTTTACATTAAATATATTGTACAGTGAGAATATACATCTAATATATAAAATATCCCTGTCACAATGTTAGTTACCGTACTCCTCCGAAATATGCGTATTCAGTAGGTCTGAGAATCGGCTACAATCTATTTTTCATACCCCTAAGTGATAAGGGATGTTCACCCTTAAATTATTTTTTTTAATTTTCGGACAGCACACAAAAATACACATAACCCTTAATTTTCGCCTTTCTATCACTAACCCCTATTTTTCAATAGCAATAATATTAATCATTTGGCAAAACAACGTTTGCTGAGTCAGCCAGTATGCTTATATAAATTACAGATTATCACCAGGTGACACAAACAAATCTATCCCAAATAATGAATATAAATATGCGAAATATTCTTTCTGCGTGAAAGGAAACGGCTTTACATGATATTTTTGTTGACCCATGTCATGTTTGATATGTTGACTTATACAGGTTTACAAATGTATTCCGTGTTAGAAACGGCATTTTATTTCCGGTTTGGGATGTATTTGATGTTTGGAAAATATACCCTTAAATGTTCAGTACCCTGGTGACCTATTGTTGAGGACTGTCACTTATTTAATGCCAGGACGTCTTCAATAAAATTATTTGATAATCTACATTTTACGTTAAGTTCGTCATAATTCACTTTTTTTGAAATCTTTAAATACAATGAGCATACTTGTTTCATTTTAATTAAATGAAAAATATGCAGTAAAAATTCTGTATAAAAGAAGTTTTCACTTGATTAAATAGAAAGAAAGAACGTTTATTCGAATTGTACAACTAATACAAATTAAATAAAACATAGTTAATATAATTACTTAAACTTTCAGTACAGATAAATATAGATATATATATATTTTACATTTCCTATAATACAGACACATCAGCCACAAAGTTTTCAAGATCAATTTGTTTATTTAGCAAGAAATAGCTGAATGAAATATAAAATCGCTATCAGCTATCCTTTAGGCCACTCGTATTTTTATGTAAATGACGCGGAATAAAGATCCGATGCTGATTCTAAACCAAAAATAAAAATCGAATATGATTTAGACCATAGGACTGAAGTAAAACATGTTCCTCGTCCAGTTGCATCACCCAATCACATTTTTCGTAATTCTCGCGTTTCACATTTACCAGCTCACTCCCCAAATCAAGCATACGTAAAAAAGTTTTACTATCTTACAATCCAATAATATTTTTAACCTGACTCAGCACTAAAACTATGAGCCTTGTAATATAAAGTAGACTACAAGTCAAACAAGCAAGACTGCTTACGACTGTCATATACTGAAAAATATTATGTAAAGAGAAAATTCTCCTGTCTCAGAGTGGTATTCAAAGAAACGTCAATTTTCACAGCAGTCTTTATATATACTCTTATTGACTGCAATCTTA
The DNA here is from genome assembly GCA_015832385.1 of Elymnias hypermnestra. Taxonomy (NCBI): domain Eukaryota; kingdom Metazoa; phylum Arthropoda; class Insecta; order Lepidoptera; family Nymphalidae; genus Elymnias; species Elymnias hypermnestra. The sequence goes on along the minus strand of JACTOM010000061.1, from coordinate 1,411,055 downwards.
GATATTCGTAATATTCACTTTTGCAGTAAAAAAGAGGACAAAACAATTTCAATACGCGAAATCACATTTAACTTGTAACGCCATATTTCAAGTTGCTAAATATTACACAACGTAACTTATAAAAAGAAATTTTTAAAGAGTTATTAATTAATTCTTGCCGGATTAGACTCAACTATCCTAAACCAGGGATAGTTTTAGTAGCAAGGGACAAACTAATGAAAAGAGCTTTTAAAATTGATATAATAGATCTTTACCACAGCGCTTTTATCCACCGCCGGAAAAGAAAGCGTATGTTTCACTCATTTGGGACATCATAGAGAAGTGCCCAAATGATCCCCGGATGTTTCAATGAGGGATGAAGAAGGTTCTGCTGCTTCGACTGTTCACAGAAGTAAGCAGGGAGGGAGGCGAGAGGCCCACGATTGTTGTCTCCCTCCTTAGCGGTGACCTTTAGGTAACAGTTGCGGGGTCTGTTGCCCAACATGGAGAGGTCCCGTGAGGTCAATAGTGGCTTGCCAGTTGCCGCAGGCAGTTTTTGGTCATTTACACCACGTTGAGCCTAAATGGCCACATCGTTGGCGGGGTTGCGAATGTCTGTCAATCGTGATCTCGTCACCCTGTCTCTGAGTAATGTAGGTGCACCGCTGGGTTTAGTCAATATGAGTCCGGCATCACCTGGAATATCCTCCAGAATAGCCAGTTATCCACGAGGATTTTCCAGCGTTAAAAAAAAGGGTTTTAGTGGTTACTACGAGGTCTCCTCCGTCGCAAAGCCCCACATTCACGACCCAACTATCGCTGTACGCAAGAGCATTTCTCAGAGAAAAAAAGGTAGGCCCATCTGAAAAGGATTCCACTAGAAAAAACTTTAAATGTCGCTATTCATAAATATAACCTTTTGAATTAATCTACGTTATTATTAAGCGTGCGTACTGTTGTAGCTGTACAAAGTGTCACAAGTAGGCCACGTAATTCCCGACACTATCCTACAAAATTTAATTAAGCCAAATGTTCCATACCTAATATTAAATCCGAGTAAAGGAGCAAAACAACGTTTCCACGAATTAGCACCGTGTCCCAAGACAGGGTTGGCTGTGACAGTTTAATCGTCGTTAAAACCGTCGTCACACACGTCTGGAGCAATGGCTCGAGAAAGTTGATTGGAGTGCCTGTCGCCTATTTGAGATTTAATCCGACCATAAACTGTTGACAATGAGTAATAAGAATCTTGTGGTACACTAACTTTTATTATTTCCGTATATCTATTACAAATTCATTTGCATTTTGCGAATTACATGACAAAGAAAGATAGAACATTCATTCTGTAATGTTTACAAACAACATTCTTAATCTAGCTATAAAGTAATTCTGACTGTGAAGAGTTTACAGCTCAGCTATTGCCATTAGTAGCAGAACACATAAATAGATAATTTAATTATCTAACAGTTTTGTGTGTTACAATGTTATAGCGTGTATGCCATGTCAGCACCATTCAGATAAATAAATGGTAACAATGTTGGTAGCATTGAGACAATGAAGTGTTGCGGATGTTAAGCTCTCATTTATGAAAAAATAATATGATTCCTTGCGAATTTCGTAATATATGGTATATTATGAACTTAAGTTACTTCAAAAAACAATGCCCTAAAATTGCTTAACTGCCTATATGTCTTTCAGTAACGTAAATAGTAAGATTCTGACAAGACTGGGCTTTGGAGAAGTCGTTAGATGATACCAGTAGACATCGGCTAACTCTTTGGTCTAGTGGACATGAGGTCCTGGGTTTGAGTCCCAGGTCGGGCCAATTCAAAATCAATATTGAGTTTTGTATTCAGATTTTATCAATATTTGCCTGAAGTTGGGAAGTTGGCGGTGTGATACACCCCCGTGCCTCGGAGAGCACGTTAAGCCGTCGGTCCTGCGGGTGATCTCTCTCCGGTCGTATCAGATTCCCGACACATCGGACTATAAGAGTGAAGGAATAGAGAGTGCACTTGTGTACCTGTGCATTTTTTCTGTCTAAGATTTTTATTTTGCAGTATTTCTCCCGTCGTTTAGTAGTTAAGCCACAATTACGTGATACACGTTGTCTCATATGGTATATACAACGTACACAAATCGTTTAACATATCCTTTTAAAAGTCCGCTGCATCCTGTAACATGTACCGCATTTATTAAGTATTGTTAATTATGTGTCACAATAGGTGTGTCATCGTTTCGAATAGTTTGGCGTCATCAGATACTTCCACTTCATTTACGAGGTACTTGTAGACATAATATTGTTTTAATGAGGTTATAATAAATAATTTTTAACGAGAAGTATGATTTAGAATATTTTTCACTCTACAAACTGTATACGACTTTGTAGGCTCTGTATTTCGATCTGTGAAACTTAAATGAACTGAGCTGGAGCTGGTTCCTTGCAATTTTTCATATCTCACTCGGTAAGTCTTCTCTTTAAGCCTTTGTAATGTGTATGTAATACAATTACTTATAAAATAATTCGTATGAGTAGAGTAGATATCGTTACAGTCTAAAATAAGGACCAACATAAGCTTTTTAGCTCCATCATGAGCGATGGGCTTACATAAAAAGCTAAACTATGAAAAAAAAATCCTGAATAGGTGATATATTAAACCAGTGGCAAAATTTATATTGACGATATGTTGCTTTATTATTTTACTTACTCGGAATGTTAATGTCAACGTAAAAATGATGTTACATTAAGTATTTCATTTACATTAAGTAAGATTCAGAGCATTTCTTACATCTTAACAGTTATTTTGTTTCCCTGGATATATAATAATGGCTGAAATTGTTGACATTATATAAGCTAATACACTTCATGAATAATAACACGCAATATTTTTAAAAAATTGTTGAATTTCCGAGTTTCTGGCCTCATTTACGAGTACTCTTAGTATTTTTAGATTATTTGGCTTTGTTTTACATCTTTGGCAATATATTTTCTTAACTATCACGTAGATGTTGATAAGTTTTTATTATATTTGGATTTGCAGGTAGCGGTAACATGTAAAGTGTCGTTAAACTCTCTTGCTCTGCTAACTTTAACGAACTGAACATGTAAGACCTAGAACGCCTAGAGGAATTTATAACTTAATAAAGTGTACCCTAATAATTTAAGTCTATGAAGTAATTAAAAATCAGACTTACTTCCAAACAAGTATGGCACCAATCAGGACGCCTATAATTAGGACGATGGAACAGAGGGCGATGACAGCTGATGTTTGCAACGAAGGACCGCTGTGGTTGTACGCGTCTATCTTCTGTAAAAGAAAAAATATAATTTTAATGAAAAATATGGACATTTTTATAAATAACATTAGTGCACTTTAGACCACACGACTAAAATAAAACGTGACTGCGTAAGAGAGAAAGAGAGAAAGTAAATGTGTGCTCGCTTCTTCTTTCTCTTGCTAATGTACTGATAAAATAACAAATAACTTGCGTATCGAGATGAATAATAAGCCATAACGTATTTTATTCGTTCCTTAGCTGACTACTAGATAATGAAATAAAATCCTATTAACATTTTATAATATGCCGAAAATATTGTCTACATACTATAATAAGGAACTACATACGAAGCATCACGCTTCATTCCCTTAGGGGAAGGCAGAGACCACGTCTTTCCACTTGCCACGATCCTTACATATCTCCTTCGCATATTTAATTCCTAGACTTTTCATACAAGTTCGTCAGTTTAGAGTACTCTTGACCTGGCCCTTATTTAGAATGTCCTGGATTTGGTCCCGTAACGTTCTCCTTAGTCTTGCCCTTCCAACTTTTCTATTCCCTCTTGACTCATAAATCCATTTTGTCAGTCTCCTTTCAATCATTCCCTCCACGTGCCCAAACCATCTAAGCGTACCTTTCTCAATTTTAGTCACTACATCTTCTTTTATACCGCAACTTGAAACTACACGTAAAAATATATAATGCTTATCTTCCTTAAGGTATTATTATAATTTTAAAAGAACATATTTAACCAAACCAATAAATTTATAAATAATTTGAGAACGGAGTATGGAAAAATAACTAGTAACTAACAAATAACTCGGTAATATATCAGTTATTGGACCTAAAATAACGTCAAGAGTTATAGTTATTGAAAAAGGAGTAACCCTATGCCTAGTTTGTTGTAATGTCACTTTCTACCTCATAGAGAAGATTGTCAATTGTAATCTCGTCGTCGGGTTCGCTAAGGACATACTTAGGACCCCTTTCTATCATCCAAACTTATATCTCCTCCTCATCTTCCATTCATCTTCCTTTTCGTAATACCCGTCACGCATTCATCAGATTACTTCCCAGGAGGAAGCGGGAAAGTAGGATGCTTAGATTTACGCATCCCCTTCCCCTATAGGAACTATTGTGATGATGCGCCTACATCTGGCGTACCAGACTGGTTTTCCACTCAAGGAAGTCGAAAGTTCTACAGGGTTTTTGAGGGTATTCTGACCTTTCAGTAAGTCTCACATTCCCGGAGTGTATAAATGCATTTCCCAGCGTCAAAAAAAAGTAGACTCGCAACGTTAAGCCTGTGTAAAGTCTTCATTTATATCTTAATATAAGTATGGATAAAACAATTGTTTGTTCAAATTACGATATACAAATATATTTTGCAAGTTTTTAAGTCTATACAGATAGGATTCTTTCCAATTATAATGTAAAAAATGCATACCTAATAGAAGTATTGTATACACACGGTGAAGTCTAAGTAATTATCCAACAAACTTATCCCTTTTGTAAATTATGTGCAAACATTTGACCCTTTTGGAAATAAACCAAGAGCTGATTCAGTATTTTTACATTTATAACGGCAAAATCTCTGAAACTTCTAAATTTTGTCTGTTTTACACAACTTCTTTGGCAGTTGCCCAAAATACTCGATTTACTGCTGGATAGAATTTTAAACAATGTTTAATTTAATGTACGGGACGCTCATTCCGAGATTGCTTTGAAATATTTCCGGGCATAATTGGTATAGTTAACTTTAGATCGCGTTTTTGGCATAATAATTTTAATATTATTAGAAGCATCAATTCTCTAAGCTAAAGCTACTTTGAATCTCTAAGTTTGATGACGGTTTTTAACGTAAAACGTATTATACTGTTGTGAAATATTTTAATGATAGAAAGGCTTGGAGTTAAGTCCAGTTTATAGGTTTTTTGTTACTGATGATACAGTCTAAGATGGAAGCGTGGTAATCTGGTAAGAGGCAATTTACATTTACAACATCGTATCGAACAAAAATCTCTTTGCCTTTCGATATGTCTTTGCTGGTAAGGTAGTAATTAGTCACAGCCGAAACCTCCCACCAGTCCAGACTCATACAAATTAGAAACTCCCTCCCTAGATTCCCCCTACCGGAGTTTGACACCGGGACATCTGCTAACAAAGCAAGTACTCGAAACAATGCGCCAGCGAGGCCGTCAACAGCAAAACCAGCGCCTACATGTGATAGTAGGAGCTCCGAGGTACGTCAGAAATGACGTCATCCACCGCGACACCAGGACGCTCACCGTGGAGGTGTTCTTCCGGAACTTGGCGAGGAGTAGGTCCCACCACGCAAACAACTCCCTACACATACACCTTCACGGCATTACCAGCCAGCACCCAAGAGCAGCAAACACTTGGCGTCCCCTTCCTCTTGAGCTTCTGCTGTCATCGCCTCCTGATGTAGGCGATGATGACGGCGAAGAGGATGCCATATCAGTGGCAAAACCCAGACTTGACCATTTAATTAATTGACATGGATGGACCCGCTAGCGTAGTCAGCAGGAAACAGACCCTATGTTTGCGGGCAAAACCGAATACCAGGCATAAAATTGAAGTCTCAGGAAGACGCCCGGGTAAGGAGGCACTATCTCGAGGCCCGCACCCCTCAACTAAAGATGAGAAGAACCCAGAAGGCAGGCCGTCAACAGGTTCAATCAATTTCTGTGTCATCATTATAAAAATTGTTATCAAAAAAGTAATTACTGCGTTGCCTGCTAGCATAGAAATATTCTTATTACAAAGAAATAGACATTATAAAGAAATATTCGCATTTAATATCAACTATTCAGAAGGCTAATCCCCATATGAAACTGACCTCTCCAACTGAAATGTTTTAAGAAGGATATATTAATCAAAGTTAAATGGGCCATCTATGGGGAGAACAAATCAATTCCTAAGCCCTTGGAATCGTTCCAGAGTATCGACAAAATATGATTCATACAACACAATTGTGACCAGCATTTGTCATAACTCGCATAGAAATATGGTTATTGTTGCTAGTAGTGAAAGATGATTATAGCGTGAACGGATATTGCAAGTGCCATAATGAGCTTTGGACAGTGGTATCAATTCTGTTGTACCATTCTCTAAACTAAAATGTTCTAATTTTAGAGATAGAACAAAGTTCTACAGTATTGTATGTTGTCGCATGCTTTCCGGCGGAAACGGGTTGCAGCATTGATCATGAAATGAACGCTGGCTACACGTTTCCGCGGGAAAAAGTCTTCGTGTTAAATCGCGTCACAACTGAGATTCATTGGAGTTGTATCAGTGGGTCAGTAAAGTGTTTATTGTGTGTCGTAAATCAGTGAATTATTTGTATAGTAAATTGTGATAAAGTATATAGTGTGTGAGTACATCACTGGTGTAAGAAGTGACTATATTTGTATTTTAATTCATATATTCTGTGCAGTCGGATAACATGTATAGCGGTGACGCTATTTAAAGATATGTTCTGTGGAAAAATCACTTAAAGTATTGTCATTGCTCCATTTGCTCCATTTGCTTTTTATTTTAAATTTTCTGATTTATAACGGTTTTGAAGTTTAATATAGACCTTTTTCGCGATGTAAACGCTGTTAATGATTCAAATTCTCGATATTATATCTTCTTAACTCTTTGCAATTCTATGTTGAACTGGATTTGACATTATAATGATACATTTCTAAAGTTATTAATGTTATTAAGTATATTTTTTAATAAGTCCCTTATTATAAATACACTGTATTCGCAAATTAGTAAAGTATATTATAGAGTGCAATAGGTTAAGACTTAAAGTAGTTAATAACAACTTAACTGGTATAATGGTATGAGTTTTATCTTCGTCAACCAAAGTCTTGGGTTCCATTCAACTGAATTTGGGAATGTCCATTTGGAGTGTAAGTCTTTATTATCTAAGTCTAGAATAGTGAAAAGATTCGGTGGCGTTACTTTTTACTAAATATGTACTACTAAACAAAGAAAAAGCACTGGTTTCCGTAAATAATGACTGTAAATATATTCCTACAGTATTTCACCATTTAACAAATTTTATAAATTTATTCTTAGCTTTACTATTTTAAATTATATCACACCCAGAGTATTGAAACCCTAGAGACATACTCAGAAAAGGGAAATAATAAAATAGTAAATGTTGGAGGGCAGGTGTCTGTGAAACGCTGGCACCATCTGTATATTGGCGTGGAACAGAGTCAATAGTGGCAGTCCGGCGGGAGTCTCCCGGTAGTTCTCGAGTAGCGCTCCGCCGGAGCGGTAGACTGTTGGAACTGTCGCGTTTATTTTTAATAAGTTTGTGTAAATTGATATCGGTAACATTAACCCTAAGCCCCTATGCTATATTCTTCCGTCTCTCTTATTCTCCGACATATATAAAATTTAAACAAATTCACGTATTAATAATCGCAAAGGAATTACCAAATATTTAATCAAATATACTAAAAATCCAAGATCAAATACTGACTTTCACGTCAGAGGATATTGTAACGACCCATAATTAAAAGAAAATATATATGTCGGAGTGCAATAGTCTGTGGAACGTTGTCGCCATCTGTCTATCGGCGTGAGGCAGAGTCAATAGTGACAGTCCAGCGCGCGTCACTCCAGTTCTCGGGTGACGGTCCGCCATTGCGGTCGACTATTGAAGCTGTTGCATTCCTAGCTATTATTGTTAAGGTTTTTATGTAAATTGTTATCGGGAACATTAAGTGATTGGACATTATAATCTGAGTTAATTAATAAAGTGTTTGATTGCACCAACATTACCCACGGACATTACAGTATGGAAACTGATTTATTGATGCCATTAATAGCATCATCGGAGAACCCTACGCTCCTATGCTTTATGCTTGTCTCTTATTCTCCGTCATATATAATAATAAATTTAACTTTAGAGACACGCCATGAGAATAGTTACCAATGAGTTTTGGATAGCTAATTTGTCTTGTAAGTAAAGAACATTGGCGCTTGCCAACTGTTCGCTCTTCATTTGCCTCTCATAATGTCTATGCTCAAAGTTATGCTAAAATATACGTTATATAATTTGAATTATTTAGTATATATTAGTTTATATAGTTTTGCTTTACTATAGTAACAGGAGCACAGAGCTTAATCGTCGTCGTCGTCGTCGCTTCAACCGATGGACGTCCACTGTTGGACATAGATCTTACGTAATGACTTCCACAAGGCCTCCAGCGGCTACCGGCGACCCTCTTTATATCATCGGTCCACCTTATGGTGGGCCTGCCTTCACTGCGCCGTCCGGTGCGGGGTTGCTGCTCCAGCACCTTCATCCCCCAACGTCCATCGGTCCTTCGGACTATGTGCCCCGCCCATTGCCACTTCAGGTTCGCGATTCGTAGGACTATGTCGATGACTCTGGTTCTACTACAGATCTCTTCATTTCTGATTCGATCACGTAGAAAAACTCCAAGCATATACAGTGCTTAATCACTACATTATAAATGCTAAAGTTACTTAGATTATCTGTATGATTTACGTCTAAGCCACTCAATCAATATAAATAAATTTTGGCAGCAATTTAAGTTTTACGCTATACTGTAATCTCACCTGATAGTAAGTGATGATACAGTCTGAGTATGAAGCAGTCTGAAATTGATTTTTACAATTAGGTTTGACCCGACATCTTCTTAGACCTCGTTTTTTTTGCATGGTAGCACGTCTTTGCTGATAGTAGGTAACTATTCGAAGCCTTCCACCAAACCAGGACCTCAGCCTGTAACTTTTTTTACGGTAACATTATTTTTTTGCCTTTTGCATAACAAGGCCTTTTTTAACAAACCTAAAACTCCGTGACAAGTTTACCAATCAAACTTTTAATTTATAATAAACAAACTTTCGTGTAAGTAAAAAAGGTTTCTGTTCTCTTTCTTATTTTGTAATAGACAATCTTATTTATAAATAAGGTAACATTTCTATTCCTCTATTATAGGACTGGATTTTTTTAGGATAAATGCTTTTATAACTGCCTTGCTATGCTATGCTTTTGTACCTAATACAAGAAGGCAAAGTACAATGGGCGGTCTTATCGCTTGTTAGCGATCTCTACTAGACAATTTTTGGTATAGATATAGTTATGACAGAGAGTAGTATGTTCTTATAAAACTATGCAGTTATACGTTCTTATTTTTGTATTATTTACAAATTTTTCTCAATGTGGGATAAAAGTTCTAGTTTTTGGCTTCTGTGGGTGGGACACAAGTGCCTCGTTCTCTCCGGGTTAGATGCCACTAATGCGCTTTCATTTAATTAACTTTTCCTCCCTGTAATCTAGAAAAAACTTGTTCATCAAAGTGTCAAAGGCAGCTAGAAACACAAATTGGTACTTAAATTTTTAGGTATTGATTTATAAATCATGTCAAAGAGGTCTTATAGTTATAGCTCTTAACAGCAGTGGCTTTATTTTATCGGTTGTATTTTCGAGGAACCCTATTTTTAAAAAATAAAAGTAGACAAAGATATTCATTATAATATCCGCTATTTACCAGTGAAAGTCCCATCGAAATCCAGTCAGATGAAAAAAACATAAAGGCAAATCTTTAAGCTGTTATAATTTGGAAATAATAGAAACCAAAACAGAAACGACAACAGTCTATAACTATATCAAAATTAATTATGTAGATGAACGTGTAAATCATATAGCAGTACATTTACCACTTGACCCCTTCTTATACATGTTATATATTAATAAACTTTAACATTTTTTTGTTGTAAAGGTGTAAGAATAGGTGAATTACATATTAATATCTTGATGGCAGACGTCACGCAATTTTCAAGGGGGAAAGGAGTTATTATGTGCCCCATGTACTTACTTCTCCCTATAGACTTGTTTTTTGCCCTTCACTATAAAAAAGGGGTCGGTTATTGTTAAAAAAAATTGTTTGGGTGCATGTTTTAAATTGCTTTATTAAGGTCGACACAAAAGGTGGCGGTATTGACAGATTAAGGGACTTCCAACTCGATTCAAGAAATTAATGGTGCCGAAAATTATGGTGATATTGTGAACCCAATATTCCTATGGTAAAAAGTAAAACACATGTACTTTATTTGTTTATTATCAGAACAAATACATATATATACTTTATTTATCGGTTCGAATTGCCAATCTAAATGTATATCGTATATTGGATCGTATTATCGATTTCTATAACAAAAATTAGCTATTCCCTAAATTTATTATTTGTCGGATAAGTTGTCAATCTAAATATATTGAATTGCCAATGTAAATCCATCGAATTGTCTATTTAAATACATCGCATTGTCAATCTGAACACATCGAATTGTCAATCTAAATATAGTTCTAATTGCCAATCTAAATACATCGAATTATCAATCTAACTATAGATCGAATTGTCAATCTAAATACATCGAATTATCAATCTAACTTTAGATCGAATTGTCAATCTAAATAAAGATCGAATTAACAATCTAAATACATGGAATTGTCAATCTAAATATAGATCGAATTGCCAATCTAAATACGAGTAAAAGTAAGTAAGTAGCAGTCCATTAACGTCCCACTGCTGGGCACAGGCTTCCTCACTCCGAGGAGCGAGGGTTTTTAGAGCTCCCCCCCACTGCTCCATTGTGGATTGGGAGGAGGCATGGTACACAAGTGCCCACTCTATTCCTTCACTCTCATAGTCTGATGTGACGGGAATCCGACACGACCCAGGACCTGGGACTCGCACCCAGGACCTCATGTCTGTAGTCGACCATGTTAACCACTAGACCAATGAGGCAGTAAATACGATTATACGAGTATATTGTATATCGGATTGAATTGTAAATCTAAATACATATATAAATAATATCTAACTATTTTCTTTTTATTTCTTTTAATATATTTATTATCTTCGAATGTGCTGAATGAGGGAGGTGGAGTCAGTTACATATGACACCAGAAAGATCAAGAGGAAAGTCTAACGAAATATGAATGTGAAGTAAAGCTTTTAACACTTTAAAATTCGAATAAAGTAAACTCTCAAAGTATATACAATAACACGACAGATGTTAACAATAGATATCATAATAATATGATGCCAGCTGTGGCATCAGGACCCTCCCTAAAATCTATGATATTGCTTATAATAAACACTGGTTATACGCAAGGGATTGTTAGTGTGATGCGAGTATTAAACCAGAAAGCAGAAGCCCTTGGTGTTAGTTTAGTTTAATTTGTAAATTCCTGTTATTTACGTTAATTTCATAGATAAATGAATATACTAAGAAAACTGTCTTAGGATCAAGTGAAATCCTGATCCAACGGGAATATGAGAAAGACTACGTTGCGAAAGAAATATGGATGGCCTATTATAAATCAAATATGCAAAAAGTTTTGTAGATCTGTTTACTGTGAATAAGAGAAATTAATTTACTTTAATTTTTATTTAGAAAATTTTAACAATACTTTATAAATTTCGCTTTTTTGGATAAAGACTAATCCAACAGGTCATCCAGCCAGGAATCGCCTATCTGCCATGAGTGTGGTGCTCCCGTGGACACGGCACACCATACCGTGGCAAAATGCCCAGCGTGGGGCCCTCATCTTCGGCATCTTCTGGTATCACTGATTGGAGTTGACCTCTCGCTGGCCTGCATAGTAAGTGCTATGGTCACCAGCGAAGCAGGGTGGAGAGCCGTAGCCTCCTTTTGCGAGACTGAGAGGGAGCGGGAGTAGGCTCATTACGCCCCTGCCAGAAGGCTTGGGGGCAGAAGGCGTGGCTATGCGCGCCTCCTCCCACTGACTTGAACCTCGATTCGGCTTCATCCGGGACAACATGTTGGATTGCGCAAGCGAGCTGCTGGTGTCCCACTTTAGGATGACGAGGGCCCGCTGGGTTTTAGTGTTCACACTCTAGGTTACACTCCCGACCAGTCGGAGTGCTTGTTTTCCACATTCCGATTCGACGGTGTGCGTAAAAGCATTTTCCAGCGATAAAAAAAAGAAAAGGTCATCCAGCCATTCTTGAGTTATTACTTTGTTTTATATATACAGTAAATAACAAAGATCAAGTATAAAAAGGAAATTGAAGCGAAGTAACATATTTTTAATAAGAACAAAACAGTCTCAAGCTAAATAAAAACACCAATTACTTTTTATATCAGCGTAAACCAGCTCGTGCGTCCCCGTCTAGGAAATTTCCAACGATAATTTCGTAATAAACACGTCTACACTAACTGCGAAACGTTAGTCCGTAGGTTCTTCGTTATAAAGTTAAATTGTTCAAAAATCCGTTATCGCATTACGTTAAATATATGATATACGTAAACTATGTCTACAGGGCTATTGCTAATACCACGTTAGGGTGTGATAGGTGACTATTTGCGATAATTTTAACCCGCCCGCTTCCTTTGTGATCATATTTTTACAGTTTCGTTGAAATAATTTCCTAGATTTTATGAATTATTAGAATGCTAAGTAAACATTCATGTTTTCAAAACAATCTGCAAGCTAATTTGCATAACGTTTTTTTTAGTTATAAAACATTTCAGTGGAAAGTAATGTCAAAGAAATATTGAAATCATATCTTTTTAATATTAATAAATTACCAGTGTTTAACAATTTTCATAAATCAGAAAAAAAAATGGGATATAAATGGATACTTTTTTTGTAATGAACTTTTGAAGCTGCAACGATACTCAAAAATTATTCACTTTTGTATAATGCACGTGGGAGTTTTAACATAAATACGTTGAATTACCATTACCCTTGTATATGCAACACAAATTGTTTTCATCTAAGTCCGTTTTAGGCTTTGAAAACATCCAACCGACATGTCTTTCTAATGAAACCGGTTTGGGGAACATCTTTTGGGTTGGATGATTTCTAACTTTTGTAAACAGTAACAAAAATCCTATTAAAGAGCTAAAGGTGATATAATATGAGTTAATAATAATAATAAGCTTTAAGTAATTTTACGATAAATCCTAAGATATTAATTATTAGCTAATACTGTATGAGATCATAATAATATACATGAAATTCTTAACACTTTGACTGCCACGGGGGGTCAACATGACCGACACTACTACTATTTTTGAATCTCCCGGATCTCTCGTATAATACAACCAATCCCAATCTCGTATTAAATAACCAATCTCAATGAACTATGTAACTTAATGTACACAGTTAATCGTGATTGGTTATCGTATACGAGCGATCCGGAAGCCTCAAATATAGTACTAGTTTCGGTCATGTTGACCCCCCTCGGCAGTGAAAGTGTTAAGGTAACTATTGTAAATACATTACTAAGTTGATAAGGGTTAAGACTGTATACCGCATAGTACGTAACCACTTTCCTAGAAGATAAATCTATAGATAGATCCAATAAAGATACATAGATGCCATTGCAGATATTTTGTAGATCTATTGATGAGGATTGGGCAGTCTTTTCGATGATTTCTCTCTAAAGGATATATTTTTATCAACCAATTTAGAGAAAACCCTTGACATATATCTTAACATTCCTCAAGAATCACACTATTTAATGGTAAAATCGCATGCAATTCATTCTGTATCTCTTTAATTTATCACGAACAGATAGACAGACAGACGAAGCGGAGGAGTTCGTTTTTAGGTAAAAATTAGAGTAATTCAACAAAGTCGTGGGATTTGGTTAGTGTAAAACTAACAGTTGAATATACAAATTAAAATACTTAAGTGTAGATAAAAAGTTCGCATCGCCTTCCTGATTTTAACATGACAATGGGCAATTTTTATAATAAAAACTCTTTGGATGCAAAAAACAATGAATCACAGGAAACTGTCCAGACAGCTATTTGCACAGAGGATTTTTTTCAGAAATGTTTTGTTAGAATTCTGCCGACGTTAAAATAAATAGAAAATGTAAATATATTTAGTGACTCATTATTAGAAACTGGTTTGGTCAAGAAATATGTAGGCAGCGAGTATTAAAATTCATAACATTGTCTATCTATTTGCTAGTATTTTCGCGAAGCTTCTTGTAATAAGAAATCATGTCTTAAAGTAAGGTAAGGTAGGAAGGTAGCCTATTACCGTCCCACTGCTAGGCACAGGCCTCCTAAACTTGTAGGAGAGAGGGTTTAAGAGCATTAACCTGTTACACTGCTCTACTGAAGTTTAGCAGGCTATACGTACTCTAACATTACTCCCGGTTTCTTCGCGATGTTTTACTTTCTATGAAGCATTAAAATGAACTATCAAGCACGTAAGTTTCATTTTAATAAAGAGGAACTTAACCATGCCTATATAAAGATCATGATGGCTTTTCGCAATCTTAAAGTGCTTATAAAAAAAGTCGGTCTTACCGATAATCAGTGAAAGAGTAAGGAGCTTATAAACATGTAGATAGAGGAGGCATGAAAATAATAAAATATAATAGCTAGTGAACGTTTACTTTGTACTGATAGGAGCGTAATAATTGTATTTCGTGTTCATTCCCAACGGCTCTTGAAATTTAATTTAAATCATCTACATAAAGTGAAATGTTAGAGTTGTTAACATATTTGATATGACGACAAACATGAGAAATAAAATTGGGCCGAAGTTAGAACCTTGTAGAACTCCAGAGAGATATTTTCAAGAATGACCATTTAATACAACTTTTACACTCCTATCAGTGAGGTAAAACCTAAACCATTGCAGCAGTGCCCCTTTAGTATAAATATAACTGAAAGCTCAGTTTTCCTGATTACGAGATCTCCAAAACCATTTGAAGAATTGGCTGGAAATTTAGCATAGTGATATCTCTTGCAACGCAGACAGACTATATACCAATGTTTCCATTATCCCACGGGATTTGGACCTACGTGGGTGATGCAGGAAATAGCTAGCGATATAAAAATACCCTCAACACGATTCTTCGTGTTTCTCTATAGTGCCCTAATAAATTGGAGTGCACGCAACTGATTGTGTTGGTCATGCAAGTGTGAAATGCGAAGGGTGGGATAATGTTTTTCGGCAATAAAAACATTTATTCTGCTACGATTAGGGTGTGGGGGAAACATAATTATTATATACCCCTATTTGATAGCACAGGGCGTTTGATTATACAAAAATTTCCATGAGTTACTACAAATTATCTAGCTCTATTCTATTACGAAGGAGGAACGCCTGATGGTGTTACAAAGGGGGTGGTGTTAGTCCATATGACATCACTATTTACCATAACAATATACAAATGTATAGACATTGTTCTTCTAAACAAAGTAACTGTCTTCTGAATAGATACGAACACTAATCGAGCACAAATTGTCCAAAATCTATTGGTTGGGTCTATTTATTATAACAACGCTTAGTTAGTCGCAGGTAAAAGTAAGTAAGTAGCAGCCCATTAACGTCCCACTGCTGTGCACAGGCCACCTCACTCATATGAGAGAGGGTTATCAAAGCATTGACCCATCACGCTGCTCAACTGCGGATTAGCAGGCATTTTACACAAGTGCGCTCTTTATTCCTTCACTCTCATAGTCCGATGTGACGGGAATCCGACACGATCAGAGAGAGATCAGGCGCAGGACCGACGGCTCAACATGCTCTCCGAGGCACGGGGGTAGATCACACCGCCAACTTCCCAACTTCGGGCAAGTATTGAGAAAAATGTCTCGAACTCGAACCCAGGACCTCATGTCTGTAGTCGAACTTCCTAATCGCTAGACCAAAGAGGAAGTTAGACCCCCCCCCCCTTTATATAAAGAGGATTGGCCGTAATGGCTACTCAGCATCAACCGATGGATAACACCGAAGCCAAACTGCAGCAACCAGCTCCTGGTCCATAACAGACTAAGGAGACTAAGCCGCCTCTTCCTGCTCCAAAGGCGAAGAAACCATTTCCTCGACCTCAATACAAGACGCAGAAAACAGTCCCCAAACCACAAGCATTGACAAAAAAGGATAGACGCAGGTGATAATGATTAACTTAACAATCAGTGTTCTGTGAGTTAAATGTATCACTTCACTATAATTTCATGCTGTTGATATATATGTTTTTTCATCTACTATGTTATATAAACTTGCTTGAGAGTGATTTCACCCTCTGGCAAGTGATGATACAGTTTAAAACAGTAATAACCGGAAAAAATGTATTGACTCTTAATGATTGTTACGCGTTATAACACAGAAATTATTTGATGTGATTATTATATTCATAGTATACAGTACTATTTTGTAATCTATAAGAAAATTACACCATTAGACACAATTCGATTTTAAAAATCATAGTAATATGCAATTGAAGCCTAAGTAATAAAACTAAACAATATTCAAACTCAGTTCTCTGTGAGTGATACCTATTTGATATTTGATGATATATAAGTAGATATTTGATGTTTTAAGAGATGCCTCATAGAAAACATAAGCGAATAGCATCACAACAAGTTAATCGGACGAGATCAAAGTCGTGCATAAAAACTTGTAAACAATGAAAAACAAAATTGCCTCTCACTTTCACCATTCAAAGAACAATCTGTGTCATCAGTATACCTTTTCCTTTTGAAATGTCCATAAAAAAACGGTTATATCGCTTTATTTTGAAATATTTTAGTAAAGGGGGAAAATATCTTCAAAGAAGATAAGAAATTTTGTTTTCTCTTGATTATATTACGATATAGTGTCAATAAGCTTTAGAATATATTACAGGTTGAGCTCGAAACAAAACATAATTGATAGATTATTTAAAATAAAGGTAAAAAGGTAGATAATAATGGTAAAAAAACTAGAAAATCGATTTAGAAAGTGGAACTTTATTTGTTTATTAAATGTATATATAAACAATTCTAACGGGTGAATAATAAAATTTAAATACAATAAATGCGGCTTATATAAAATAAACATAAAACTGTAGTAGCTATAAGTATAGTTAATTGGTTAATATATTACTTTAAAAGAACTGTGTGATTTTGCAAACAAATAACTGTTACTTAAAGAGAAAATAATATTATATTTTTTCTATAAAGGTTTTGGACCGCAAAACTCACATTACTGATCTTCAAAATTGCTCACGATTTACATGAAATTTAGCAACTAAGGTGGACTACAGTTTGTTCGCGGTAAGAATGCTGTGAGTCATCATTATAGCCTCGACCCCTAACCAATCAAATCTTTTCATATTACAATGTGAACTTGACGTTGTGATTTGAAAGGATTTCTCATATTCCCGAGGGATTGGGACTTTCGTGGGCGACACCATGGTGAACAGCCAACAATATAATATTTATACAATATTATAATCGAAAAGGCACAAAAGAACTCAAAGGACAGGTATCTCAGCGTCGTTTTGTCACTCATGAAACATTCCGTAATGTTAGGTTGAGCTTAAAATTCTCTAGAGATATAGCTACGAAATTAACTGCCTACTCTATTAAAGCTTTAATTATAATAACAATAAAGTTGAAACTCCTCTAGAGAGTGTTTGTTTGGTATCTTGTATTGTCGACACTTAAGTACACTTTAAACAATGTTACAGATCAATTGCGAACATAAATCTTTCGGTTGTAGAGAGAGATCAACCTTAGGGATTGAATATTTATACAGTTGTGTTACATTTATAATGGATTCACATATAATTTCTTTAAATCGGTTATTTAAGGTGTTAGGAGACCGCTTCCGCAAACGAAGATAGACGATAGCACTAATGACGCCTCTCATGACGAGACGAAAGAAAATTGATTTAATGAAATCATATTTTCGAAACGTCTATTAGCATTATTTATGCTCCATCATGTTAGTAAAGATAAATTAAACAATGGTTGCATAAAAAATAAATTACTTTACTAAAAAAACAGCAATGAAACACAAAAACAGCTGATGACGGGTCAACGAACGCCCAATTAGAATTCCTCTTATGTATTACATAATATGAACATGTGATAAACTAAAAAGCTATTGAACAGATTACCATGATAACTTGTAACAGGGGCAATTAGTTTAGACAGGGTTTGCCTAACAGTATTTCTAATTAAATTAATATTTATTGAAGTATATAAGGGTAAGCAGTTCATTCTCTCGTAATTGGAATAAATTATTCTCTAAAAATTAATATACCCGAGAATAATATTAACCGTTTATCAAAGTAATTGTTATTGTATAGAAATAACCTTATATAATAGATTGATATAAATGGTTGTTGGACGAATATTTCCATTCTGTCAGTTATTATCTAAATTATTAAATAAAACTCAAATTTTAATTAATATATTATAACATTCATATTTATTATTGTTAAGATTGTAAACCAATGGAACTATCACGTTATATACACCTTTACCCTTACCCTGACATGTATATAAATTGTGTATTTAGGCAAATAAAAGATTTGATATATTCCAAAGATTTATATGTAATGTCTTGAAATAGTGGTAGTTGCCATAATAACGTACATAATAAGAACTTTTTGGCAACCTTTAGTGTAAGTAAGTAAGTAAGTAAGTAGCAGCCCTTTAACGTCCCACTATTGGGCACAGGCCTACTCACTTCAAAGAGAGAGGGTTTTTAGAGCATAGACTCACCACGCTGCTCCACTGCGGATTGGCAGGTATAGTACACAAGTGCACTCTCTATTCCTTCACTCTCATAGTCTGATGTGACGGGAATCCGACACAACCAGAGAGATCAGGTGCAGGACCGACGGCTTAACGTGCTCTCCGAGGAAGGGGGGTGGATCACAGCGCCAACTTTCCAACTTCGGGCAAATATTGAGAAAATTTTAATAGAGAATTCAATATTGATTTTTGAATTGGCTCGACCCGGGACTTGAACCCAGGACCTCATGTCTGTAGTCGAACATGCTAACCACTAGACCAATGAGGCAGCCATCTAGAGGCAGTACCTTTGGTGTAAACAGGTAATATTATTTTTCGTTTATATGTAATATCAATAATTTATACATCAAATTAAAGTTTATTGTTTTCTTTAAATAATAAACTATGATTGCCCTTTTAAATCTGCTCAAAAAATCGAGTAACCAGATGCTAAAGATTGTAAGAACGTATTTTATATATCTTACTAGACTTTTCGTTAATTATCTACTAACTGCAGTAACTTTATGAAATACTTTTATAAAATAAAGTATATACGTTTTTTGGCAGATATTTCATGCGTTATTTTATCAAAATCAAAATATTCAAGTAGGCTCAAACAGCACTTTTTAATCGTCAGTAGCCTGTCCGATGGTAACAAATCTACCACCGGTTCGGAAAGTTGAATCCGCTGAGAAGAAACCGGCAAGAAACTCAGCGGTTACTCTTTTAAAGATACTTCTGTATGCTACAATGTGTAATATATTGCTTCTGTGAGCAACAGGAATCAAGTCCAAACATGTCTATCGCTTACATAACCTTCAACATTATAATATGCCTTTTGACATATTTCTTAAAATTATGTGGAGGAAAATCTAAAACTGATTGTCGTATCTTATTAAAAATGCGTATGCTCAACCCGACAAATGATTTCTGAACCTTCTTCACTCTAAAATATGGAATTACAAGTTTGTTTTTATTTATTTTAGGTATCTGTCATTACACCAACGATATTTCATACAATTTTTCTTGAAGAGAAATCTTATCAGAGGACATATTCGTTCCCAAGATGGTCATTGTATTGGTCTCCCATAAAGGCAGATAAATATCAAAACAAGGCCCGTGGAGTATTAAGCACGAAAAAAGGGACGTCGATTTGTCAAAATGTCCAACTATCTGCGGAGGAATCCGTCATCGGGGCAGAGACGATTTATCGGCGGGTATCTCACGTGGATCTTGGACAACAATATCAGGAAATCTACGGAACAACAATATTCAAAATTCTCCAATAGTACCGGTAGGGTGCTCATGATATCAGATTTTGCAGGAAACGTAATAAAAAACGTGCGTGCCTACAAAGAACACATGTCAGAAGTGAAACTTATTTTTAAGTCTTGTTTACATACATAGCATCAAGCCTCATTCCCATAGGGGTAGGCAGAGACAACATCCTTCCACTTGCCACGATCCTTGCATATCTCCTTCGCTTCTTTCATTCTCATTAAACCTTTCATACAAGTTCGTCGGTTTAGAGTACTCTTGACCTGGCCGTTATTTAAAATGTCCTGGATTTGGTCCAGGAACGTTCGCCTTGGTCTTCCCCTTCCAACTTTCGCATTCACTCTTGACTCATAAATCCTTTTTGTCAGTCTCCTTTCATTCATTCTCTCTACATGGCCAAACCATCCATAAAACTTTAGATTTCTGAGACTTAGGGAGGGAAAAAGGAAGAAATGTTAAGAATTTAACTGTCAAAGTGGCGAAAATTAATACAAATAATTTACTGAAATCTCAAATGACGAATTCTAAATAAAAATGCCACGGGTTTTTTTTATCAATATTAGAAATTATGAACAAAATTTTGTTTTTGAATTTAGAAAAGAGAAATTATGAAAAATAGTATATTAAATGATTAAATGGCGATTTGTAAATATTAAAACTACCTAACCTTCAGACGAATTAGCATAAAAACGCAGCACATCTTCGTAACGCTAATCACCCGTTTCATATGTAACAATTAACCGATTTCGATGATTGTTTTTTTTATTAGAAATGATATAGGGTTGTTTGATGATTGTTTGGTTAGGTTAGCTAGCTAGCTAGCTTTGATCATGTGATCCATCACAAAGTAACGGAACTCTTCAATTCTAAGGAGCAAATTAACGATACTCGTCTAAATCTTTTATAGGCTATCAAGATATTTAGTCACCTACCGTAACTTGAGCATGGTCAAGTAATTGTCGTAGTCAAATATGATGATCAATGGAACACCTCAACAGTTTAAGGGTGCGATTTTTGGCAGAATATATAACTGTCTGTAATCAAATGGCAATGAGCTTACGTTTGTTGCTGCATTGCAATATTTATAAGGTGTATTATATGTGATAGTTGACGATTAAAAAGCGCTATAAAAGGTTACTTTAATAAAGAATATTTGAATTTGAATATAATTGTCGAGCTAGAATAGAGTATGCTCGTAACAAAAGGTCGTTTTTTTTTCGGATGGTTTTCTTATATCATCAATTGTACAGCAATTAATTGTCCCCGACCGTCTTCATTTGATTTACTTTATGGCCGCCCTATTTATCGGGCCATCGATCTCAAGACGGTAGCGATTTGTCAATGCTCCCTCTTTAATTATTAAAATGTAAAAAAAGGAAGAATTGAAAAGGTTTTAATTAATATAACTCCGTTCCTCGGAGCTTCTCTTAAATTATGATTATCGTTGCCCTAAACTTCGCTCAGAATTGAACCTTTTTTTAACGGAATTAAAACAATCCCGTAAAAGGGAATATAAAAAGGCTTTCACGGGAAGTATAAAAATAAAATACGGCAATGAAATTAAAATAAACCTATTATGTTTGCTCATAACTGGAATTGTTGACATTGAAACTGTATTGTTTTTTACGAAAGCAATTTGGTTGGAATTATTTTTTTCATTCAATTACAATGAATTTGTTTGTGTTGTTTTTTCAGATTTGTTTATTCTCTTCATCATATTTGCATAGATAGATTTGATGAAAATCCTATCATTTTGATGTTTTTTCAGTTTACATATTAATCTAGTATATTTTTTTTTATTTATAAATAATTGTTCTATGCTTAATATAAATGCGAAAGTAACTCTGTCTGTTCTGCTCTTTTACACCAAAACCATCGAACGAATTTTAATGAAATTCGGTTCACAGATAGTCTTAAGCTTTTTTTTTGTCACGCTGGGAAATGCCTTTACGCATTCTGTTCAGACAAAATCTGAACGAGAGTGAGGGACTCGCTGGCAGTAAGCTAGAATCCGAATACCCGCCCCATCCTTTATTGGAGCACCAGAGAATCGGTTGACGCAATCTACTCTGGTACTCCGGGATACTCCTGCTGGGAATTTAGGAAGGGGATAGGAGCAGCGCAAATCTACGCCTCTTACCTCCCTACCTCCTGCGCCGGAGAAGAGGAGCGTCGATAGAATCCTCCCTGTGTCTCTCATGTGCCTCCATCAGCGAATTAGCAGATTCGCAGAAGCATTGCGCCAAGTAGACCCTCCAACGAAAGGTCTCCTCCGACCAAAAATAGTCAAGAGACTTCTATTTAATACAAAAAATGGTTGGACGGTATGGAAGTATCGTCATTTTAGAGAAAGAAGCTTGAAAATTAGGTTTTAGGCTGTTGATTCGATATAAATAATTATGGCATTCAAAATTTGTAAAAGTTTTACCCTCAAAGGTGTAACGTAACAATCCTTATCCTTAATAGTAATATACATGCGAAAATAACTCTGAACTGAGCCGAACTGAAACTTCTTGTTTGTAAAAGAATTAGCGTAAACTATTAGAAAAACAATAAGCGATTAAAGTTTCACAAATATCATATATGACAGAATTATTCTCCTTTAAAAGTCCTAAATAAAATCTAATACAGCATATGTTTATCATTTAAGGTTGGCTTCCTATAACCCTTCATATGTTAACCAAATTTGTCCCTTCTCTGTCTCACTTGTAAAGTACAGAAGGAGTTGAACAAATTGATTACGCACATAGATTACGATGGCAATTCTTTTGTCTACTAAAACATAGAATAAATGTTTTAGTATCAAACATCGACGGAATATTGATACATTGATAGACATTATACTGTTTGGTTTCGTTTCAAATTCAAGATATCGCAAACAGCATTGATATCAAATGAATCAAGATGTGTATTTGCAGTTTATTTTATTTATGAACTGAAGATATCATCTTTATATGACCCAAGATTATACGAAAGCATTTCAACATTCTTTACATAGACATCTTTGAGACTATTGCCAATGTACACAAGATATTAGAAGACTGCTTCCGAAAACTAAAACAGACAGTAGTAATAAAGACACGTTTGATGATAAGACGGCAAAAAGTCGATCCTGATTTCAAAAAAAAAACATATTTTTAAAACGTTTTATTAACATTATTTACGCTCCATTGTGTTAATATAGATAATAATAAAAAATACAATACTTTAAAAAAACAATGAAACACAATCAGCTGACGCTCGGGTCAACGATCGCATGTGGCCGCTGCTGGTGTGCGTGTGTAGGCCCCTCGGCTGACACCAACTCCGAATATAAGAATACGAAGATGACTATAAAAGAATACGCAATTATTTGTTACTTTTTAGAGCATATTAATATATTAGTATTGACACATAATTCACCTTTCAAATATTGCAATGCAGTAACAAACGTAAGGTCATTGCCATTTGATGACAGTTATATATTCTGCCAAAAAACCGCACCCTTACCGTAAGCCGTTGAGGAGGTCCATTGATCTTCATATTTAACTTCGACTAGCACTTGACCATACCCAAGTTACAGTAGGCAACTCAAAAATATGGATAGCCTATAGAAGATTCTGCCGAGTATCGTTAAAAATAATTTAATCATCAGAACCTAACCAAACTATCACAAAACAATTCTTGAAGTAAGTCCTTTCTAATAAAAAAAGAATCATCGAAATCGGTTATCGTGATCTTGAGTTATTCGTCCATTTGCCGCCCACATGCTTAATTTAAGACTTATCCGCTTTTCTCATGGATGCCATCATCAGAACTGGATTTAAAAAAATGAGGGACCCCATGACGAGCACCACCTTTCAAATAAAAAAATAACAAGATCGGTCCATCCAGTCGGAAGATATGAGGTAACAAACATAAAAAAATTACAGACGAATTTATAACCTCCTCCTTTCCTTGAAGTCGGTTAAACAAAACTGAATTGGTTGACGGGTCAACGCAATCGTTCGCTCAATTTAGTCGTTTCTTGTACACGCACACCAGCAGCCACTGCGTGCGGTCGTTGATCATGTCATTAGTACTATAATCACTGTTCGTCTTCGGGAACGGTCTCCTAACATTGTATATGATCGTTTTAAGCAGTTTTGCATATTTATCTAGTAGTCAGTTTCATTTTATTCTATTCCCACCATCAAAATTTGGTTCAAACTTAACGGGAACAAAAATAATTCGTTATAAAAATATCGTGACCATTACGCTCAGATTCTCGCCAAAGTCCTTGAAACATTATAGTTGCGATTAGAAATTATTGGTTATCAAACAAAAGAATCATAAATAAAAATTTTAACACAAAAAGAATCTCCTTCAAAACCAACTCTTACAAATATAATATGCTCTAAAAAGTTCAAAATAATTGCGTACTTTTTTTAGAGTTCTTCGTATTTTTATATGCGGAGTCGGCGTCAGCCAAGGTAGGTGTGTCCTACGTGTCTATTTGGCAGTTCCGACGCCGCTCACACCTATAGCTGTATACCTTAGCTGACACCGACCCCAAAGAACGAAGAACTCCAAAAAAGGAACTCTAAATCTCTTAAATGGATAAGGATTAATACAGAGGTATGAATAATATGGTTTGATTATTGTCGGCGCTTTCATTAACTTTTAAAATGTAAAAAAGTAGTTATAGTGGCATAACTACAGTAGTTGGACATATGTTATTGTATACCTTTTTGTAGATATTGATACGTTCTATAATATTGTAAAACATTTTTTTGTTCTATCATCAATAGTTTCCCCAGTGCACGCGATGACAGATATTTGTGACAATATTTTCACACCTTAGATTATTTAATGCATTTTTATTAGGAATTTTTTTTCAAAAATACATATAAACAAAAACACAAACGTTACCTCTTTATGATATTAATTTAGAAAAAATTACGATGAGTTATCGCAATCCTGCTTACTTATTAAAGTGGAAGTGTTTCCAGAAGCTTTTAATTTATTAAATAGATTAGGAAATAGCGAAAGTCAATTTCCGACATCAAACAAGTTTTGTAACAAACTTCCGATGTTAAAAGTTTAAACATGATCGATCCAATGCATCCCGATGTTTACAATGATGAGGGATTTTGGATTTTATATTCATAAAATTAAGGTTTAATCTTATAAATGCAAGTAGAAATATGAAATTTGCTGCGGAACAGAATTTAGATACACAATTAACAAGTATTCCGGATATTATATTAAAATATTTTGAGTGACGTTTCAAAATTATACGTAAAGAAGTGTTTGTTTTTGAATTACACAACGAATTTAATTTATACATATATAAACTACCTCAATATTCGTGTGTATGTCAATCATCTAATTCTAAACAGCTGGAGTGGGGTTTGTTGAAGTTTGTGTGTCTTCAGGTGAATCCGAAAACTAACGAATTTTCCCATTACTCCACGGTGTCATGAATTACGCGGGTGACTCAACCGGGAACAGCCGTTTCCCCCTGAAAATTGCTTTGATGCACATGCCCCCACCTATGGATAAGGAGTGTGGGACTCGGCGAGCAAGAAAAGCTTCACAATACCCACTAAAACCCAGTGAAGCCCTCTTTATCCACGAATGAGGCATCAGGGGTTTAACTTTTATGAAACAAAAAAAGTATTACTTCAGTCGTATGGTATAAAACAAACTCGTATTTTCAAATTGCTATGAATTAGTGTGATTCTAAATATCGTACTGTCAGCTGATGCAAGCCAGGGTTGCCACGATATTGGCATTGGTTGCTGTACCAAGCGCACTTTACTTTCACTATGCAATAGATGTAAAAAATTGAGGTACAACGCTCAAAAAGCTCATTTTAGACTATTTTTACTGTTTAATGTTAAAAGGTAAGGTAAGTAACAGCCAATTAACGTCCCACAGCTGGGCACAGGCCTCCTCACTCATAGGTGAGAGGGTTATTAGAATATAAACCCATCATGCTACTCCACTGCGTGTTGCCAGGCATAGTTCACAAGTATATGCGCTAATTCAAGTGCACTCTCTATTCCTTCACTCTCATAACTACTATTCATAACTCTCATAATACATCTAAATAGATAGGATGGCAATTTGATAACAGACACCTCAATATTGATTTTTGAATTCGTCCGAGACAAGACCCGAAGCCAGGACCTCATGTATGATGGTTGTGGTTGGCGGGCGATATCTACCTTCTGTGAGAATGTCATCTCACAAAAGGAGACATCAGCGAGGGAGAGGGAAGCAGCAGCTGAGGCCACCTCTAACCGTAGGAGTAGACCGGGAGCCAATAGGCGTGTCTTTGCGCGTCTCTTGCCATTCCGAATGATCCACACTGAACCTCTGGGTGCTCCAGTTCAAGACGCTGAGGGTTCCACTGGGGCCAGGGTGCGTAAATGCATTTCCCAGTGAAAAAAAAGGACCTCATGTCTGTAGCAGTACAATCTGACCACTGGACCAATATGGAGTCATTCTAACTTATCCAACATGAAAATTGTTAACTAGTCGAGAGGCTTTGTTTGTATTGTTTTGTTAATTGTTTAAGATGAGGATGCAAGAATTGTTTATGCGCATAATATTTGAAAGTATTATACAAAAATTGTTTTTTTTTTAGTCCTATGGTTAGGGAATGACTTGTTGTTTTGGTTTTTGTTTAATGCTCTTTTTATAACTTCATTACATCTCTAATATTCATGTCGGATTTGACATGGTCTCTGGAGTTAATTTACAACCCTTTAAGCTTGAAAGAAACTCGTTTCGTCGTCGTCGTCGCTTCAACCGATGGCCGTCTACTGCTGGACATAGGTCTCACGTAATGACGTCCATAAGGCCCGATCTTGCACCACCTGGCTCCAGCTGCTACCGGCGACCCTCTTTATATCATCGGTCCACCTTGTGGGGGTTTGCCTACACTGCGCCGTACGGTGCGGGGACGCTGCTCCAGCATCTTCTGCCCCCAACGTCGATCTGTCCTTCGGACTATGTGCCCCGCCCATTGCCACTTCAGGTCCACGATTCGTAGGACTATGTCGGTGACTCTGATTCTACTACGGATCTCTTCATTTCTGATTCTATCGTGTAGAGAAACTCCGAGCATAGCCCTCTCCATCGCACGCTGAGTGACTTTAAGCTTCCGCATGAGCCCCATAGTCAGCGACCACGTCTCAGAACCGTATGTCTTCAACTCGTTTAGTTGTAAGATTTTTCTACAAACTAATGTATTAAAGAGGGTATAAATTTCGTTAATCTCTTATAAGTTTTAACGCCATTTAAAATGATCATTTTTAATGTTGAAGTATCATTTTGTTTCCTCAATGCATGTCTATTCCGCTGCCTTTTAAGTGGGTAAGTTATGCGATAGTTTGTCAATTGAGTTTTTCTAAACAATGTCATATTTGCTAATGGATTATTTTCATGTCATAGTTTATTAATAGTGAACATAGTAAATAATATTGTAATGAACACTTATTTCGCATTTATGTCATTTGAAAGTCGATGAAACGAACAAGCGTCAATAAATAGAGACAGACACAAATTCTTAAGATTGGACGTGGGAGAAAATGAGATACGTAGCATTATACAGTGTTTATTATGTTTGTGTTTCTGTTTGTGCTGTGCTCCATCCACCAAGGCATAGTGGGAGTTCACATTAAATCATTACTAAAACCTACAATTATCCTCTTGCGAAATTTTTGAAGGTTTCATTTCTATCACGTGTGAATTGTACACAAGACTTTTCATCACTTAGTAATTTTAACAATTTATGGAACAGTATACAATAAAATATTGTATGATTTTATGAAACCACGATGGAAGTGAAACAACTGACGCCAGCCATGATCATAGCCATATTGGCCTTGATTGTTTTGCCGTTCATTACGATATCCGGCTATAACGATTTTTGAGACTGGAAAAAGTTTGATTTTATAACAATTGGTTTTAATTACATTTGGAAAAAGTCAATTATACTATCATTTTAAAATAATCAATTGGCAAACCCTATATTATTAAGTGCCTGATTAGTTTTCGTTAGTTATTCAATTCCGACCTACTAATAGTTCACATTTTCGTTATACATATCTTTTTATATTTTTAATCGTTGCATATTAGATATATAAAAGTATAGGAGAGGTTTCAAATAATAAATGTCCAAAAAGGCGGCCTTGTCGGCTATCTTGTCCAGACAAATATAAGAATATTGTACGAAAGAAGATATGGGGTGGTGCAAAAAGAAATCATACATACTAATATTGTACTAAATGTAATATATACATTAATATAGTGAAATTTGTTATATTTTCGTACACTGGATGTTACACAGTTTTGAAATAATCATTCATTAATTAAATTTATATTCCCAAAAGTTGTACTATTGAAAGCTCATGTAAAAGCTTTTTTTTTCAATGTAGCAATCTTAAATAGTTATTGTTAGATGTGGTAGGGAATAACTTAATTATTTACTTATATTACATGTTAATATACGAGTTTTATTCTCAGAAAAGCTATGACAGGTAGCTGGGACTAAAATAAGAGATATAAAACCTTAACAAGTTAATGAAGTGCAATTTATGGACCCAACTCAGCGTCGCGAAACAACTCTATCAACGGGGACCTCTTAGAATTGTGCCTACAACCACATTCAGACCACCCAATACTTCTCAATAACTATGACTCAACTACAAATACATTATCACCTTATTTTCCTTGTGCGTTTTCGTTTTACTTTGCTTTCGAAATTCCAGCTATTAATTCACGATATTCCTATATAAATATTAATTTAATTGCACCTTTGCAATAACGCATTATTTTAGACATTAATTGCAAGCTCACGTAATATGACTATAAGAAGGCGTAGGAATAGACTTAAAGGATAGGTTAATTTCATCGTTGGACGGAACTACTGTTCCTATATAACAAACATGTATGACATGCGTACGTAGTAAGTAAGTAAGTAGCAGCCCATTAACGTCCCACTGGGCACAGGCCTCCTCACTCCGAGGAGCGAGGATGGTACACAAGTGCACTCTCTGTTCCTTTACTCTTATAGTCCGATGTGACGTGAATCCGACACGATCGGAGAGAGGACAGGCACAGAACCGACGGCTTAACGTGCTCTCCGAGGCACGGGGGTGGATCACACCCCCAACTTCCCAACTTTGGGAAAATATTGAGAAAATCTTAACAGAAAACTCAATATCGATTTTAAATTGGCCTGACTCGGGACTCGAACCCAGGACCTCATGTCTGTAGTCGAACATGCTAACCACTAGACCAATGAGGCAGTTATGAGCAGTACGTACGTATGTCTAATAAAATAATGAAGTTAAACACTTTAATCCTTAAAAATATAAAATTAAATTAGAAAAGCGTACCGAAAAGAAATCAAAAGCTTCTTTATCCATATATTTTCAAAGTAAGAATGCGGATAAGCAGATTACATATTGTGTAGAGTTATTACTGGTATATCAATTTAATCTGTCTATTTAAAAAAAAATAATCGTCGTCGCTTCAACCGATGGACGTCCACTGGTGGACATAGGTCTCACGTAATGACGTCCAAAAGGAACGATCTTGCGCCGGCTGGCTCCAGCGGCTACCGGCGACCCTCTTTATATCATCGGTCCACCTTGTGGGGGGCCTGCCTACACTGCGTCGTCCGGTGCGAGGTCGCCACTCCAGCACCTTCGGCCCCGAACGTCCATCGGTCCTTCGGACTATGTGCCCCGCCCATTGCCACGTCAGGCGATTCGTCGGATTATGTCGGTGACTCTGGTTCTACTACGGATCTCTTAATTTCTGATTCGATCACGTAGAGAAACTCCGAGCATAGCCCTCTCCATCGCACGCTGAGTGACTCTGAGCTTTCGCATGAGGCCCATAGTCAGCGACCACGTCTCAGAATCGTAGATCATCACTGGCAACACGCACTGTTCGAAGACTTTGGTCTTCAGGCACTGAGGGATATCGGACGAAAATATCTGGCGTAGCTTCCCGAACGCTGCCCAACCGAGTTGGATTCGGCGGTTGACCTCCTTCTCGAAATTGGACCTACCTAGCTGGGCTATATGTCCCAGGTATGTGTACTCGTCAACAATTTCAAGAGCTGAGTTCTCAACGATAACTGGGTGAGGCGGTACATGGATATTAGACATAATTTTCGTCTTATCCATGTTCATTTTCAGGCCCACCTGTTGAGAAACTCTGCTGAGGTCATCGAGCATTTTGAGAAAAATCATATGTGTATGATAATTTTGATTACGTAAAATTAGGCTTAAGAGTGATAAAAGTAAAAGAATTGGAAATACACAATTAACGTTTGCTAAAACATCACATAGGGATACATTTAGAATCAAAAGCAAGTGGCGTGACGCTATTTCATTACGTGACGAGTATTTTGTGTTATCTCCTTTCTGTGTTAGTAAAAAAAAAGGTTATTAAAACTAATCGATTATGTGTATATTTGATGAATTTCGCTTAAAAGTACACTCTGCTAAGTTATTACAGATCTAACATAAAACAATCCTAGTCGTATTTCAAGCTACTGCCCACTTAAAATAAAAAGTTAAATTGCTATTTAATTTAATACTATATTGAAATTAGACAAAGATTTTACAGAATCATATTTTAAAAACTTATTTATAGAAGCAATCCTTATTTGCGAATTCAGCTCGCAAAAAGTTATTGAACTTGCTAACTTTGATTTTAATTTCAGAGACTTCATTATCATTCACCGAGCTCGGACCAATAAAGTTTTTATCCGCGATGAAAAAATATACGAGTGGACTTTTTGTAATCTCTTTAATAAATTATGCGTGAAACGAATAACTAATTTCAACGCTTTTTTATCGCGGCTTTATAACCTGCGTGAAATTCTTGTGGTTCTCCAATCGCATGCTTGTTTGATTAAGACATTAGAGCGGTCCTTTTGAAACCTTAT
The DNA here is from genome assembly GCA_015832385.1 of Elymnias hypermnestra. Classification (NCBI taxonomy): domain Eukaryota; kingdom Metazoa; phylum Arthropoda; class Insecta; order Lepidoptera; family Nymphalidae; genus Elymnias; species Elymnias hypermnestra. Next base: position 1,380,022 of record JACTOM010000061.1, on the reverse strand, counting down.
AAGGAAAAAATGCGGTAGGTGATAAAACATACTAGATCTATATTAAGCCTGTTTCGTTCTTTATTATTACATACTAGCTGACCAGCACAACTTTGCCTACATACACTTAAACGTAGGTATAGTACAGTTTTTTTTTAATTTAGACAAAGATATGTAACAAAATGTGTACGAAAGTTTTGACTTCAGCAAAATTAACACCATAAATAAAAGAAAAAAACATACATACGGATACATTCAGAATAAAAAGGAGGTGACGTAACGCTATTTCATTACGTAACGAGTTCTTCTCAAGCCACATTAAGGAATTTCGTTTCAAAAATATATTTTGGGCTATCATCTTTCAATATTAGTAAAAAAGTTATTACTGTGACTCTAAAGTTTCATAATACAAAGGCAAAAAGTTAAAGAACGAAAAGTACAGAATTGTAGACATTTGATGCTTATGTAGCTTATTTGACAACAGAACTCGTATTTTACGATCTGTCTGATCAAAACGATATATCGGTAAGATATGATTTACTCGTTTTAGGAGATCTACACTGCAAAAGGATATTTTAAAGACCTGTTTTACCTTTACCCTGTCTACGAAAACGTGGGGATTTATTTTGAAAAAAACTTTCATTATCAGGAACTTGCTAACGTATCTAAGAAAGAAAGCAAAAATACTTTATTACATTACAATAATTAAAGTAGGAGATTTAGTAGAGGAAAAATTCGATAAAAATACTTGCAAAGGCGGCCTTGATAAGAGTAAAATATACCATAAATATATATATAAACATATGCACAGATACATAAATATACAGTGATGGAGATTCATATGTGACAGTTAAATACAATTTAATATAAATATAGAAAGAAATTTAACATAGACTTACTAGAAAAGACAAACTGTGCCATATCAAGATATGGATTTCAGTGAGATTAGATTTTATTATCACTAATATTATAAAGCGTTTTAACTTCAATTCCTATTTTAGGGATCATCTAAAAAATCTGATAATGACTAAGAAACTATAATGTTTGCACAATTGCCACCCATAATTCATATGAGGTTTCAAAAATCACACATATGGAGCTAATCTCAAAATTACAGTAACAAACACTTCACGATCTCACATTCTTTACTCATAACCAAGTAATGAGGGAAGCAAATAGAAAGCACGTATCAATGTTTGCATTACATGTACTTACTAGATCTAAGTCTATATACGAGTATAAGCCGTTACTCTCAAGTTTCATAATACAAAGTCAACAGTAAACCATGAACTGAGTAAGCAAGACTCCTATATAAAGTTGGTGATCGTAAAAAAGTTGGAATTTTAAGGTGTGTTTTAACAACCTTGCGGGAAAGGATAATCAAAATGTCAGGTGATTAAGGTAATGAGTTAGGGGTTTCTTTTAAATTAATCCACATACATAAAATAAAATTGGAAGACCAGTTTGTGAATATAATTCATATTGGTAATGTTAAAGTTGTATTATTTGACGAGAAACATAAATTTTAAACATATTTTTTCTTTTTGGATCACTCACATCACATGTAGTGACATTCACTGGTAGATAGCTAGATTAATAAGATAATAAAGCATATTTCGTACTATTGGCTTTATTTTGAAGGACGAAAGTACCATATTGGCTTCCGGTTAAATAAATGTGTAAGTTTAGGCTCATGCTTCAAATTTTTGGCGCAGGGCACTCGCGACACTTTTAAATGTCATTATTTATTATATTTGATTAACAAAATGTAATTGGCACATTGTTTTGCATCTTGAAATTTTTAATTATTTCATTTTCACTTAATCCTTGTCCTAATTCATCAGAGCTCTTTTAATTTACTTAAAATATATTGCTTAATTTTGCATACTTATTGTGTTTTTGATTGCATATGTGTCAGAAAGTTGTCATAAATAAATGAGTAAACAACTTGTTGCTTAGTTACATAGTCGACTACGTGAGCATCATTCCTAACCTGATCCAATATTTTACTTTGTTTAATATTATCTTTATCCTTATTATTTATATTTTTATCAAACTTTCGATCCCGGTCTGATGAAATATTAATTTACTTCAAAGTTGTTTTTTTTTTCATCAAATTAAGTGTTCTTATATTTTTAATTTTCTACTTTGTTTCTTTTCTTGAATCTAACAAATCCTTTGAGAGAAATATATGCATAGGTATCAATATTTCCAAAATTAAATTGATCTTACATAAAAACTACCTTTAACCTATACAATTAGATGTAAAGATAAAATCCATTGTCGCCATGTATTCATTAAGACATATGTCAAATATTTACTAAGACCGATAAGAGATCGGGTTTTGTATTCATTACCATTTTTAGGACAAAATGCTAGATAAGGGATTCTTTGTCGATTCGTAAAGTATATTTTGAAATAAATAAAGTGTTTCCTTCCATTAACAAAAATGATAAAACTGACTCATTATATATTACTTAAGTTTGAAATACCAAATTAGATGTGATGATATAAAAAATATTACTGAATAATTTATGCATTTAAATGATACAAGTCTGGGGGATTACTGTTAACGATTGGTAAATCTTATTTGAAATGTAATTAAGCAATTCTTGGAGTATTTATTATGTCCCAATACTGGAGTGATCCATTGCCAGAGAATAAAGAGGTCAGACGTGAAACAAAGGAGATTTATTGTGACAAAAAGTATAAGGTTCACCTGAAGACAAGTTATTATTTAACCTATAAAGATTTGCTGAACTAGTGCTTAGCGCCAAAGGATCGCTCTCATATTATTCACAGGTCAACGTTTAAATGTTATCTCTGTTAAGGGGTTTGTTATAATAATACATAAACTTAGTGCAAAATAATTTATTGTAACTAACTAAACCTATGCCTATAAACTAACCTAACTAACCTAATTCTAGAAACTAAAAGTACTAAACTAAGATTGGACGCCAGGAGAATTTTTGTTTAATTTCAATAGGCCTCCGGTTGGGTGCCTATTGTCACGGAATTTTGCCAAAAACCAAGCCGTGACCACGTCAGGGTTATTAAGTGGTGGTGTCGTTACTCAACCAAAAAAAGAGAGGGCGTTGCGGTAGGCTGTGACAATAAAGCAAACATTATTATATTTCTAATTGTCACAAGCGCCGAAGTATCATATCAATAAAGCAACTTACCCCTTTCTTTACACTGCCTCATTGGTCTAGTGGTTAGCATGTTCGACTACAGCCATGAGGTCCTGGGTTCGAGTCCTGGGTCGGGCCAATTCAAAAACCAATATTGAGTTTTCTATTAAGATTTTCTCAATATTTGCCCGAAGTTGGGAAGTTGGCGGTGTGATCCACCCCCGTGCCTCGGAGAGCACGTTAAGCCGTCGGTCCTGCGCCTGATCTCTCTCCGGTCGTGTCGGATTCCCGTCACATCGGACTATGAGAGTGAAGGAATAGAGAGTGCACTTGTGTACTATGCCTGCCAATCCGCAGTGGAGCAGCGTGGTGGGTCTATGCTCTAAAAACCCTCGCTTCTTGGAGTGAGGAGGCCTGTGCCCAGCAGTGGGACGTTAATGGGCTGCTACTTACTTACTTTTACCCCTTTCTTGCACAACACTTAACTTAAAAGCACATCAAATTATATGACAAATCAATAGATATGATATGACAAATATCAAAAAGAAATTCCTTAACAATCTTGAATCGTAAATCTCTCAATTTCACTCAGCTGTCAATTTCTTCCTCTTTTATTTTTGTCCATTTTCAATTATCAATAGCGACACGGAATTTAGTTTTACCCGCGATCTACTAGGCTGATATGAAGTAAAAGCACCAATTCCTTGCAATAATATAATATTCTTAATATGTCTTCTGATAAGAGATGATGATGACAGACTTAATTGGCAGCGTGCTAACCTAAGAGGTGATTCAGATCGAAACGGTGTATAGAGTTACGTCGTATTGCAATGCAAGTTATTGCTTGGTGGCACGTCTTTGCTGGTAAATAGGGTGGTAATATCCACAAAAGTCACCTATCTAAATGATTGTGCACTTTTGCCAGCTCTTTTCACGTTTAGTTATCCGATTCAAATAATGACACACAGCAACATTATGTGGCTCTTCCAAGCTGATACATTTCTAATTGAACAAGCGTAATTGAAATTTACCACTTTTTATGTGAACTGTAATGGGTATAAAAGGCGATATTTATTCATTAAAAACATGTGTTTCCGTAAAAATAATAGAAACAATGCTAGGTGAATATAGAAACGGTAGTAAATAATAAAATAAGAAACGTGACTAAATTTAAATTTATGAATCCTAAAACACTTTGTGTTTCCATTTATGCAAGCTCTTTCCAAGTGGACTGTTGCAGAAATGAAGTGGCATTCTAATTAGAGTTTACATTAAAATTTCCAACACACTTATTTAGTTATTCAAGTTTCCGTTTTATTACGACGTGGATTTTATTTTTCTATTTTACATTAATTCGGTAAACCGTGAAAATAATTTTCATATTCATCATTTAAAGAGGTTATTAAATAACATATATTTTTTTTGTAATTCTCCTAACTTAACATGGATATTTGTCATAATTTCAATCTGAATAAACATTCTAACGATAGTAAAATTCCTTGCCATAAAATCGACCAAAAACTCTTAATTCTCACTTTGCTTTGAGATGAAAGAAAATTGCAATTTACATTAAACAACTAGGACAAAAGTAACAAACTCATTTTTAAAATACGAATGCACCCTTTTTTTAGACATTTTATTCTTGACAACGTTATAAATAATACGGTAATAGATATAAAACACTAAACTTACTGGTTCCGTGTCGCAGGTCTCCAAATCTGGTATTGGATCATCACCACAGTAATAATCCGCTTGTAAAAACGGCGGTCTGGGTGGCGGTGGAAGTAGCAATTCAGGAGGAGGTCCAAGACAATCACACTCCGTAAGGTCCGTGGGCTCCAAGTCCCACATCTCGTACTTATCTAACTTATCACTATTCACAACCTCTTCGCTGAAATCACTAACACTAGAATCACTAGTATCACGTTTGACGCGATTCACTTCATTTGAAGTCCTAAGCTTTATCAAATTGGTTATGTATAGTTCATCATCAACATCACTCCACACATTTTTCCTGACTTCTTCATCATCGCTATAGTCACTGTAACTTATACTTTTATCTGCTATAATATGGTTTTCACTTGCTTCACTATCAAGTTCACTGTTTCTTTCGTTCTGTTTATTTTTACCATTTTCATTAGTATTTACTGCATAATTTAAGTTAGACTTCGACAAATGGTTGCCACTGGCGGCATTGTACCAAACATTCTGTTTAGTCCAAAAAGCGTACGATGACGCTTTAGTTGGACTTTCTTCTTCGGCCATGCGCAGTTTTCTTCTAGTTTATCTGTAACAAAGAAACATGTTTTAATACTGCACTCTTATTAACTGGTTTTATGACTAAAATTCTCCAGACTCTAGGTTCCAAATAAAGAAAAAACCTTTAGGGAAAGTATAATAAAAAATCTAAAGATTTGCTCATTTACATTATTAAATAGGTAGCAATTAAAGAAGTTAAAGTTAATAAAGAAATCGTTAAAGAAAGTAGTAGGGTAATAAAAAACTAAAAGGTAAAGTCATAAAGCATTATTCATAACATAATCCATTAACGAAGCAAACCGTATGTTGAATGTATTTCTTGACTATTCTTTTCGTGGATTATTTATAGAAACCCTTGTCTTATATTAATTTCAGACTCAAAATTATGTATTGTATTTATAAGCGAGCTTTCGTTGCTTTATAAATAACCTCATTTTTATTGTAGATTACATGAAACCAATCATTTTTCCAGTAACTAATTTAGGATCTGACATGAAGCGTATCAATTCTTTACCGGTATCAAACCACTTATTATTTAATAGAAGAGCTAACACCTCATTTTGTATAACAAAGGTGCCGCAATTAGGGACTACCACATCTAAGAGCACAATGGGTACGTTAGTATCGATATCATCAGACTAAACTAGTTATTTTAATTTATTTTTTATCACATCAATTTAAACGGGCGGGTTTCTAACTATGCACTCGTCGTATCATGATGGTGTCAGTCGGACTTGGAAAAGATTAAAGTTCAATGTTTTTTTCTTATATTAAACGTCTAAAGTTGCGTCTACCGTTCTGACAGACAAAAAAGGCTACACCGTTATATTGGAACTTAGGGATGACAATCAGTTTGGTTTACTGATGAAATTTTGAAATTTCAATCAAATTTGCATAACGTGTTTGAAGATAAATTCAATATTACTTATTTAATCAATGAGATTCAAAGCATTTTTATTTGAAACTTGTTTAATATTGAAGATACTCACGTTTGCAACTTTGCTAATGCCATTTTTTGAAGTTTATTGTAATTAATAAAAAGTTTTCACAGCAACGCAAAACCACAAAAAGCCTTTCTTCATTTAAATTTGTATAAAAGGTACTGATTTTAATACATGATTTGATTCTCTATTATTCCCTTTCGTTAGGCATCTATCTACATTAATCAGTACTACTTGTAGCTAATAGATGGAGTAATATGTATTGTAAAATATTCAATTCCTCATTTCTGCTCAAAGTCAACACCAATACAAAACTATTGAATTTGAAAAAGTCTCAAACGTGGCTATTATAATGTTTGTTATTCTCAAAAATGACAGCTATTCATATAAAATCAAATATTCCACCCTCTTCATACTTTATCTGCATAACATAAATTACTGTCATACGGAATTCATGGGAAATTAGTACAGTGGTTTCTTCTTGCCTTCTGTACCAGATATTTTAGTTATTTGGACGCCAAGGCAGCTGCAGCCTCTTTCACTCAGATTTACAGATGAGTAATATATGACTTTACCGCCATTACTTAAAGATCGGATACCTGGTTGCTAACTGTGGGCCTAATTCGGAAGCTCAGAGTCACTCAGCGTGCGATGGAGAGGGCTATGCTCGGAGTTTCTCTACACGCTCAAATCAGAAATGAGGAGATCCGTAGCAGAACCAAAGGACGCAGGACGACGCAGTGTAGGAAGACCCCCCACAAGGTGGACCAACGATATAAGAAGGGTCGCCGGTAGCCGCTGTAGCCAGGCGGCGAAAGATCGGGCCTTGTGGGCATCATTTCGTGAGACCTATGTCCAGCAGTGAATCTCCATCGATTGAAGCGACGACCGCCATCGATCGATCGCCAGAGCCTCGTTGGTTATCTAGCAGGAAGAACCGCGAGCAGGTGAGGTTGACATTTGGGGCATTGTCGTTTTCCCCCTTATCCCCCAAAAGAAGAAACTGACGCAAGCACCAAAGTACGGACATGACCTTCAAACATGAAGTATACGACCGAGAAGAAGAAGACCATAAATAACATTATTTTCTCATCCTTGGATGTATATAATATGTATAGCTGAATTTGTTACACTGATTTGGAAGTGGATTTGGAGTCACAGACATTCCTTCGTTTATAACGCAAAGATTTGGAGACTAATAAAAATATTCAAATAGGAAGATATAGAAACTGTATGATTTACCATAATATTGCGATTGTCATTTCTCATATAGAAATGGCGTACAATAGTCAGGCTCAAAATGTTTGTGAGACGGCGTGAGATTGTAAGGTCAGAGGGTCAATAGACAGCTCGGAGTCACTCAACAAACGGAGGTTTGGCATTGAACCTCTGTAGGTTGCATATATTATTCTAATACGGTACATTATGGTTGCTATGATTGATTGCTTCAGAAAATATGTGGGTAAATTCATCTTACTGATCTATCAATCTTGTAAATTATTAGCTCCACTTACTTATTGAACACTGCACCAAAATTATATGACACGAAAGAATTTATAAATTAGGATCTCCTTTCTTAGATAACAACTGATTCTGAAAAACACAGTGAAATCTTAAAGTAACGAAACTTAAGGACTTTGTTTTTATTATACAGAAATTTATATAACGGTTAGGTTGCATTACGATTAACAAATAATAAAACTTGTTCCTTAGCTGAAGTCGTCATCCGTTTTAGGGACATCTCTGATAAATGTATTCATCACGTTAAGGTATATTTTGTAATAGCTTCTATCAGCAGTATTCGGGAATTTTAAAAAACTGTTTTTCTTCTTCCCCCTTGCCTTATCCCAATTATTTGCGGTCGGCCCTTCTCGTTTGTAGGCGCCAAGAGCTCCTGTCTTGGGTATATTGTCTGTAGGGGTATATTAGCCCGGTCCAGATCTTTGGATACGGTTGTCCACCACGTGGCAGGCGGCCTCACTCTTCTCCTCTTCTTATCTGGAAGTGCCAGAGCTAGCTTAACCACGTGGTCGTATCTGCATCTCATCACATGGCCAAACCACCTCAAGCGTTTTTCGGTCATTTTTTCTCTGACCGGAGCGATTTTCCAGCCGTGTAACTCCGGCTGACATACGGAGCATTGTCATTTCGTTAGTCATATGTAGTTTTTGCACATGATGTTTCTTGACAGCCCAGCATTCTACGCCATAAAGCATCGTCGGTCTTATATCCATTTCATATACCTTTCCTTTGAATTTTATTGGCATTTTGCTATCACAAAGTACTGCTGATAGAGTTCTCCATCTTAACCATGTAACACTGACGCGATGAGCAACATTTGAATCTATGCTAGCGTAATCTGTGATAGCTGATCCAAGGTAATGAACACGATGGACCTTTGCTAGAGGTTGTCCATCTACAAAAAAGGCATATAGTATGCATTGTATCTCCGCTAACGTGTAGTACGTTTATGCAAATATCTTTCGCTATATTGAGCTTAAAGTGTTTTTAATAACAAACCACAACATGTTTTGGACTTGTCTCTCCATTTGAACTTCATTTTAATAACAAAGTAGAAGCTCAATATCACAACGATAACTATAAAAAGAAGTAACTACTGAGTTTTGTGCCGGTTTCTTTTCCAAAACAGAAGATTTAATGACGACTAATGAAGACGCTTATTAAGCCTACTTTAATAAAGCTTATTCTGACTTTGGTTTCCAGTTTACAGTGGTAATATAATACTAGCAAGTGCTGAAGAGATTTAGAAACTGTTTGTTGTGACAAATAATTTGTTACAATGAAGTGTTGTCAAATAGACGAAGGCAAAGTTAAAAAAAACTTTGTTATATAGCTTCAAACAACAACTATGTCATGAATAATTTAATGAGTGTGAACCTGTAAAGACATTAATTTCTATCAAATTGTAGAATTAAGTGGAATTAATCGCGACTGTCTGTAATCTTCAGTAATGGAGAGGCACCGTTGGAAGAAGAAGAAGAATTGAGAGGATATGTTATAAATCGTTAAGTATAGCCCAATAATATGGTCTGCAATTATTAAAAAGAGGTTATTGATTAAAGACTATTATTGTAACGTAAATGTAAATGTTGCATTAGCTTTTAATGACAGATTTTGAACTATTATATTGAGGCTCATTACCTAAGGCTACATTGTAATAATAGAAAACAGTCCAATAAGAAAATAAGTATATGAACAAAGCGATATTAAAGTTGTAATTAATGCCGATTGTAAAGAATCGATGACTATACATATGGGTGATGTCTCATTAACATTTTGGCGAGTGCTTGAGGATCTGACATCAGCACAATGCCAAGTGGAGGGCCCTCCAGTACTCTTAACGAAGCTATTCTGTTGGTTTTCTCACGTGAATTATTACAAGTAGGGTTGCCATAAGCCATTCGATCGTCTGCAAGTTAGGACCCACTTTGAGAATGCTTAAGCTTGTATACAAGATTTTTGTCTTTGAAACTAATTTAATATAAGTCTTATAGGAATAAATTCCAACTGGAAAGTAATGTCTTTGTAGTTTCGATGATTATATCATTTAGTGATCGTTATTTTTTTGTAAATCTTACAGCTATTAACAGTCTATTTATTTACATCTTTGTAATAGTCTTTTACCAAATAAGAATTTTGTAGTTTCGATGATAATATCATTTAGTGATCTTTTTTTTTAAATCTTACAAATATTAACAGTTGGCGTCTTAATCTTTGTAATAGTCTTTTACCAAATAAGACTTCTCTTTATTCTCGGTATCTGTCGATATCTTTATGTCTAACTAATCTATGCAAATTTATACAGTATGAAGACTTTGATGAAATTCTTAATATATGTTCAATGGTTTCAAATTCAATAATGCTCTATTCAAGTAAGCTTTTATAGCGCTTTTGGATCGACAAATATTATTTCTATATATTATTTCAATTTATGACTGTCGATGATATTAAAGACGACGACTTACTATATCTATATCTATAGTTACGAGGATTTGCTACCCTGGTCGGAGAAGAACCCACAACAGACTCACATTCCCGAGAATAAATTAGCTATCAACGCCAGAAACAGCTACTACTATTTGAATAAATAAACTGATATACTTACGTTATTACAATTTAATTTATATGTATACATTTCTATTATAGAAAGGCAAAAACAGGATTTATTTTATTGATGTAGGCATTAAAATGCTTATGTGCAGTTTTCTGAACGACGCTTTAATTCTACTTTATCTCAAAAGTCATTGTATTTAGAAAATAATTTATTGATGTTTTATGAGTTTAATTAAACCCTTAAATTAATTTATTTAACTTTCATTAGATTCAGAATACCTACAATAACGTAAATAAGGTTACGATGTCTTTAACAACTTTATTAAAGTCTTTTATTATTTTGATTCAGAATACTATTTGTATTTGAAAGGATATTCTTTAAGTAGATATTTTAAAGTTTAAAGCAATATGGAAGATATCCAATACTACAAAATTGGAAGCCAGACATGAATTCTTCCATACATACCGTTTACAAAGTGCAAACACTTTTATACTCTTATAAACTCGGTTAAAGAAGAGAGGCGTTACGATTCAGATGATATGTTTAAAAATGCCAAAAGGAAGGTATATAGAAATACGCTTCGTGTTTAAAATTTTGTTATTTGTATTTTATATTTAAACAGAAACCATTATTAAGATTCTGTATAAATCAAATCAAAATATCTTTATTCAAGTAGGCATAGTTTTTCACGCTCTAATTCGTAATGTACGTCTGATGATGGCACTCCAGAACGACTCCGGTATTTTGTTTTTTGTTACCATCATCATTATAATATCATATTAGTTTACTATATTTCAATTCAAATTAGAGCAGTTCGTTCACGCATTTCTATCGTCTAAATAATCTTGCAACTTATAATACGATTTTTCTATCAACTTTCTTTTAAGAAAGACTTTGAATTTATTAATTGACATCTTTAGAATGTCTTGTGGGAGTTTATTATAGAAACGTATACAGTTACCATTAAATGAGTTGTTAATCTTATGCAGCCTACTAGAATTTATTACAAGTTTATTTTGGTTTCGTACGTTATATTATGTACATTCACTCTTTTTATTAAGAGTCAATGGTTTTATGTACATACAACAGGTTTTCTAATATATATACGCAGTAAACTGTCCTTATGTTAACTGCCTTGAATTTATTTCTTAGCGACTCTCTTGGACCCATATTGTAAATCGCACGAACGGCCCTAAATAAAAAAAAATGTGCTTATTTATTTTTAGTCTTTCGGGTCTCTTTATGAGACCATAGAAAATTTTAAATCACTAATTCAAAATTAAAAGTTTATAATGCCTTTTTTAATTTTCAAGACTTGTATAAAAGTACAATATATAGCTATAAATTCGACAATTTTTAAGTAGATCAAAATCATCATATCAATATAAAGATATATAGATAAATTATAATTTACTTTTAAAAAATCTGTAGAAATATGAAAATTTTAACACTGTTTATTTAAAATCCATTATATTGGTATAAATTAGACTTCTTCAAATAACTACAGCTTGAAAGTGTAACTATATTTATTATATTTTAGTATAAATCTATTCTTATAACATTGAATAATATTCATTAATCTTAAATAAAAATATTAGTTTAAGTTTTGGTTAAAAAAACTAACTAATAGTAAATACGAAAATTATAAATGCATAATCTAAATACAATTAAATAACTACAGCGTTTAAATATTATTTTATATTTGTTTATTATTTACTAAAAGCAAATCGCTATAATTTCTTAAAATTTGCTTAAAAAACAATCGTAAATAAGAATATATATATAAGATCATTTTATAAAATAAGAAATTTCTTATAACCCTTTAATCACTTTATAGAAAACCACTAATCCTAATTCAATATTAACATAATATTTATAGTTTTTAACTTAGAAATTATGTGGTGCATAATATAATAAACTTAATTATAAAAGAAATAAACGCACAATAAGCGATCTTGCAGATGACTTTATTAGTATTTATTAAAGTAACATATTATTTCATTTGAAATATTTATTATAAAAACTTTAAACAACTGTCATATACAGTTTGTACTACATGATACAATTGAATTAAATTTCATAACATAAAGAATATTTAATACGATTTTTTTTAAATATAATAATATATGTATAATTTTGAATCATTTTAACCAACCTGTATATAATTTAGCAAATTCTATTCATACTTCTTTTCCACTGAGTTATGTGTAAAGTAAATCCGACCTATCTTATGTATGAATAAAACTGTATTGTATACTTATAGCTAAGATGATGTGGATTTAGTAAAAATTAAGAAAAATAAATTTGTTTTAACTGTTTTTTGTCACTTTGTATAAAACCACTTATTCAATGCGAAAACTTTATTTGTATAAGAGACATTTAATACTAATTATTTCCTAAAATGTTAACTTATGTGTAATTTCACACCAACCTGTATAAAAATCGTCACAACCCAACATTATAATATCTTAACACAATACATTAAAAGTCGACTAAACTACTAATAAAATTTATATTAATTTAGTAAATTCTATTCATACTTTTATTGCACTTAGTTTTATGTTCTGTGTATATAAAATAAATCCGACCTGTCTTATGTATAAATAAAATTGTATTGTTTACTTATAGCTAAGATGGTTAGGATTTAGTAAGTAAGAAAAGGAAATTTGTTGTAACTTTCTACAAAACCACTAAATCAATGTGAACACTTTATTACGAATTATTTTGTAAATATTTATATATGATAATATATGTATAGTTTTGAATCACTATAAACCAACCTGTATTAAAACCAATAGTTAATAGTCAATCCAACATATAATATCATAACTAAACACATTTCAAGTCAAAAAAACAACTGATAAACTTTATATTAATTTAGTAAATTTTATTCATATATCATTTCAACTTAGTTTTATGTTCTGTGTGTAAAAAGTAAATCCGACCTGGCTTATGTATAAATAAAATTGCATACTTATACCTAATATAAAAATGTGGATTTAGTAAATAAATAATAAGAAAAACGAATTAGCTTTTTAATCACTTTCTACAACACCACTAATCCCAATTTTTTTTGTAAATATTCTAATAAATGTATATTTTTGAATCATTTTACAATCAACCTGTATAAAAACAGTCAATCCAACATATAATATCATAACATAATACATTAATAACTAAATAAAACTACTAATAAACTCTATATTGATTTAGTAAATTCCATTGGTACTTCTATTCCACTTAGTTTTATGCTCTATGTATATAAAGTAAATCCGACCTGTCTTATGTATAAATAAAACTGTATTGTATACTTATAGCTAAGATGATGTGGATTTAGTAAATAATAAGATAAATAAATTTGTTTTAACTGTTTTTTGTCACTTTGTATAAAACCACTTATTCAATGAACACTTTATTTGTATAAGAGACATTTATTAGGAATTATTTCCTAAAAATGATAATTTATATATAATTTTACACCAACCTGTATAAAAACCGTCAATCATATCATAATATCATAACACAATACATTAAAAGTCGACAAAACTACTAATAAACTTTAATAAAATTCTATTCATACTTTTATTCAACTTAGTTCTAAGTTCTGTGTATATAAAGTAAATCCGACCTGTCTTATGTGTAAATAAAATTGTATAAGTAAGAAAAACTAAATTTGTTATAACTTTCTCCAAAACCACAAATTCTAATTCAATGTGAACACTTTATTATTTTGTAAATATGATAATATATGTATAGTTTTGTATCACTATAAACCAACCTGTATAAAAACCGTCAATCCAACATAAAATATAACACAACACATTAAAAGTCGACGAAACTTCACTTGGCATTACTTAGCACTCACTTAACTCGTATTAACTCGCGAGTGTTCCGCACCGACGAGACGTCGTACCAACACGAACGTTGGGCGCCCGACTAAAGCTCCACACTATAGAGAGTACAGACTCTCCCTCCACGTATTTATAACTGAACGTAGTCTATGATTGGCCATCACTACGCAGGTAGTGTTTTTTATACGCTACTTTCATGTCAACTTGAATTTCGACCTGTTGTCTGTTTTATTGTATAAAGTTTAAGATACGTTGTGAAAATAAACTTTAATTTACTAATAACAACGCTATGAAATGTGATTAATATGATATTTCATAGCGTTGTTATAAGTAAATTTAAGTATAATATATCTAAGTAATACATTTTTTTAATTCGTAACATCATTTACGTAAAATATCCGACATTAGCAAATTAATAAAGGCAATGAACCAATTTTCTAAATCACTTTTCTAAATCTATGTGATTTACAGCTTGATAAAATTAAAAAACAATATAGGTATAGACTGCCTTATTGGTCTAGTGGTTAGCATGTTCGACTACAGACATCAGGTCCTGGGTTCGAGTCCCGGGTCGGGCCAAATCAAAAATCAATATTGAGTTTTCTATTTAAGGTTTTCTCAATATTTGCTCGAAGTTGGGAAGTTGGCGGTGTGATCCACCCCCGTGCCTCGGAGAGCACGTTAAGCCGTCGGTCCTGCGCCCAATCTCTCACCGGTCGTGTTGGATTACCGTCACATCGGACTATGAGAGTGAAGGAATAGAGAGTGCACTTGTGTACTATGCCTGCCAATCAAAAGTGGAGCTGCGTGGTGGGTCTATGCTCTAAAAACCCTCGCTCCTCAAAATGAGGAGGCCTGTGCCCAGCAGTGGGACGTTAATGGGCTGTTACTTACCTTACCTTTTTACCCAACTTTCACTACCATACATAAGTGTTGGCACCAACACTCCAGCATGCACAGCCAGCCCTTTGAGACATCATCTATTCATAAAGGCGTGCAGAGCACCATTTACCATATTCCCTGCATTTACTCTCCTTTCAATATTACTTTCACATGTTCCATCTTTTGTAAATTTAGATCCCAGGTAAACAAATTCTTTCACCTCTTCCACTTGTTCTCCATCTATAAAAATATTGCCATTCATCATAGATAGAAATTTATAATTTCGATTTATGTAGTAATGATTGTTTACATAAATGTAGCTTCTAAAGTGCCATCATTTTAATATGTATTAGCCTATAGTTTCCATGTATGTGAATATTGGCATTATTTATGGAAAATAAATGTCTTAAACTATTGTCGCCACATTTATGTAGTAGTAGTTGGATGTATGGCATTGCGGACTTTTTTTTGTAGATATTACTACGTTCTATTATATTGTAGAACATTTTTTTGATCTACCATTAATAGGTTCCGCAGGTGATGACAGATTTTTCGTGACTAATTTATTCACAGAGATTTTCAAAGATAAAGAAAATACCACCTAATACAAAGTGTAAAGTAAATCTTCTATTTTGTTCCTGGAAAAGATCTATGATAAAGGATGAGGTGTCCTTCGTATACTAATTTTATATTTATTTTTAATTAAGAAATTATATGCTGTTTAAATAAATAAATTAACTTTAATGTAAAAGAACAATAGGTGATCTTGCAGACCTTGTTATTAGTATTTATTTAAGTATTTTTATATTTCAATTATCTCAATTGTAAACACTTATTTCTTTAAAGCACTTTAAATCGATCACAACTGTCATTTACAGTTGTACCAATACAATTTAATTAATATATGTATATACACATTAGAATATTTGCATTTAAGCTATCATTTATATTTGCTCTTATTATTTCTTTTGTTTCTGTGATTTTGAAGAGCTGTAATGCACATATAACTACTAGCTTTTTGACACCAGAAAGCTTGGTTAAACTTTTATAGCTTTAAACTAACCGTTTGCACTTTGTGCAAAAGATAAGTAGAAGACCATTGTCATCTCACAGCTGGGCATATCCCTATAGACATAGAGCATAGACCCACCACGCTTCACTGCAGGTTGGCAGGCATAGTACACAAGTATATACGTTAAGAAATGTGCTCTCCCTATTCCTTCACTCTCGTAGTCCGATGGGACGGTAATCTGACAAGATCAGAGAGCGATCAGGCCCAGGATCGACGGCTTAAAGTGTTTTAGCAGGGGGATAGCCACACCACATCGCCAACTTTCCAACTTCAGGCAAATATCGAGAATTTCTAAAAAAAAACTCAGTATCTTTGGATTCACTCGATCTGGTACTCGAAACCAAGACCTCATGTCTGTAGCCGAATAAACTGACCATTGAGTCAGTTATATTATTTAGAACTAAAAGTAATAAGATAAGGTAAACTTTATACCTGTTTTGGGTGTCTTAGTTTATATTCAAAGTGTGAAAAGGAGTAGATTATGAATAGAAACCCGGGTTAATACACTAATTAGGGAAATGTAAGATGAAAATCTTGTAGTTTCACCGCTTTTCCTCATTACACAGGTAAATCCATTAAAAGAGTCCGTTCTATTAATGAAAGTGCGATATAACTTGCATAGGATTGTCTAAACTAATATTATAAAGAGGAAACATTTGTGTTTTTGTATGTATGTATGTATGTTTGTTACGTTTTTACACAAAAACTACTGGACCTATTTCAAAAAATAGTTCACTATTAAAAGCTACATTTTCACTGAGCTACATAGGCTATATTTCTTTTTTTTTTAAATAAGGATCCATAATGAAAATGCACTTAACCCACAGTGTGAACTAAATATCTGTTATCAAGTGCACTGCGGAAACTATTGATGATAGAACAAAAAAATATTTTTCAGTATTATAGTACGTATTAATATTTACAAAAAAGTCTAGGATACCATACGTCCAACTACTGTAGTTCTACTGCAATTATAAGTTCTTTATTACATTTTAAGAATTAATAAAAGTTCCGATAATAATTAAACCATAAGTCGGACTATAGATTTGTTTTCGTTAACATAAAAATTCGTTTCGTTTAGTTTTTAAGTAACTCCTTTCGGATTATTACACACTTACATTCCTAACCTAATCAGTATACAGATTTTACCTTACGACGAATATATATCTGACTAACACATTTTTAAATTCGTAACATCATTTGTGTAGAATGTCCGACATTAGCAAATTAATTAATGAACCAATTTTCTAAATCACTTTTCTAAATCTATATGATTTTTAGCTTGATAAAATTAAAAACAATATAGGTATATTGGTGGGTAACATTGGTATCCTTTACTAGAGGGGAACTACCAGAAGCTGACGAGGTAAGGGGGATCAGGTTTCTAGCCAATAAAGCCTTGATCCAATGATGGAAGGAAGACCTCGAGTCTCCAGTAGCCAAAAGGGACACTGTCTGGGCGATTCGCCCTCATCTGGAGAAAGGGCTGGGCAGAGGGCACGAATCACTTTCCTACAGATTGGTACAGATGCTTACCAGTCACGTGGCAAATACCTGTTTAAAATTGTATGCTGTAGACTCAGCGCACCACACGATAGTAGAATGTCTAACCTGGGGACCGCATCGACATATTATGACGTCGCTGATCGGCACTGACCTCTGGCAAATATTATAGATGCAATACTCGTCAGTGAGCACGCCTGGAGAACGGTTGCCTCCTTTTACGAGACCATCATCCCGCTAAAGGAGGCACGGCAAAGGGAGAGCGTGAATGCCGCTGAAACACTCCAGTCCCGGCAGAGGGGAATAGGAACCAGAAGACTGAGGTTTTTACAACTTCTCCCCTTATAGAGAAGGTGAGCAAGAGATCAATGCCCAGACGCTCCTCTGGCTCCCCATGCATGGATGACGACGGGCCCTGCTGGGTTTTAGTGGGTATTCTGGCAGTACCGTCGAGTCCCACACTCCGTTCTTAAATTCATTTCCCGGCGACAACAAAAAATCATTCATATCCTTAGAATATGAGCTAACTCACCAGTCGCAGGCCCAGTTATAAGGACCGCTACAATTTTCTTTAGATTGACATTTTTAAATACGTTATATCTTTTGAACGACACATCCAATTTTAATCATTTAAAAATTATTTTACAGGCGTTAAAACGGTCTTTAATAAAATATCGTTTAAAAATATAAGGATTAATACAAAAGTATGAATAATATGGTTTGATTATTGTCGTCACTTTTATTTACTTTTAAAATGTAAAAAAGTAGTTCTAGTGATGTCACTAGAACTACTTTTTACTGTAGTTATGTAACTACAGTAGTTGAACATATGATATTGCGAACTATTTTGTAGATACTATTACGTTCTCTAATACTGTAAAACATTTTTTGTTCTATCATCAATAGTTTCCACAGCACACGTGATGATAGATATTTTGTGACAAATTTTATCACACCTTGAAATTATATAGCTTATGATACTCAGTGAAAATGCAGCTTTCTAATGGTGAAAAAAGTTTTGAAATAGGTTCCGTAGTTTTTGTGTGAAAACCTTACATACATATATAAAATAAACACAAATGTTTCCTCTTTATATGAGTTTAGATATATTTTAATATGCAGTGAGTCGTCATTATTTTATAGATATTATAGAACTAAATGTATTAATTACGTGAATTAATAATATAAGTTAAATTATTATACGAGTTTGGATGACTAAGCATTTGAGTGCGTCCGCTCTTTACCTACCGAAGGTAATTCTATTAATACATGTTCATGACGTGTTAATTAGTTTGCCACAGAGATTTATTTACTTAGTACATATTGGATATGTTTGCACGAAATAATGTAAGTTTGTTTATCAACATTTATATATCAAAAAGGAAAACTGGATAAGAAAAGAAACATTGTGTATACTTACGACTTCTACTTTATGCGGTTATTACATTATTATATTTGCTGTTGATAAAGTTTTTAGGCTGTCACGGTATTATAAAGGCTTTATTCCCTACCCATTAATGAGATTTTGAGTACTGGTTTTCCTATGGAAGACTATTATCGAAAATCAGAAGTACAAAGGTTTATGAAAAGACAATCCGTATATATTATAAAACAAAGTCTTTCACTGCGTCTATCTGTCTATCTATTTTGCGATTAACTTAAAAACCACTGAACGGTATTTCATGCAGTTTCATTTATATATAAGGCAATTCACGACGATAATTTAATATATAATTTGGTAGGGTTTTATATAAAATTGTTGTAGTATAATTATATTTGTTGGAAGTGTCTGAAAAAATTAAGCTGCCAATAGAAAACAGTGAATAATGTCTTCGCTATTAGATATTTGACAATATGATTTATAGTACAATAATTCCTCTTTTATAGATCTACAAAAATGTCAAAGATACTGTATATTTATCTTTGAAGGATAGCTCACCATAAACATTTTATTGTCTAAATATAGCTACATTCAAGGCGCTGCATAGAAAGTTATTTAGACAGATATCTCTAAACCTATTTACCGTATTAACTACACATTTAGCTAAATGATACCTTTCGCAATGTAGACACTAATTAAGAACGGATTTTCTCATACTTCCACGGTATCGAGAACTAAATGGAATACACCGAGGGAAATAGCAAAATATATCAATATAATAGTTAACACTGAAGGTCTCACTGGCGCAATAGTTCGAGTACTTTCTTCGCTATTAGAAGTCTTTTGTTCGATTCTCGGAAGGGCATATTTTGGAAATTGTAGCTTGAAATTTGTCTGGAAGGCTTCAAATACGTCAAACAATATACATTGTATGCGATAAAACTGTGTCTATCTATCGCGATTTCACGCTATAACTACTGAACCGATTTAAATGAAATTTGGTACACAGATGGTCTAGAGCCTGAAAGAGGACATTTATTAACGTAAATGCTGTAGACACTGCAAAATGTTTACCAAATTGTCTTAAAATTAAATAAAAATTATACTCTTGCGTCGTAACCTCTTACTGATACTCTTTACTAAGATTTCCTTTATAATTAACACATTCCTTTGACTTGGAGTAATGACGGTTTCTCCGTTCATCCAACTGAATCAAGAACTACGATGGCAACACGGCAAGGAACAGCTAGTAAGTCTATAAGAGGTAAAATTCGATCTAATATGTATCTTAATATCAGTTGATATCACAGTCAACCGGTAACCATAAAACATACATAATAAACTAAGTGATAATGACAAAAAAATGTGATATAAAACAGTAAAGTCTCTACAAAATGATCTGTACCATTTGATGTTATTATAAAACAGGTTTTTTACAAAAGCTCCAGCTTGAACGCTTCTGAAAGGATAATTAGAAACGTAATATGGGGAAGGTTATACACGTGTAACATACTTAACCTGGATATTTGACTTCTTATACGAAATATATATTAATACGTAACACAAAAAATTTATACCTCTTTTAACGAAAATCGCACCGACGGAGGAGTATGAAATTTATATAGTTTATTAGAGTAAAATTATATTAAATCAATAAAAACACATAACCATATAAATTGTATAGGTCGGAGTGCAATAGTCTGTGGAATGCTGGCGCCATCTGTCTATCAGCGTGGGACAGAATCAATTATGAGAATCTGGCGCGCGTCTCTCTAGTTTTTGAGTGACCGCCCGCCGGTGTGGTCGACTTTTGAAACTGTCGCGTTCCTAGAACATTAAGTGATTGGACGTTATAATGGGCAGAGATGCGTGGGGCAGAGTCAATAGTGACAATCCAGTGAACAAATGCCTACGTATGATAGTAGGAGCTTCGAGGTACGTGAAAAATGACGTCATCCACCGTGACACCAGGACGCCTACCGTGTAAGTGTTCGTCGTGAAGTTAGCGAGTAGTATATTTCGCCACGCGGACAACTCCTCACACATACACCTCCACGGCAGTGCCAGCCAGCACCCAAGAGCAGCAAACATTAGGCGTCCCCTGCCATTTAATTAATTGACCTGGATGGACCCAGCGTAGCCAGCGGGAACCAGTTCGTATGACTGCGAGCAAAACAGAATACCAGGCATCAAATTGATGTCGGCAACATTAAGTGATTGAGCATTATGATCTGAGTTAATTAATAAAGTGTTTGATTGCAACAACATTACCCACCAACGCCCACAGTATGGGAATTGAATTATAGATGCGATTAATGACGATGTCAGCTGAGAACCCTACGTCCCTATGCTTTATGCTCCTTCCTCTTATATTCTCTCAAATATATGTGTCTGTCAATCGCTGACAATTATGTCAAAAGCAATAAGGTTGCATTAAAAAAGTTTATATTGTCAAAAACACAAAGGAGGTTACATTAGACTGTAGTGGTTACGTTTGCTTTAATTTTCTAATGTTCTAAGTAACTATGTTATTTTTTTCTTTCATATGTCTTAGATTGTCCGGCCGCGTTTTATTGGCACCGTAATGTACCCTTTTTAACGGATATAACTGTTGCGTGCCTAAAGACTAGCAAATGTTATGATTTTTATGTTTGCTATTAGTTAAACTATGCAATGTTATCTTTTGTTTTTTAAATTAACGGCCACGCTGGCGCAGTGGTGCGAGTATTCGCTTTGTTAGCGGCGGTCCCGGGTTCGATCCCCGGTAGGACGAATTGTATTTTCTAATTTGTCTGAGTCTGGACTGGTGGGAGACTTCGGCTAGTTACCACCCTACCAGCAAAAACGTACCACCAAACAAAGAGATTTGTGTTCCGGTACGATGCTGTGTAGAAACCGTAAGGAGTATATCGCCTCTTAACAGATTAGCGCGCTTCCAACTTAGACTGTATCATCACTTACCATCAGGTGAGATCACAGTCAAGCGCTAATCGGTCAGCAATATAAAAAAAAAAAATTAAGACTGGTGTAGCGTCATGTTGCGCTAATATGTTGTTTGCCTTGTATTTATAGGCTCATATCTTAAAAATTAAAACTTACTTCAAGGGTTTTAATTGTTATTCACATCACTTGTATGATCAAAAACCCAAACAATCACTAATAAACATTCACAATTTATAAAATACCACAAAAAACTTCACGACCGTTACTAACGACGCGGAACACGCATCGTTAGTAACGGTCACTTTGTAACTGATTTATTTTTGTTTTTCCATTGTCTGGTATTATCTCTACGCATATTATGGTACAACAGTTACCGAGAAGCGAAATAGATAATCCACATTATGTCTTATAAGACAAAGAGATACTCATATTTTTGGTTGCCCCAGTTAAGACACGACAATTGAATCATGTCAACTAGTAGTTGATACGGGATGTTGCGCCTTCTCCTGACTATAACAAACAGAACTGCAAAAGCATTTTTTAACTTTCTTTTTATAATATAATCTTAATAATATTCAAAATTATAATTTTAATTAATTATGATCACATTTCGACCCCTGTGCGATCACTACCATATATAAAGCTGCAAATTACCGTACGTCCCATCGTGATAAATGAATTTTTTGCGCCGATTGAGTTCATTGTGGGATCTTCTCAAGAAAAGGCGCGAACAAACCGTCGTAACTTTAGAATATAAGACATTCTATAATCATCAGTAGTCTATTGGTATTATAGCATGGTAAAAACCTATATTTGACAATTCAAAAGTTCTATAAAAGCCTACTTGAATAAAGAACATTTGAATGTTTATTTTCTAATACAGTTGCGTCTAGAATATACACTGAAAGCTTTGATACCAGGGTCATTATATAATACCGAGTATATACATTGAAGCTTTCCCACTATTACCGAGTGATCAATATACAGAGCACTTAGAAATGATAGCTTTATGGAAAGCTTGTTATTATGGTACGGAGATCTCATAAAAAAAGGTATTACATATTTATTGAAATGTATTTTGCTTTTAATTCCGTCGGATGTTGCGTCACAAAGAGAAACTTTCTATAAAGGTGAGAAAAGGCTTCTTAGGACAATGCTATTTGTATATAACAGAGACTCTCTAGAAGATTTTAAAAAGGGGTCATGTCAATCCAAGACATTACACATCCCTTCAAATATCCACGATTGTATCTAAGCGATAAACTGAAATCTACTTAACAGATTTTCATGCGGTTTTCTCCTAAAAATAGAGTGGTTCTTCAGAAAGGTTTCTGTATATAAATCGTTTGTTAAAATATAATCACAATTGTTGCGTGTGTTGAAAAAAATTAAAATCGAAAACGCTGCTTTATCTTTTAGAGATATATCAAAACAATGTATGGCAGGATAATTCCTCTTTTATAGATCTATAAAAAAGTACACAATAAGATATATATATCTTTTAAAAGTAACTCATTATCTTCAAATAAGATGGTCACGTATAATGCGGTAATTGGAAAGTTATACACTCGAATATAATGCAGAAATAGAGAGAGAACTTGTGTTGTAACCCGCAGTGAAGCATCCTGGTGGGTCTATGCTCCAAAATCCCTCTCTCCTACGAGGGAGGAGGACTGTGCCTTTTATCAAATGAAGAAAAGTCAATGAATTTTGTTTTTTCTCGTACAGGATGCAACGCATCGCCATTTTGTCTAATTAGGAATATTTTTTGCCAATGCCAAATATTTAATTTTAAAATACTTATAACTCACACTCAATAGTATTTAAAAGAAAAACTATCACATAGTAAAGTAGACTTTGCAATTTAATTAGAAAACCTTATGACTCAAATGTACTTTAATAAATATATGATATGCTTTTATTAATAATTACACAATTTAAAATTTTCGACAGTTTTATTAAGGACAAAGCATAATCCCTAATCGTCTATATTTTCTTCCATAAATAAATTCAAATCGAGAAAAATGTCGGTGTGAAATTACGTAATGATTTAAACATAAGCTTTTGAATTGGTATTCCTCCAAAGCAGCAATGTGTATTTTTTTTATTCTTTTGTTTTTAAGGGGCTTTTGTATTATTAATAAATACACGCCAGCCCCATCGTAAACTTATAAACTAACACACAACAATTTAACAATAAAAACTAAGATTCTTTGAGAGAATCATTAACAAATTTATATAACTTAAAAGCCAAATAACTCAAAGGTTCACTTAAGATTGAATTAAAAACACCAATATTTCTAAAATTTAAATTTAGTTCATGCGTCAATGTTTCTCTCCAATATGTATTTAGAAAAGGTTATATTTAGTAAACAACTTCCTTATCGAAAGATATCTTCCTACAAAATATTTGTATTCCACGTTATTTAACAATAAAATTTAGGAATGTGTTATAAAACCTGTCGTCTTATATTTTCTAGTCTTGTTAGTTAATTAAAAGCCTATAAGAACACCACATAGTTTTGTAGAAAGCAGAAAAGATGTGGTTATTTAGTATAAAATATATTATGAAATAGCCATTATTATTTGCCTTGAAATTCAATAAAGTGTCAATATAAATCTCATCTTATATTCTGACCTATAATAATTATTATACTCTGCTTATTTATCATTATTATTTCAATATTTGTTTGTAATATTTTTCCCAAGAAGTGCCTTAAAATAGAAACTTGACGTGGAGATTATTTTGAAAACATAACCGTTTTTTTATCTCTCCAACAACTGGGAATACGTATAATTACCAATAGACTGCCTCATTGGTCTAGTGGTTAGCATGTTTGACTACAGACATGAGGTCCTGAGTTCGAGTCCAGGGTCAGGCCAAATTAAAAATCAATTTTGAGTTTTCTATTAAGATTTTCTCACTATTTGCCCGAAGTTGGGATGTTGACGGTGTGATCCACCCCCGTGCCTCGGAGAGCACGTTAAGCCGTCGGTCCTGCGCCTGATCTATGGCGGGTCTATGCTCTAAAAACCCTCTCTCATATCAGTGAGGAGGCCTGTGCCTAGCAGTGGGATGTTAATGGGCTGCTACTTACCTTACTTTTACCAATAACTCTATATATCCCTTGTTGCTCCATCTCTTTCTCTGCTTCCTTAACATGAAAAAAATTTAGGGCACAACGTACATTAAAAAAATATTATGCAATTATTTTCAGTGCAAAGGAGGTCCTTAACATTTCATTTGTATAGATAATGACGGGGCTAAGTTGAAAGGGGACGTTTTATTGTCTCTGAGTCCACTTTACTCTGTACGTGATTTAACGTTTTAACTCTTAAGAGGGTACATGTTTTCATGTTTGCTCTGGTGTTAGCCCCGGCCTTACTAATGCGGCGGCTTCGCTTGTTCTTAGCAGGAGACGAAATAAGGTTTACATGCACTGGAGATTATGGTATAGCTCTGTTTTATTGTTTTATAGTTAGCTCTTGACTGATAGTGTCTAAAAAAATTAGGGAGATAATAGCCTAGGCCTCTTCACTCACCAAAAAACCAGGTACCAGTCTTGGATTCTCGAATGTCCTATTAAAGGATGCAGAGAACCCTCCTGACCCTGATGACCTCCACATTGTGATGAGAGGAATTTTTTTGAGGATAGGCATAGCGGGCTACCAAGCAGCTTGTAATCTTCTAAGAGGTAATGTACTGAACAACATCGTACTTGAATGAAAAACATCACTAGTTTAAACTTAGATGTAAAGTCGCCGTTGTTGTCGTCGCTTCAACTGATGGACGTCCACTGCTGTATGTAAGGCCCGATCTTGCGCCGCCTGGCTCTAGCGGCTACCGGCGTTCATCTTTATATCATTGGTCCACCTTGTGGGGGTCTGACTACACTGCGCCATCCTGTGCGGGGTTGCCACTCCAGCACCTTTGGCCTCTACGTCCATCGGTCCTTCGGACTATGTGCCCGGCCCATTACCACTTCAGGTTCGCGATTCGTAGGACTTTGTCGGGTACTCTGGTTTTACTACGGATCTCTTCATTTCTGATTCAATCACGTAGAGACACTCCGAGCATAGCCCTCTCCATCGCACGCTGAGTGACTCTGAACTTCCGCATGAGGCCCATAGTCAGCGACCACGTCTCAGGACCGTAGGTCATCACTAGCAACACGCACTGTTAGATCGAAAGTACAACGCCCCATTTACCTTGAGAGAAAGCGAATCCTGGACGTCTGCTAGTGAAGCAAGTAGTTTTTTAGTCTGCTAGTGAAACAAGTAGTAGCAAATTTGAAAAAAAAATATATTTTTACTGACTTATAATAAAGTCTAAGAGAGTAATTTGTTAAGAGATGAAAGATTTGTCTCTTAAAACTTCGTAACGAAATGTAGCTTTTTTTATTTGAAGATATAATGAAATTTCCTTAAATTGCTTTATCGGGAATTGAACACAGTACAATAACTGTTGTATAGTTGAAATGTCTGGTATTTAGCTTAATAATCCCGCAGTGCGTGCATACACTCCACTTAAGGTACTGGTTTCTTGTTTACACTGTAGCGTAATAACACTCGAGCGGGTTACGCGGTAAGATGCTAAATTTTATTTATCGACCACCGAGCAACATTTGCCGATCACAATATTTACCTCAGTTACCTGTTATTTATTCGCAAGTTCATTAAACCATGTGGATAATAAAAAAATGCAGTTTCTTAAGCAATATATTACCAGCTGTTATACTTAGGGAGTGGATACGAATGCGAATTACTTTTTATTTATAACCACATTTTAAGAGAAAAAATATGGAGCTCGTATATAAATAAATAAAAAATGTGCTTATATCAGTTTCAGTGTTGATCTGTAATCATTTGATTCCATAAAATAAAAGATTCTTGGTTGAAGTTCCGTTATTTTAAAAGTTTAGGACCTTTTAACGTTCATTAATTATCCGATATATTTACTTGCAAGCTTTCTATTTATCTACCCGTTGGTCAGACCAAATAAAGACTACAATGAGATTCAAGTTTTCAACGTCTAAAAGAAAATAGAGAGGGATGGAAGCAGCTAGTCCATGTAGCCACGCGTATAAAAGATCTTCAAGGGTCGAAGTGCATCCGCTGCCTCAGTGGGACCCATCGCCAAATAATAAAGACATATCAGAGTACACACGACCTTCAACAATGAATTATATAAAAATAAAGATGACCTGTCTAAGTATCTACAAAAGTAAAAATATTTCAATGTAAGTTAGTATACGAAATTGACAATAAAACGCGACAATGTTGCACATTCTCGCAAACTGCTCTATAAGGGAACACGAAAAGAGGCCCATAACCTAATTTTTTCCCCATTCATCGTTCAAATCTAGGTTGGCATGCTCCAGATAGACTGATCTACAAACCATGCCAAAAGCCATGCCAAGACGGGAACCGTTGTCGTTCCTAACATACCCTTATTCTTAGGGGGACACTTGTAAGGGGGGTTTCTTGGCAACTATTTCGGAAACGCGCATATTGAGCCGGGACGTATTTGAGAGGGATATCACGGCCAAATCTATTCAAGCAATCGTCTAAGTAGAATTTCGCTTGAATTCAATAGTTCCTGAGCGTTTGATATACGTTTGGAATGCTTGGACTATGTTATGTGAGCAAATTGGACTGTGTGGGCGTTGAAACGTTGCTATAATAGTGAAAAGTGAGAGAAATATAGGAATTTGGGGGAAAAATAACAAATTAACAATTGGTTATCTGCAATGTCGATTTATAGATGATTTTACGATTTACAGATGATTTTAGTCATTAAACATTGATGAAAAATGTAATTGAATTGAAGGTAATGTACTGACTCTCTTTTACCTGAACGCATCGGCCGCTGGAGTAGATGTAGAGTAGAGATAGATGCATTACATGGCGAACACTTAGGCTAATCGCGCCTCTTTATCGCTAGTCCCACGCTTTTTTGTTCTCGCTCGGCTCAGACAGAACGTGATGAGATGAATGAGTAATGTTTTTCCGTGCCTGCAACCAAAACCGTCGGTTTATAAGACGTTATCACGTCAAAATAGTGTGTGCTTAAGACACGATCTTCTTCTTCTTCTGTTTATTCCTCTCCATTATTGGACGTTGGCCGTCAATTCCGGAAATTTTGCTCGATCTATTGCGAAGTGCAGCAACTCCTCTACAGTCTCGATGCCCGTCCACTTAATGATGTTTTGCAGCCATGACATTTTCCTCATGTCAATCCCTCTTGCCTTGGATTATGCTCATCATACTAAGCTAGAGGAAGTTGTAGCGATCATGGCATAATACGTATGTAGCTCAAGTAGGCGATCATTATTTACTTTATAACTTTCGGGAGTTGTCTATGACAAATCTACCAAGGTGTGGTTAATAGTACGAATTATAATAGAACGAATTTTCTTGTTCTATATTAATAAATTATACTTACAATATATAAAACTAGTAACAAACCCCAGTTTTTCACGAGTAGTAGAAAGAGTTCTGTCTACATATTTCGTTTAAGCTTCATACATCGTAGAGAAATAGAATTAAATGTAATATAATGTCTGCTGTATTTATTTTAAGTTGAGGTTTATTTTAATCTGATTATGTAGATATTATAAGTATTAGAACAAACTATTTATTTTTACACAACGCAACAATAGAATCAGTGTGACAAACGCGCTTGAAATTACTCTAGCTCCAATATTATTTTTGTGAAAACTAAGAAGATATTAATTTGAGTTACATATTGTAGAAGTCATAATAGTATATGTCAAAGTGTGACCGAAGTACTTAAAGTAACTGACGTAAGTTGATTATTGCTGCACCTGTCTGTATAATTTTCTAAAAATCGCATGTAATTTGAGCATGTTTTTAGAAGATACAAATGGGTTTTGTAAGTTATCCTTAACCGATAGATATATACCAAGGTGGACTTATTTGTAAGTGTATTAAAGAGGAATATCACACTATAGATTGTTTAATTATATCTCCAAGAGAAAAAGCAGCATTTGCAATAAAAGCTCCTAAACTTGAGTTTTTCGATATTTGTAACAGTTATTGTTATATTTCAACTCTGTATATGGGTGAAATTCGTTCCACTTGTAGGCAAGTGATAATACAGTCTGAGATGGAAGCGGGCTAACTTCTTAAGGAGTTATTTACCCCCATATGTATTGATTGCGGACTTTATTGTGAATTTATAAACAAGTAATATATACATTGTTTACTTATGTCTCTAACAGGCTAGTGTTTTAGGTGAAAACGCTCGGGCAAACACTATCAATATTTATCGCTATATTCTAATTATTTCACACAAAACTTTCATAAGTTTAAATGTTTATACCTTTATCTTGAATCATTATATTTACTAGTGTAAACCACATTGAAATTTGTTAAGTACTTTTTCAGTTTTTCAAATAAACAGGCGTGGGTGAAAGCTCTCAAGATAATACTTTCAGTATTTATCGTTATATTCTAACTATTTCACACCAAACTTTGAAATGTTTTGATGCGTAAATCTTTCTTATGGACCAGTCTATTTATTGGAGGAAACCACATGAAAATCCGTTTAGTACTTTGTGAGTTTATTACGACTAAACAGGCAGTGAGAAGCGGCAGGAGATTTTGTTTCATGGGAGGATAGATAAAAAATTTTTCGGCTTTCGGATGAAAACAAGAAAAGTAAGGAAAACGTTAATCACTGTTCACTTTCGTTTTACAAAATATATGCAAGTAAAATTGTGTAGCGTGTAACAAACAGTGCTTTTACGGTACGCGGCATGGATTAATGAGACACCCGGCGAATCCCTGCTGATTTGGACTGACATGAAAATACAGGATACACTTGCGACTTCGTGATGTATTTTTTTTAAATATACTATTTATATTACATATTGTTCAAGAATTATAAATCGCATAGAGAAATTCAAGTATATCTTTACATAGTACAACATGAAGTCGCTTCCACTGTCTGTTCACTTGGTTTTTATAACTAATTAGCTGATTTTAATTCAGCAATAGATAGAGTGATTCAAGAGAAAGATTTCTATATATAATACATACATATTGAAGAACCGAAAAGCCGAGAAAATTCATAGATTTGTGATGTAGTAATAATAAACTTTTTGTGCGCTTAAATCGTAAAAGTTGACTAAACCTTACGAGATACACAATTGTTTACCTTAAAAAGATCGAAAACCAACCCCAATTTATCTTAAGGATACATATTACAAGAAAATGTGTGTTATTTACCAAGCTATTTTATACAATACAGTATCATTACTTATCCAATTAAATATATTATATACGTTGTATTATGTAGATCATAGCTGCCTTTAACAGTGTTTCATTAAAGTGGGTATCTTAGAATATATCAGACATTTAAAAAGCGGTACGTTAATACCCACATTCGCATGTAAAACGTAGTATAGATACATAGACTATTACGATTTCTGGTGTCCTTTAAGTCTTCTTCTTTCTCAAGCCTTATCCCACTTTAATAGGGGTCGGCTCTCCTAATCCCTTATCTCCAGACATCACGTCTCTGAGTCGTTTCTGGATCTAGATTCTGTTCTGTTAGTTCTATTTTAAATAGTATCATCCATGTTAATTTTAATTTAGGCCTACCACGCCTTTTTGGTTTAGATTCAGATTGTAGTGTGCTTTTTGTGATATCCAAGGCATGCGTGGGCAAACAGAAGCTCACCTCAGCTTCTGTAAACTTTCCCGGTATTTACCTGACTTTGAAGCAACCTCGGATGTATGAAACGCGTGCAAGCTTGAGTGATGTGCATCTGGACTTTGGATTGTGACATAAGTCATACAAATCATTATTCAAACAGATCTTTCATCAAGTCAAATAATACAAAACAGTCTAAAAGTAACACCATATAAATAAAACAATTCAAATCATCAAAATGTGGGTACAAAGTTATAACTTTTCTATTTCGATGTTAAAAGCCACTGTACTAAATGAATGTTTGCCCTCGATTCAAATCGGGGTTGGAATCCGTGAGAGCTTTGCCTCGGCTAATCCGAACCGTTAAATAAACATTTCAACAATTTTTTAGGTAACTTTACTGTTATTACCACTCTAGTAGTGCTTTAGATACATTTAACACCTAAAATAGAATTAACATTTTTCAATATATTTCATTTATCGTGTGTTATCTTCTCTTAACCATTTGATTTCTTTTAACCTTCAAGTTCGAAAAATACTGAATAGATTTTTATACGGTTTACATCAATAGATAGATTGACTCATTGGCAAGATTTAAGTATATAATGACTTTAATTAAAACGATTATTGTTGGAAGTATTAAACAGAATCAAGTCGCTTGAGAGCTTTTATCTAAAACGCCGCCTAATCCTTTGGAGATATAATAAAATAATATGTGGTGAGATAATTCCACTTTTATAGGTCTACAATAAAGTCCCTCATGATATCTATCTTTTAAGGATAACACACTTTATCCATAAGAAATAGGATACAATATGATAAAGTTATTCGTACATAACCATGAAATAGATAACGCCGTACTTTAAGTCCCAAATGTAAGTGTATTCAATAGAAATCTTGCGGCTAAATAAAACACTCAAAGTTAGATTTACAAATTCAACGATTGTTGACGAATAAGGATATACATCTTATTAATATTTATTCAAAACCGTGATGCGAGCGAAACATCGATGGGTGGGATCACGACGGTCCGCGGGCCACGACTACGTCGTCGGTCTAAAACCGAGAGACTTAATTAAGATCTCTAACGATGCCAATTTACAAGGAATCCCATACGTGTTTGTAGACTTAAAATTCTACTGGATACGGTCAAATGTTTTTATTGAACGAAAAAATGTATATATCCGTAAATAAATATAAATCTTTACTGTTGAACTTAGTTTTAATTACAAGACTTTCTGTGTGCCTGCCTGTCTGTAAGGTACAAGCAACTAAATGTTAGTCATTTGACAAGAGAGACAGTAATAATGTTTTTTATTTATATTTGTCACTCGTAATGAAATATATATACATTAAAAATAAAAATTATTTATTGTTTGTTGCTAATAGTTTGTTGTGAACGTGCTGTAATGTTGAAGAATATTATTTTAAATATTTTGGAGAACGATAAAATAATTGATATCGTCCAGAAGAAAATCAATGGTGATTTAGAATGCTTAATATCAGCTCTAGAAGATTTTCGTCAAGAAGTAAACAAGAAATTCACACAGAAAATGGACGAGGGGGTAAACAGCAGTGATGAAGATTCAGTGAATTTTGAGAATGCAAAAAAGCGCAAGATTATTAAGAAATAATTAGTTTTTAATTTACTATGTTTATAAAATTATATAAAATTTGATACTGCTAACAATAATTAACTAAACTAACGAAACATACAATCATATATAGTATCACGCCTCATTCCCTTAGGGGTATGCAAATACCACGTCCTTTGCCATGATCCTTCCATATCTCCATCGTTTCTTTCATTCTTATTAAATCTTTCATACAAATTCGTCAGTTAGAGTACTCTTGATCTGACCCTTGTTTAAAATGTTCTGAATTTGGTTCAAGAACTTTCGTCTTGCCCTTCCAACTTTCACTCTTTATAAAATTCACTCTTGACTCATAAATTCTTTTAAACAGACTTCTTTCAATCATTCTCTCTACGTGGCCAAACCATGTAAGCAAACATTTCTTTACTTTAGTCACTACATCTTCTTTTATACCACAACCTTCTCTTCATAAAATTGGTACTCACTAGATAGCAAAAGAAACAGAGGTAGACAAGATATGAGGTGGGAAGATAATCTTAATAAAATAGCAAGTCCAAGATGGTTTTGATCAGCAAAAAATAAAACAGAATGAATATTTTATTTATAATTAAATTGATTAAATAGTAATACAGCTTATATCTTAGTAGTTAATAGTACGTCAGTAAATAAGACAATAGCTAATATCAAAAAACTAATGAGGGGATTGTTATGCAATTTACCAAAGTAGAAAGAATGATTCATGAAGAAAATTTCTGTATATAATTTGTCAAGGGTTTTGTAAATCAATCATTAAAATACCCATATAACAATTGTTGGGAGTATCAGAAAAATTCAAGACTTTAGGTCGGTTAAAGTGTACGAATTTTTGCAGTATAGGATTCCACCCTGTTTTTGCCATTTCCTTATCTCCTTCTCTTAAACTGTTGAAATGTTTTATTACACAATCTTGAAATATATGTATAACAATAATTGTTTGCAGTATCACAAAAAGTCAAAACTTTTGGGAGCTTCCATCGAAAACTCCGCCTAATCCAAATTAGAAATTTCATATACAAAACGACGCTTGAATCTACAAAATAGTTCGCAGAGGCATATATTTTTAATGAAGAGCGCTCTATTCACTCGTATGTCTAAATAACTACATAATAATATGCATAAAATTACTTCAAATAGTGTAAGATTTAAATTTAATGACGTAATATACTCATCTTCAACTCTTCTGGTGCGATCCTATGACTGACGACACATGTGGGCTTAATATGCTCTAATATCGTTCGATGCAGGAACGGAGCTGCTAAACTAATAAGCAGGATAATTTGTTTGTTTACTTGAGCATGTTAATCTCAGGAACTATTCGCTAGAATTGACAAATACTGGGATGCATAGCCCATTCATCGATGTAGGGTAAAGGCTATATTAAAAAATGTTACGTTTATATTTGGTTCATATTTCCATTTAAATTCAATTTCGACAAGTGAGTTTAGTAGTCTAAAACCACCGCTGCCTTTTGATGTAACCATTGGGTAAAATCGATTTCATTAGAAGCTACATGACGTTTTAATTTTGTTATTTACATCTTATATATGTCAAGAAAAATAAGTTATTTTTTAGGAAAGACAACGATTTTACACATGGGAAAATCGTGGGCTACAATAACTTCTGTGAAATGTACAAACGATATACAAATGTGTCAAGGTCTTTCGAGATTACTTAGAAGTTCCACGCAGCAGTTAGAATTTGGAGCACGTGGTTCGATTTGAATTCTGAATCTGATTTCGGTACGTGAGTGCATATCATTCTAATTAAAATTGGAGCACGTCCTTCCGACATGAGTTTTGGAACAGGAATTTGGGGTACCGATTATGCTTAACGAGTTTTCGGGGTTAGAATTTGCCAACTTTGTGGATACTTACTTTTTCTATATACAATATTATCAAACTTCAACAGACATTTATCATCCAACCTACATAGGATTACACCTAAGGAAAATGAAGTTACTTCATATTTGCTAATTTTAAGCTTTGCTTTGTAAGAAGATGAATATCCTTGCCTTATAAAGTTACTTAATGCGCGTTTTTAAGCATTTCCTTAATGATATTTAAAATAATAAAATAATGCGATATACAATATGGACCCAAAAGAGTCGTTAAGATCATTCGTAGGCATTCGTAAATTCAAGGCAGTTAACATAATGACAGTTCCCTGCGTATATATATTAGAAAACTTGTTGTACGTACATAAAACATTGACTCTTTTAATAAAAAGAGTGAATGTACATCATAAACCTTACGAAATCAAAATAAACTTGTTATAAATTCTAGTAGGCTGCATAAAATTAATAACTCATTTAAGAGTAACTGTATACGTTTCTATAATAAACTCCCACAAGATGTTCTAGAGATGTCAATTAATAAATTCAAAGTCTTTGTCAAAAGAAAGTTGATAGAAAAATCATATTTTAAGTTGCAAGATTACTTACACGATAGAAACGGAGTGAACGAATTGCTCCAATTTGAATTGAAATTATATTAAACCAATATAATATTGTAATGATTATGGTAACAAAAAATAAAAAAAATACGCGACTGAGTTTGTTCTGGGCTTTTCACAAATTAGGACGCGAAGGAACCCTCGTAACTTTAGATTTTAAGTTGTTCTTTAATACCATCATCAGACGTGAATTAGACTTATTGTGTGGAAAAAAAAAAACATATTTGACGATTCAAAAGTGCTGTAATAGGCCTACTCGAATAAAGATATTTTGATTTGATTTGAATACTTTATCTCGCATACACGATAAAATAGATTAGAAATAAATAATTGCAATACAAGAAATATCAATGATCTATACGGGGATAAAGTTTTAGTATTGAAAAGAAAGAATAGATTATTAAAATTGAGTGACTGTAACTATAAAAGTAATAAAACTGGCTATACCCTTCAAGATTCACCTACATTTATTCCTGGTAAAGAGCTAAAACACGAACTAGACACTGTACAAGGTGAACGAGATGAAAACAATAAAGTAAACTTTAAAAATTCGAAAGCTCTGCACGTTCGTAACCCAAACGCCGACACTGACCGTATTTATGTTGTCAATAAAACTCAGCGCACGGGGAGTCTCTAGACGTAAACATGAATGAAAATAGTCCCCAGTTTTTTCTGTCCTATGGCTTGATGACTTTATCCAGTCCAACAAGTACTGTAGGTCGTTTAAAAGTGTACGAGTTTTTGCAACATGTGTTAATTTGTGCGGTATAACATGCATTCCAGTTTTTGCTGATTCTTTGTAAACTTTTCCATCTATTTCTTTCTAGCTGTTAGAACGATATTCTACTCTAACATTTAGACTTTATTGTGATAATCCTAAAAGAGAATTGTCTACTAGGTGTACTCTAATATTAATATTAATGTGGACATGCGGCTTGTGTGGCCTAACTTGTGTTTTATACAAGAAGAGTTCGCGTAACGCGTTTCGTCTTATAGAAAAAGCTTAGATATATAATTGGAAATAAAATCACATTCAACTTCTGCATCTTCCTAAAAAAATTCAAATAACGTTTTTTTTTATAAATTACATTACACACTTTTACTACTAGATATAAAAACAAACTTGTAAAGGTTCAGAAATCATTTGTCGCGTTGAGCATACGTATTTTTAATAAAATACCTCAATCAATTTTAGATTTGCCTCCACATAATTTTAAGAAATATGGCAAATACATACTTTTACAAAAGGCATATTATAATGTTGAAGATTATTTAAGCGATAGAAATGTTAGGACTTCATTCCAGTTGCTCACAGAAGCAATATATTACACATTGTAGCATACAAAACTATCTTTAAAAGAGTAACCGTTGAGTTTCTTGCCGGTTTCTTCTCAGCGGGTTCAACTTTCTGAACCGGTGGTAGATTTGTTAACAACGGACAGACTACTGACGATTCAAAAGTGCTTTTTGAGCCAACTTGAATAAAGAATAATTTGATTTGATTTGAACTAAACTTATTTAGGTTAGGGAACTTAAATTTTTTATGGATGAAGGGCGTGATGAAATCTTGAAGATGTGCAGCGTTTTATTTATGCTAATTCGTTTGTACGTTAGGTAGTTATAATATTTACAAATAAGATGTGTCATTTTAATTTGACAGTCGTCAATTAATATACTATTTTTCATAAAATATAAAACAAAATTTATTTAATAATATCTAATATTGACAAAAGACAGGGCATTTTTATTTACAATTCGTCATTTGAGAATAAAATTCATTAAATTTCTAACATATCTTCCTTTTTCCCCTAAGTCTCTAAGTCTCGGAAATTTAATGGTTTAGATTTGTATAAGTTTAAACAAGACTTTAAAATCAGTTTGCTAAAGAAGATTCACTTCTAACATGTGTTCTTTGTACGCACGCACTTTTAACTTTTTTTATGTTCGGATAGTTTTACAGAATTTTGAATATATATTGATTTCATTTTTAATATACGAGTGATGATGATATTAAAGAATTTCTTTAAAATCTAAAATTATTAAGTGTCCTTTACGCTCTTATGAGACAACCAATCCTGGTGCACTTTTGTCATCATCATTACTATTTAATATGATCAAATCAGAACAATTTATTAACTTCTAAACTTTTTTATCGTTTAAGTAATCCTTTAAATAATATATGTCGGAGAATAAGAGAGAAGGAATCATAAAGTGTAGGGGCGTAGGGTTCTCCGCCGACATCGACATTAATGGCAACCATAATTCAATTTACATACTGTGGGCGTTGGTGCAATCAAGCAATCAATCAAACACTTTATTAATTAACTCATTTTATTTTATTTTATTTTAGTTTTATTAATATTTTAGTTATTTAAATTACTTAAATTTCTTGTAATAATTTATTTCATTTAACTGTGACTGTATCGTGCGTGACTGTAATGGGTATTTACCTGAGAAATAAAGATTATTATTATTATTATTATTATAATGTTCAATCACTTAATGTTCGCGATATCCATTTACACAAACTCATTAATAATAATAGCTGGGAACGCGACTGTGTCAATAGTCGACCGCTCTGGCGGACCGTCACCCGAGAACTGCGAGGACGCGCGCCGGCTTGTCACCATTAACTCTGTCCCACGCCCACATATACATTACATTACTTTGTATTAATAGCATTTAAGTAGTTTAATAAATATATACGAACGTTTCTTTGGTGTACAACTCTTATAAATAGTTTGAAAAAAAATCAGTCCCTTTTTTTATTGAAAACACCACACTACACTATATTTTGTCTCAGCAGTTTCACTAACTCAAAAGGGTTTACACTTTTAAGTTATCTCTTTATCCGTGTGATATCCAGAAGTTTAGCAGGTTCAGGATTTACGTGATGACGAAGTTTTTGGTGGTAAGCTTTGGCAATTCTTTCGATGTAATTATTAACGAGCTTAAATCAATCCCTAACGATAAAATTGCCTTTGTATCTATGGGTGTACAACAAGGTATGAACAGTAATAAATAAAAACAAACTCAATACTGAATCCATATAAGGAATCTTTAAGAATAAATAACATTTGTTATCCATGGATTTTGTTGTCGCTAATAGACAGGTTTTCATTGATGCAGACGTGAGTTATGTTGATACACTAGTAATTTGCAAAATTATACCGCTATCATGCAAAAACGGAGGTATTTATGCTACAAACTACTATGCTACTATCCTTGATTTGTTGCAAAGTTTAAGTCTCGTATTTCTGCTTTGATATATTTTCTAGAAATAAATGCTGCATTTGGATTTAGTCTAGTCATTATTCTTAAGTAACTATCTTAAGAAAGACTGGTATTTATTATGATGCCTTAAAAAGGCGTCTCTTGTGTGAATTTCTCTAAGTATGTATGAATATGAATATATACATTGTAAAATATAAACAAATTAAAATCACATATAGATGCAAATGATGTTTTAAAAAAATATTATTATTAACTAGGGGTGTACGAATAATTCGAACTCAAGAATTATTCGGTTGGAATCGAATGTTAATATTCTATTCGAAACTCGAATCGAATAATTCGAAAGTTCCCAAATAATTCGAAAAATTTCTTCTAAATTTTCAATATTCAAATATAAATTTAGCAGTCTATATAATTTTTTAATAGCTATTTATAGTTTAACAGCTATTTATAATAATTGATAAGCATTTTATAATAACCTTTTCTTGAACACTTAGTTTTAATAATTAATCACTTAAATTACACAAAACACATATTTAAAAATCGTTAAGTGAAAAGCTATTGGTTGTATTATTCTTCTCCCCTTATCACTGAAGACTGCCGTAAATAGTACCGACAGAGATGAACATATATTGAAAATAAGCAATTCTATTCCCTGGGTAATTGATTTTTAAACGAAAATTATATTATTCGTAAGTGGAATATATGAAAGAAAGAAAAATATCTTTATTTATACGTTATGACACACATAACAATATATTTTTTTTATGTTTTGTTGTACCCTGATATTTCGATACACAATTTAAATTATTTAAATGGAAACAATTGAAAATCTAGAGATATTTCATTCATTCGCGAATTATTTGAAAGTAATTGAATTATTCGATTTTTTCGAATAATTCGTGGCATTTTGAATAATTCGTGTCATTTCGAAGAGCTCGGGGCATTTCGAATAATTCGTGCAATTTCGAATAATTCGTGATATTTCGAATAATTCAAATTATTCGATCCGGATTTCAAATCCAATATCGATATTCTGTTCGTTCCCTCAGTGCCTGAACACATTGAACAAAAGTCTTCGAACAGTGCGTGTTGCCAGTGATGACCTACGGCTTCGGAACGTGGTCGCTGACTATGGGCCTCATACGAAAGCTTAGAGTCACTCAGCGTGCGATGGAGAGGGCTTTGCTCGGAGTTTCTCCACGCGATCAAATCAGAAATGAGGAGATCCGTAGCAGAACCAAAGTCACCGACATAGCCCTACGAATCGCGAACCTGAAGTGGCAATCGTTGGGGCACATAGTCCAACGGACTGATGGACGTTTGGGCCCGAAGGTGCTGGAGTGGCGACCCCGCACCGGGCGGACCAGTAGAGGGAGCCCCACACAAGGTGGACCGACGACATTAAGAGAGTCGCTGGTAGCCGCTGGAGCCAGGCGGCGCAAGATCGGGTCTTGTGGATATTATTACGTAAGACGTATGTCCAGCAGTGGACGTCCATCGGTTGCAGCGACGACGACGACGATCGATATTCGATTCGACTCGAACGATATCGGCACACCCCTATTAATGAGAAGTGTCTTTTACTACAATTTTAAAAACAGGAACTTTAAGTGAATGCTTAATAATAATTCTGTAAAGATTGCTACACTGTTTTCAGTTAAATAAACAGCCCTTTAAAGAGCTTGATGGGGTAAGAAGAAAATTTTAAAACAAGCAAACAAGCTGCATATATTGCAGCTTACATTGTGTAAGTAAGAACTTATCCATTATCCTGTTGCAGCCGATAGCTTAACGAGCTTACATAAACAAAGGCATGCCTAAGGGTATAAGACGTACAACGATGTATTAGCAGGAAATAATTTAAGTTTATTTTAAACGGATGGACAAAGAAGTATTCTTTATTATATATGTCGGAGTGCAATAGTCTGTGGATCGCTGATCCGTGTGCAATAGTCTGTGGAACGCTGGCGCCATCTGTCTATCGGCGTGGGACGGAGTTAATAGTGGCAGTCCGGCGGGCGTCTCTCGGTAGTTCTCGAGTGACGGTTGTCCGGAGCGGTCGACTATTGAAATTACTAGCTATTATTATTAATGAGTTTGTGTAAATTGATATCGGAAACTGTAAGTGATTGAACATAATAATCGGAACGGAGTTAATTAATAAAATGTTTGATTGCACCAACATTACCCATCAACGCCCACATTATGGATGTGATGCACAATAACGATGATGTCGGTGGAGAACCCTATGCCCATACTTTATACTTATCTTCTCCCTCTCTCTTATTCTCCGACATATATTTTACTATAATGAAGTAAAGAAAGGGAACATCTTGTAGAAATTATGTGCTATATAAAGCATATTTCTGTTGTTCCTAAGTCTGTTATAGACTTTGAAAACACCCAAATGGTATTTCCCAAACAATACACATTAGAAATGCGAAGATGGCTGCTTTTTTCTTTATTTATCGAAGCCAAGATCAATGTACAATATTAAGAATTGTATCAAAACTTTAAGATGGAATATATTATAACACATTAAGCAATATTTATAAACTGAGATGGCAATTGAAGCCTGAGGCTGTATTTTAAGTTTCTTTAATTTATTGCCCGTTTTATAAGGGGTAAGCAAATTGGCTATATTTAAACATAATTGGCTATGGACGAACGGACCAACAAATTGTATGAGTGATGGATATTTCGGATGTCCCACGGTCACGTCTGTTACGTGTAATTGTTGGTGCAGGTTAGTTAAGGTTTCAAAAGGATTGTCCACAGCTAGTGCAGTTTGTTTCGTATTACTATGTAATTCTGTAAATTTTAAACTAACGACTTTAAAGCTACAAGCACTAGGATATTTTTGATGAAATTTTCAAACTTTAAATCCTTATTCAAAAATATCTCACTGCTCCAAGCACTTTTGATATAAAGCTATTCCATAATGACATGAATACTGACTGACCCATTTAGTTTGAGAGCAAAATATATAATTAATTTAAACGTCTGTCTATATTTTAAAAACTTTCATATATCTGAATTATGAATGTTAGCACATTACACAAATATTCATTTTTGAATATCATTATTTTTAAAATGCTGAAATAACGATACTTGCACTCCAATTTAGATTGAACATTTACTAACAGATTAAGGAGAAAAACATACGTATCTTTCTGGATAATTTGTTAAATATGTGAAGTGTTTGTCTTCGTTGAGCTTTCTGAAAGCTAGACCATATTTATAAAACTTTTACTAGAAGATTGTTGACATAATAGTAAAAGAAACTTACGACTTGTTCACGCCGGTCCGCGGCCGATCGAAGGAGGCCACCACCGTTGACGGCGGGAGGAGAAATGATTCCACCTAGGTGTCGAACAGTTGTAAATGGGGGCACCTACCTGGAACCCCGGGCGCCGTTCTCCTTGGTCGACGACGAGACTTCTGGCAAACACTCTGCCAGAGGTCTCGTCGTCTACGTGCGTGGAGTACGGCTGTTTGGTTTAATTATATATTATACCTTAGAACTCCTAATCTCTTGAAAATATGAGTAAATCTGTTAGCACGAAACTATGTTTTGGAAGGAGGAGGCCAAATTACAAGTCAATCAATATAACAACTTTTCAGATTTTGTAATAATAGATCATGTAAGAATATTGGACTATAAGAGTGTACTAGGCAAAATGTGTAGAAATGCAAAATCCAAGCCGATTTCTGCTGTATATAAATATATATATTACAGTATTTGAAAACTCAATCGATTGACGAAAAGGCTTTTAAGATTAATATAAAATTTGATTAATCATTAGTTTAATAATATTAAGTAACTCTTAATTTAAAGTATCTAAGGAAATCGTACTGTTGTTTGCTAAAAAAATGCTGTATCAGTAAATTACTTTTATAAATACAAACGCCACCCAGAAACCTAAACAAATTAACACTTACAAGATACAACTGACTAAAAAGCAAAATGAAATGAACGTCCTTTGATATCGAAACGAGAATAAAACAGAACGCTTTTGTAGTTGCTGTCCTTTATACGAACGAGATGGACAGACAAATAGACGAATGTTGTATAAATCAAACATTTTACCCTTTTCTGTGTTAACATGAAGATCATTTTGAGCTGCTACCATTTTATTATTAAATAGCTGGTGCACGAGATTTTGCGGTCACATTAGTCGAACTATTAGATGCAACTAACGGAAAGACGCACTTCACATTTGAAGATAAATTGTATTTTAAAAACATTTTTGAGTCAAAATCTTTATATATTGTTTAATGGACTTATGGCAATATTGAAGCCATTTTCACTCTCGATAAAATTAATCATATACATATTGTAGTAGACTATGTTTTACCAACTAAAGACTACATCAAATTTGCTGTTCCTCGCGATCTTCCAGTGGGAATATAAAGAAATCCGTTCTCATTAATCGTCTCCATGACGAAGAATCACTGCTTGATTTCAAGACTATCGTACTTATAGTTTTGGAAATTTTATATGTCGGTGAGTGATCGTGTTTTGGCTATATATCCAGATCCCATGGGAATATGATGAAACCCATTCTAAACAAATAACGTGTACACCAATTTTCATAACTCAATTGGAATGATTAGTTATGTAAATATCGTAATGAGTCATTGAGTGATCATTTTTCTTTTCTATTATAATTATCTTTGCTCTCATGTTGTCAACGGAATTTATCTGTGTTGCTTGTTTGGGTTCCCAGCCACTCCGGATCCCCTGGAAATGAGACAGCTGACTCATAAGGTAAAGCAGCAGTCCAAGATGGAACGCTCGATCATTTTCATAACTTCTCACTAATATAAGTAGACCTTCCAAGTCTTACATGGAAAAGTCTGACAACTCAATCTGGCGTTCATCAAAATTGGTTAAAGGTAAATGTTATGCCGCCATCCAGCCAAATATCCTAAGGCGACCCTAGTTTTATCTTCATTGATATGCAAATCGCTCTGTGTCCTCTACCATATCACGAATGCATCTTGTTCACTTGTGTTCTCCTGTTCATCTAGCGAAACTCCGGATCAGGGACAACTCCATTTGTGAGTGTGTCCTGGACGAAGACACTGTTTCCCATATCGTGTTTAACTGTCTAAATATCCCATCCTATATATGTCAATATCCCTTCCACTGTTTCTTTTCCTCTAAATGTTAAGTTTTTGTTAACCCTTGTATATAGACCCTATTGTAAATATCTCTGTAAATTTATTAAATGTAATAGTATTTAGTTGTGAATGTTTGGTAATAAGTGTTTATCAATGTGTTGTATTGTGTCTTCCTTGAATCTTATTTTTTTATAGTGGTGGTGGTAAATGACTTTAAGGTGTACTATTTGTAGATTATCAAAATTTTTATTTGCAATCACAGAAACTATACTATCTCTTACGTGCCTTCTCCAATTAACGTGACACTGGCGATATTGTGTGTGTCTTGTCACACCTGAAAGCCAATTTTTAAAAGAAGATTTATATGGTATAAATAGAGTATCGTTACTTTTACTTAAATGTATGTTAATATTTTATATAAAACAGCTCTTTGCCTGGCAGCCTCGTTAGCCGAACGGTGCTAGTATTCGCTAGCAGAAGTCCTGGGTTCAATTTCCTTTAGGGCATTAAGGACTCTGCATTTTCTAATTTGTCTAAAGAAAGACAAATCCAAGCAAAAAAAATTCCAGCACGATGGTACGTAAAAGCCATAACAGGTAATTTATCTCACCAGAATAACTTGTTTCCATTTAATATTGTGACATTACTTAGCAGCAGTTGATATTACAGTCAAGCACTACTTAAACTTTTAGCAAAAACAGTATCTATTTTGGGTATAAGTTCTAATACATACATACATGCCTCATTCCCATAGGGGTAGGCAGAGACAACGTCCTTCTGCTTGCCACGATCCTTGCATATCTCCTTCGCTTCTTTCATTTTCATTAAACCTTTTATACAGGTTCGTCGGTTTAAAGTACTCTTGACTTGGCCCTTATTAAAAATGTCCTGGATTTTGATCCAGGAACGTTCGCCTTGGTCTTCCCCTTCCAACTTTCGCGTTCACTCTTGACTCATAAATCCTTTTTGTCAGTCTCCTTTCATTCATTCTCTCTACATGCCCAAACCATCTAAGCATACCTTTCTCAATTTTAGTCACTACATCTTCTTTTAAACCACAACGTTCTCTTATCACACTATTTCTTAAGGTCTAATGTTGATATGAAACTGAGTTTCAAAGCTGCCTTTTGGTCCATAATATTATTAATCTGACGAAATGTCTACGTACATTAGTATTTTGTCAAATTCGCAGAGTTCAGAGTAATCCGGCATACACTTCGCAGCCATCTGCTTCATTTAATGAAAAGGAACTCGGAATAATATAATGTATGACATGTTTTAATTAATTTTCGAGCGAGACACGAACACGTACGAGTTACAATTTCGGTATCTTCGAAACTCACCAAGTATTTGGGTCGTGTCACTTTTACGTTTATTGTTTTCATACCTACCTGATTTTCAGATATTTATTCTGACATTTATATATTAGATTTTGATTGGGAAGTATAATATAACAATTTGCTCTTTATAATTTG
Source organism: Elymnias hypermnestra (assembly GCA_015832385.1). Taxonomy (NCBI): domain Eukaryota; kingdom Metazoa; phylum Arthropoda; class Insecta; order Lepidoptera; family Nymphalidae; genus Elymnias; species Elymnias hypermnestra. Next base: position 1,335,401 of record JACTOM010000061.1, on the reverse strand, counting down.
TCTGAGTTTAAAGGCTTTCGTCGTTGTTAATAACTAAATTACCAGCAAAGAGTTTGCGTTGCGGTGTAACGCTGTGTAGCAACCATACGATGTGAATTACTTCTTACCAAGTTACCGCGCTTATATTTCTTACCGCTTTATTTTAGCGTTTGTCATTACTTACCGTCTGGTGAGATGACAAAAAAAAATTTACATGCTGTCACATGGAGAAATCTGTGATCCTACAAATTCAACAGCCAACTTAGAACTCTGTGAACCTCCAAATTCTACAGCTAACTAAGAAATCTGTGAACCTCCAAATTCCACAGCGAACTTAGAAATCTGTGAATCTCCAATTTCCACAGCCAACTCAGGAATCCGTGAACCTTTAAATTCTAAAGCTAACTTAGAAATCTGTCACCCTCCTAATTCTACACGTAACTTAGTAATATGTGACCGTCCTTATTCTATAGCTAACTTAGACATCTGTGGACCTCCAAATTTTACTGCTCACTTGGAAATCTGTGGACCTCCAAATTTTACTGCTGACTTAGAACTCTGTGAACCTCCAAATTCTACAGCTAACTTAGACATCTGTGTACCTCCATATTTTACTGCTGACTTAGAAATCGGTGAACCTCCAAATTCTACAGCTAACTTAAAATTCTGTGAACATCTTTTTTTTGTATCCATTTTAACTAATGATTTAAAACTTTCATGAACATTAATTTGTTAAACGTGATTAAATAAAATACATTACATTAAAGAATAAAATATACAAATTCATTTAATTGAGCAAATCCGCAAAGCTTAAAATAATCCAGCAAGCAATTTACAGACATCTGCTCCCCGTGACTAAAAGGACTTCGGGATATTTAAATGGGTTACGTATTCAAATTAGCTTCTCTTTGCAATATCATTAAAGCAAAATTTTTACAAAGTCATGTAAATTTCACTTCGCAATAATTTTTTGTTTTGAACTCTCATTGTACTTGGCACGAGTTGGCTTTGTCAATTTCCTCTTTCTGGTTTCGACCACTAATTAATTAAAATATATTAATTTGTTTGTTTGTTTATTTGCAATCGGTATTCCCCGAAACAAGTGTTTTTTTTTTTATTGCTGACAGATTAGCGCTTGACTGTGATCTCACCTGATGGTAAGTGATGAAACAGTCTAAGATGGAAGCGCGCTAATCTGTTAAGAGGCGATATACCCCTTACGGTTTCTACACAGCATCGTACCGGAACACAAATCTCTTTGTTTGGCGGTATGTTTTTGCTGGTAGGGTGGTAACTAGCCACGGCCGAAGCCTCCCACCAGTCCAGACTCAGACAAATTAGAAAATACAATTTCCTAAATTCGTCTTACCGGGGATCGAACCCGGGACCTCCGCTAGCAAAGCGAATACTCGCACCACTGCGCCAGCGAGGCCGTCTATTCAATTTTGACCGGCCTTATAACTGTCAGATAAATGGTAAATATTTGATGATGTTTTGAACTCATTGTACTTGGCACGAGTTGGCTAAGGTAATTTCTTCTTTCTGGCTTTCACTGTTTTAAATTATAATATATTTATTGGTGTACTTGTCCACTTCTAATCCCCATTCTCCAAAACGTATAAATCAATTTTGATAAGCTCTATAACTAGACCGACGGCTTAACGTGCTCTCCGAGGCACGGGGGTAGATCACACCGCCAATTTTTTCCTAACTTCGGGCAAATATTGAGAAAATCTTAATAGAAAACTCAATATCAATTTTAAATAGGCCCGACCCGGGACTCGAATCTAGGCCCTCATGTCTGTAGTCAAACATGCTAACCACCAGACCAATGAGGCGCCTGATCTCTCACTCCGGTCGTGTCGGATTGCCGTCATGTCGGACTATGAGAGTGAAGGAATAGAGAATACACTTGTGTACTATGCCTGTCAATCCGCAGTGGAGCAGCGTGGTGGGTCTATGCTCTAAAAACCCTCTCTCATATAAGTGAGCAGGCCTGTGCCCAGCAGTGGGACGTTAATGGGCTGCTACTTACCTTACCTTACCTATAACTGGATATACTCTCCTATTTAAGCTATAATTCTTTATTTTCTATGAGAAAGGATCCTTGGCCACAGACTCCTCATAACAGGTGTTCCTCGTTTGATTCACGGTAAAGTAAATTTAGAAAATAGTGCTTTCTTATTTGTCTTGATCTGGACTAGTGGGTCACTTAAAGCAAAGACTTGCCCTCAAGCAAAATGTAAGCCTTCTGATAGGATTATGTGTTTTCCAGAAGGCATATCTCTGTCACCTCTTAATAAATCACCTACTGTAGATTTGTTTTAGATAACTTTACATAAAATATTATTCTTGAATCCATTAAACGAATATTATTCGTAGAAATATCAATACAGCATAAAATAATCAAGCGAACGCTTCACTGCCATCTGCCCTATTTAATCAATCAGAAGGAATTTATATTGCATATTTTAATTAAGGTGCCTTAAAATACATGTAGTTTGTTCATTAAAGTTATCTTCTACTGGTATTTAATAAAGAAATTGCCTTTACTTAAAGAATAAATTATAAATGTAAGGGTAAGCGTATTTTGCATTGAGTACTGCAAAAGTAAGCTAGTAAAAAAGAATTAAATAGTTTAGATAATCTTCAATTTCATCTCTATTAAATCGTTATATTTTTCAATATTCTTATTGTTTCCAATATAGATTAAATTAAAATAATACTAAAGCTACAAGGATTTTTTGGCATGATTTATCTTTTTTATCATCTTAACTATAGTGTTCATTGAATTTAGTTTATTCAAGTTAGAGACATTTGCTTCTAACTTTTTTTATATTCTCAGCAAGATTTTTCAATCAGCTTTCGTTTAATTAAGCGATTGTATTCATTGAAGAGCATTTCTAGAACGCCTTCTGGGATTTTGTTGAAGACATGTATATCTTTGAGTAAATTATAAATTTTATTAATAAATAAATATTAATAAATGTTAGTACAATTGTCGTTAAAATGCCCTGCCTTTAATAGCCTAAATACTCGAAGCGGGTTAACAATTCAATTTTGTATAATTTCGCATTAGCGAGCGAAGCTGCGGGAAATAAGAGTTATTCGCTTCCTATTATGCTCCACTGCTGCAACCATACACGTAGTGTTTATTTAAAAGCAAAAATAAAACAAAATACTTTTGTAAACGAACTTGCTTTAATATTTTCCGTATATTGTTACCCGTGCAGCGAAATGGTTGCGGGTTATTCCGCAAAAACAGGCAGCCCCGAAATGGATCGTAAATTTTGAGGGGCGCTTCAGTTTTTTTCGGTTAACTCAAAACCGAATTTATGGAGCGGATGAAAGTCTGAGGTTGATTTTATCTCGGCTTACTTATGGTTTATTTGGAAGGAAATATTGAATGGGTTCGGTAAGTTTCAAAGCTTTTCTAACAAACTAAATGTAGGTATACTTGGCTCTACAGAAAGATTTTGTTTATACCGACGACGTTTAACTTTAGATCATTGATAATAAACAAAGAATCTTTGAAGTCTATAAAGAAAACGGATAACTAGCTTACCACTGCCTTTCTAAAAAGTAGAAATTTTGGAATGACTCGGGATAAAGAAATGAGAACGTGTTATCGCACATTACCAACGGAACGTCTTATGTGATTAAAGAAAATTTTGATAGCCACAGCTTGAACATGTCAAAAACGTAAAGAAAGTAATCCAATCCTTATATTCTGATTATGGTGTTCGAAGCGCCGGTTACCTAAACGATATATATCAGTTAAGACGAGGATGATGACGAATTCCTTAACCCAATTAAGTTAAATGAGTAGAAGTTTTTTTTGTAACGACGAAGATGGCGATGATGGAAAATTTATTAAATATAATAAAGACATCGAATGGAGGATTGTGTATCGTGTTTACTAGTCATCAATGCCTCTACTAACTGACTTCTATCAGTTTAAATAATGATGAACTCGTCATCACAATAAAATGGATTGAAAACGAAAACTTAGCGTCAATTTTCACCAATGTGGCTATCGATGCAGACGGTGGCCATAACAAATTCGTCACGATGGATGTTTCAACCAAGAAAATCTACTTTTGGACATTATTTTTACATGACACGATCTTTCATATCCAGTAGCTTCAAAAGACCCGATATTTTCCGGTGCGAATTATGAGACGTTTGATTTATGGTGTGTTTAAGTAATCACTTGTTATTTATATTAAAAGTATTTACGACTTCCATAGCGTCAGATTAAAATAATAAACCGTGGTTTAAAGTAAAATTGGAACTAATTTTAACAAAATTTTGGAGCAATTGACTTCTGTAAATAATTCAAAATGTGAGCTTGATTATTGATAAGATGTGGTACAAAAACACCCTTAAGCATTTGAAACTGGTGTATTGTGATTAAAAAGGCTATTAGCTTATTATTTGCTATGTGTCTGAAAATATGTTAACGTGTTGTGTAACATTGTGATTTAATAATTATTTTATTTAAAGTAATTTTACATATAACAGGGTTTTTATTTTCCTAGCGTAGAGAAACTCCAACTGAGTTTTCTTATGAAATTCATAGTTAGCAGCTAATTTTTCAATTCAAAAGGTAATCAAAAGTATGCATTAAACTGCTTCGTAGTCCCGTGCAAATGACAATACGAAGAGAAATTAGTGACAGGTGCCTGAATGTCACAGGATGCACCTGACAGGTCATTAGGGTGATTGAATTTTTCACATGCTTCACGAAATTCCTAGGAATAAATGCACTCAAAATATATTGTGCTTCTCTATAAAACTACCTGCTTTATTAAAAAGGAACTAATTTTTAGTTACATATTATAATTAATTATCTTAAGAAAACTGAATCATTGTTTTTCATGTGCATTAATATATAGATTTGGTTTTAAAAGGATTCTGTTTTTTCGGCTATTATTTAGTATCTTATAATTTTGTAGATCATGATGACTGGCAATACCTTGATAGATGGGGAGCAAGTGGAAAAGTTGAAAGAATTTGTATACTTCGGGATCTACGTTTACAAAAGATGGAACATGTGAAAGTGATATTGAAAGGAGAGTGAATGCAGGGAATATGGTAAATAGTGCTCTGCATGCCTTTATGAATAACCAGATGGTGTCCTAAAGGGCCAGACTGCCTGTGCATGCAGGAGTGTTGGTGCCAACACTTGTGTATGGTTGTAAAAGTTGGTTATGGCAGAAGAATCATGTAAGTAAAATAAATGCGGTAGAGATGAGAGCTTTGAGAAGTGTGAGTGGAGTAAAACTGAGTGACAGTAAGAAATAGTGTGATAAGAGAACGTTGTGGTATAAAAGAAGACGTAGTGACTAAAATCGAGAAAGGCATGCTTAGATGGTTTGGGCATGTAGAGAGCATGAGTAAAAGGAGACTGACAAAAAGGATTTAGGAGTCAAGAGTGAATGCAAAAGTTGGAAGGGGAAGACCAAGGCGAACGTTCATGTACCAAATCCAGGACATTTTTAGGAAGGGCCAGGTCAAGAGTACTCTAAACCGACGAACTTGTATAAAAGGTTTAATGAGAATGAAAGAAGCGAAGGAGATATGCAAAGATCGTGGCAAGTGGAAGGACGTGGTTTCTGCCTATGGAAACCCCTATGGAAATGAGGCGTGATGCTATGTATGTATGAATGAATTAGTCAGATGAAGATTATATATATTAACAGACAACGCACATATTTCTTTGTTAGCCAACATCTATAGAAATACTCGTACTAGCTGTACCAGGCAGCGTTTCCCACGTAGTTTATGATCCCCTTGAGACATGGGTAAATTAGTTATTTATTGAATCGAATTATCAATATAAGCCAATCTCGAATTCACGTGAAGACCCAAAAAAATTTAATAAAATCGATTTAGCCGTTTAGGAAGAATTTCGAACATAAGAATTATGAAAATACAAAAATTTTATAAAATTGGAGTGTCTGAATTTTCAAATTAAGCTCTTGACCGAATTTGACGGGACTTTGACAAGCAGATAGCTGATGTTACAAGGAGTAACTTGGGCTACTTTTATTTTAGAAAGGCATTCGGAATAACGCTGGCAACGCCGTGGGAAACAGCTAGTATAATGTGATTCTGGTTCGATCTACTCTGTCCTAATCACGGATCGTACTGACATTCGTTTCCCGATGCCTCAACAGCTCATCAATCGTACAACGCATTTGAACGAATTTCTCCTTAAAAAAATATCTCTGTTCTTCCATCATGACAATTACCGTTTCATTTGTCACCCTTCACCAATTCAGAACACGATTTCGTCAATAGGATTTCGGGATTGATTGATTGGCCATCGAACTTTTTTTCTGAAGCTTGTTAAAGCTGCGTTAAATAATACAATTGTCTGATTCAAATCTCTCTTCTCAATTTAGATTTATAATGCTTAGAAACTTTTCCACTCCAATATCTAGATCTATTGAACACCAAAATACAAGAAATATATATAATTTCCTAAATAAGAAAAGGCTACTGAATTCCTTTTTGCTTACTATATATACATGAAAGAAGACAATTTGCTCTATTTTCCAGTCAATCACAAACAGTTTAAAGACCTCGTTGTGATTGAGTAAGTCGGTGAGTTTTATTGACATTGCACGTGATAGTGAATGATAATAATATATGATAGTGCGTGTAATGGTTTTTATTGATTTGAGAGATATTTTATGCATATTTTAAAAATATATATTAGTATCCTGCACTCCTTTTCCGTAACAAATACATGATATTAATATGAACACATTACACACAAACCGGCATAGAGTACAATGTCGGTTAAGTTACAATTTCTGATGTTCTACGTTTTTTTTTATTGCTGACAGATAAACGCTTGACTGTGATCTCACCTGATGAACATAATGACAGTTCACTGCGTATACATATTACAAAACTTGTTGTACGTACACAAAAACATTGACTCTTTTAATAAAAAGAGTGAATGTATATCATATAACTTACGAAACAAAAACAAACTTGTTGTAAATTCTAGTAGGCTGCATAAAATTAACAACTCATTTAAGGGTAACTGTATACGTTTCTATAATAAACTCCCACAAGACGTTTTAGAAATGTCAATTAATAAATTCAAAGTCTTTGTTAAAAGAAAGTTGATAGAAAAATCGTATTATAAGTTGCAAGAGTACTTAGACGATAGAAACGCGTGGGAGTGAACGAACTGCTCTAATTTGAATTGAAATATATTAAACTAACATGATATTGTAATGATGATGATAACAAAAAAAACAGAATACCCGACTGAGTTTGTTGTGGGCTCTTCTCGGATCGGGGCGCGAAGGAACCCTCGTAACTTTAGATTTTAAGTCGTTCTGGAGTATCATCATCAGACGTACATTAGAATTAGAGTGTGGAAAAGAAAAGAAAAAACAAAAATTTGACGATTCAAAAGTGCTGTAATATGCCTACTTGAATAAAGATATTTTGATTTGATTTGGTGGTAACTAGCCACAGTCGAAGCCTCCCATCAGTCCAGACTCAGACAAATTAGAAAATACAATTTCCTAAATTCGTCCTACCGGGGATCGAACCCGGGACTTCCACTAGCAAAGCGAATATTCGCACCACTGCGCCAGCGAGGCCGTCAAACGTACGTAACTTTGTTAGTTATCCTCACTCATACGAGAGACGGTTATTAGAGCATAGACCCACCACGCTACTTCTCTGCGGGTTAGAAGGCATAGCCCCTACAGAAGACCACTCTCTATTCCATCACTCTCATAGTCCGATGTGACGGGAACCCATCACTCGTGGAGAGAAATCGGGCGCAGGACCGACAGCTTATAGTGCTCTCCGAGGCACAGCAGAGGATCACACGGCCACCTTCCGAACTTCGGGCAAATATTGAGAAAATTTTAATAGAAAACTCGACTCGACTCGAATCCAGGACCTCATGTTTGTGGCCGAAAACTTCTCAACATTTGGCCAAAAAATAAATTAAACGAAAGTTATGTTCAATATCCATGTTCCTCTCCACTCTGTCATCTTTGAACAGAGAAATCCACACTTAAAATTGTTGACGAGTATACATACCTGGGACGTATGTCCCAGTCCAGCTAGGTAGGCCCAATTTCTAGAAGCAGGTCGACCGCCGGATTCACATCGGGTGGGCAACGGTCGGGAAACTACGGAAGATCTTTTCGGTCCAATATTCCTTAGTGCCAGAAGACCAAAGTCTTCGAAAAGTTTGTGTCGGAAATCACCAACAGATCGGAAACGTGATCGTTGACTATGGACCTTATTCGAAAGCTCAACATCACGCAGCGGCCAATAGACAGGGCTATACTGGGATTTTCTCTACGTGATCAAATCAGAAAGTAGGAGATCCTTAGAAGAATCAAAGTCACCGATATAACTCTGAGAAACACGAAGCTGAAGTGGCAATGGGCGGGGCACGTAGTCCGACGAACCGATGGATATTGGAGCCCGAAGGTGATGGAATGGTGATCCCGTACCGGACGGCGTAGTGTAGGCAGACTCTCCACAAGGTGGACTGACGATATAAGGAGGATCACCAGTAGTCCCTGGAGCCAGGTGGCGCAAGATCGTGCCTTGTGGGCATCATTAAATGGGACCTTTGGCCAACAGTAGACGTCCATCGGCTGAAGTACATGTTCAAGCTTATAACTTAAATTTAATTATGGTAAATGGGGATACAAGGTTTTATTTCGCGTATTAATATATAGATAATTTAATGTTAATTTCTTTAGTATCAGATCCGACATTGGGTCCGCTTTAACAAACGTTCAGATTTAAATTAACCTCCACCGCTCCATCACGAGATACCTATCACAGTATTCGGCGGTGGATACGGGCTTTGTTGTGATACTGCTGCCAACTGTACCGAGATAAAAAGCTTTCACGCTGAGACTGAATAAACATTTTTTTAGCCACAGATTCTATGTATAATAAACTACAGCATCAACTAAAATTAAAACTAATTAATCGACAATTGTATACGTCTAATATGTATTCATTGAGCTTTCTGTCAAGAAATTCTTAATATTTGCTAAAAGTTGCGTAGTTGGCGGTGTGCTCCACCCCGTGCCTCAAAGACCACGTTAAGCCGTCGGTCCTGCATCTAATCTCTCTCCAGTCGTGTCGGATTGCCGACGAAAGAGACTATGACAGTGAGGAAATAGGGACTGCACTTGTATACTGTACCTGCCAACCTGCAGTCCAGCAGCGTGGAGAGTCTTCGCTCTAAAAACCCTGTCTCCTATAAGTGAGGAGGCCTGTGCCCAGCATTGGGACGTTAATGGGGTGCTACTTACTATAACTATATAGATACTCAAAATACTGATTCACTAACCCTGCTCTGTTTATCCGAAACTATTTATTATATAATAGTTATTACAAAATATAATAAATATTTTGTATTACTTGGTGATCTGGCCCCGTAGACAAGTTACTATTGAAGATTGCTAACGCTCAAAAAATGTATGGGAATGAAGTTTAATTTTTCGAGCGATTTTTTGAGCGTTAGCGATCTTCGAAAGTAACTTGTCTAGAGGCCCTGATTTGCTTCAAATTTTGTGGGTTCGGTTTTTTATAATGATATTAATGAATAAACTATACATATTTCTTTTTTATTAATAATCGAAATTATTTTTACTTATAGGCTCAAAAAGCAATTTTGAATCTTTATTAGTCTGTCTGTTGGTAATCAAAATTGTAAGTAACAATGTGTAATATTTTGCCTCTGTGAGCAACTGGAATCAAGTTGAAACATCTACATTGCTTAAATAATCTTCCACGTTATAGTATGACTTTTGTAAAGGGATATTTTTGACATATCTATTAAAATTATGTAATACTATCACTTAGTTTGGTTCATGCAAAATATAACTTTATGTATTTGTCCCTAGCTTATATAATTATTAATTTTTGGTTAACTGGTAAATGAAACCCGGAACTCTTGCTAACGAGGTGAATACTAGAAACATTTCTTCAGTGAAACTGTCAAATTAATTTGTCAATTTCGACCTTTAGATCTTGATCTACACGCTGCTTCCGCTCTTCATTACAACCCCGGCCCAGGCTTAATTGGATTTCGTTGTCCTGGTTGACAGTACACTCCGATGTTGTACACCCTCCGATATAAATCTTTTATTATGAAAATTTATTACACATAATACAAAGACGAATTAAAGGCAACAAACATACAAATGAACGTTGTGTATATAAATGTAAATGTGTGTAATTCAACATATTATATTACTAACAAAAAGCTCATCTGATCTGTCTTGAAAATGATGAATCGATACAGCGAAAGAGAGCTTACGTTATCCTATTTATATACCTCTGATATAAATTTGTATTATGCACGATACTAACACAAAGTCACAAAAAATGGATAGTTTATCATTATCACTCTTTATTTTGTGAATCTTTAAAGTACTGCTTAAAATACAACAGTAACGATTTTAGAATTTCTGTACCTATATATTTTATGTATTTTTATTGCTTGAATAAATAACGTCTTACAGGATAATAAGAGTCTTTTCATATAGGTAAATAATAAAAAATATCATCATTTACTATTGGATTCGGTCACAGTCCAGTGTTAACTTTTTGGCAATAAATAAAAGCAGATACCCCATAATTCTTAATAGCACTTTTGATATAGTACGATGATAAAACTATTACTTATTCCCCATGGTAAGTGAACAGTTTCTGCTTCGACTTCTGTCCAATTGTAATTGAATTTGGCCATCCGAGTTGACAGATCACTCCGTCGTCCCGTCCCCCAGAAGCATTTCGTTAAGATTATGAAAAGTTATTATACCCTCGGACGTCCCTTCACTAATTTGGAAGGCAGCCAATTTGGAATTTCACTAATTTGGAAGGCATTTTTTCTCATTCCAACAAAGTTAACTGCGCCCCAATTTTTAGGGTTGAATTTGTCAAAATTTTACCAAAAAAGTCAAATGTATTTAACAAGGAAACTTTTAAAATAATATTACCAGACAGACCTGATACTTTCTGATAGAAGAGAAGCTTTTTAGATTATAGAATCACCACACTGCAAGTATTCCAATTCATAACATCCTTTGTTCCATTCTACGGTGTGATAAATATCCAAATTTACACGTTCTTCATTGTCTGGATCTAAATTGGTGGGAGTTTTTGGTCTTCCTTACTTATCGGCTTACCAGCAAAGACTGGCATTTAGCTTTCCGGTACGGGTGCTATGTAGAAACCACAAGAGTTAAATTACTTCATACCAGTTTAGTATGCTTCCGTTGTGTATCAACAGTTATCATTAAGTAAGGTTGCACCCAAACACTAATTTACTTAGCATCACACCTCATTCCAATAGGGACAGGCAAAGACCACGTCCTTCCACTTGCCACGATCCTTGCATATCTCCTTCGCTTCTTTCATTTTCATTAAACCTTTCATATAATGTTCGTCAGTTTAGAGTACTCTTGACCTGGCCCTTATTTAAAATGACCTGGATTTCGTCCATGCATGCTCGCCTTGGTCTTCCCCTTCTTGTCAGTCTCCTTTCGTTCTTTATTCATGCGCAAACCATTTAAGCATACCTTTCTTAATTTTAGTTTCTACATCTTTTTTTATACCACAACGTTTCACACTAGCCTGTCAGTAATAAGTACAACCCCCTAGAACTGCTCCAAAGATGCAGGTTTCCTCACGATGTTTTTTATAACCTAAAAGCACAATGATGAATTTTAAATAACAATTACGCACATTTACAAGAAGAACTTAGTGGCACATGCCCAATATGAGAATCCCTGACGTTTAATGAGAATCCATGCATATATCCATTAGGTCATTACCACTCCCTAGTGTAGTTTCATATTTCCTTTATCCTAATGCCAGTTTAAGTGCATTGTAGCCGTTCAGTTTTGGGAAAATTGTTCCCAAAACAACTATTTCCTAATCGTAAACAGTTATTCCCGTTCGCATAGTATACTGAAGCCATGAAACAGAATTTCTCTGCAAAAAATGGTTATTTCCTTACCAATCTTTTAGTGCTAGGCTAAAGTTACCGAAATATGACCGTAAGGTGTTAAGTTGACGACTACACTGGCGTAGTGTGAGGATTCGATTGGCTTTCAGAGGTTCTGGGTTCGACTTGTCTGGGCACTCACTCTTTTCATCTAAATTATCAAAGTATTATCCTTTAGAGTGACAGTCAATTCGTGTTTTAACACAGAGTTACAAAATCGTTTGTTAAAAGTAAATAACTAAGATTTCATCTCACCCTGATTTTCAAAATAAATTGTGTAATGTAAATATACTACGCATTTCACAATAAATATCTAATCTAACACCGTCTTCCTGCCCACGCCCATAATTCAAGGAGAATTATTGGTATAAATTAAATAAACATATCAAACTTGACGTTTTACAACGAAACAACGAGTCGCCGCGAAAATTATTTATAGAACATGTCATCTCTTAGCTCTGAGATGAATTTTAATTAGATGCGTTAGTTTCGCTGCTTCTAGAGAAAGATTATTTCAAACTCTAGATTAATTAGACGATAAACATGTAATTTACAATGTTCAAATAAATAAAATTGTATTCTTTCTTTACAATATCAAATTACCACTTTTCCACTAAATGCCTATGAAAGTTAATACAGTACTTACTTGTTTTGCATTTTTAAACATATTCATCAATAAAATCATCCAAAATTACGTGAATAACACAGCGGGAAACTTATATTAAAAAGATTTCTCACAAGATGTTTTATAGTTACATTTTATGCAATAGATAATGTATACATAAATAAAGCTATTTTATATACAGACTAGCGACCCGTCAAGGCTTCGTACGGGTAGATATGAATAGATTCCTAATACTAAAACTAAGTAGCTCTGAAAAGAACTTTTTAAGTGAAGCATAAAAATGTGTTAAAAAAACTGGAAATATTCAATGTCGCTTGCGTCCACTGCGTAAGGTAACCTAGTTCATAATGGTGCACCCCCTTCTCCCGCACTGCCCCTCTCTCGTCGAGTTAGTTACTCGATGCGCTGCGTGGCGGCCGCCGCCGGCATGTATTTTTATTTTAATTTCATGATATCTTTTGAATGGAATATCCGATTTCAATAATTCAAAAAGTAATCATCAGGTATTGAGACAGTCTTGAATATTAAATTATTTATTTGGATAAAAATTTATAAATGGTATGGATAACACGGTCTGATTTTGATCGGCATTTCTATCAATTTGTTAAATGTAAAAAAGTAGTTATAGTGACGTAACTACAATAGTTAGACATATGGTCTCGCGAAGTTTTTTGTAGATATTGATATATTTTATAATATTGTCGAACATTTTTTTATCCTATTATTAATACTCTTCACAGCGTATGCGATGAAAGACGTTATATGGCTAATTTTTTTACACCTTCGTTTGGTCTTAATAGGAATTTCTAAAGATTTCTACTGTAATCTAGCCTATGTTACTCAGTGATAATGTAGCTTTGTAATGAAAAAAGAATTATTAAAATCGGCCCAGTACTTTTGAGTGTATTCGTTACATACAAAAATACAAATATTTCCTCTTTATAATATTAGTGTAGATAAAAAGATACAGAAAGACGCGACAGGAATTTTAACTACCATCGTATTCTAACGGCAATAGAAAACATTTGTTATATGTTATATGTATATAAAAACATATTTAAACCTGGAGAAATGATACAGAGATTTTCTATCTTTTAGGAATGTTTTATAATGACCAGGTAAGTACACCCAATTTTAATTTTGAGCCTATAATTAACCATCAAGAGAAATCACGGTCGAATGCAAAACAAGTCACGCCCACGGCTAACAACATCAATCACATCACGGCTTCTCTCTTTATCTATTCTTATCAAACATACAACACAAAAGATAAAGATTGAAGATTAATAAATGAGTGTTATATGCCCTAATAGCCCATTGTTTCTGTTTTATTATACGTGAAGTGCAATAATTCTATACTGATATAAGTTCGGTTTGATTATCATGACAATAAAACTATTTGATGGCGCATTTTGAGTGGGTGTTAAATCTTTGATTCTTGTACATTTGTATTGCCTTAGATGAGATAAAAAGCGTGATTTTATGATACAAAAGTCACTAAAACATTGTACATCGTGGGTGGTCATATAATAGGAAGTTTAATGAACGGTCTCCAACCTGTCGGTGCCATCTCTGTTTGTTTTTCTATCATAACCAGGGAAAATCATTACAACGGATTTAGAAAGCCGCATGTTTTTCTTTCGGCTACCGTAACGAGGATGTAAAACTGCACGAGGATGATTTGTAAGCACTCAATTTGTTTTGAAACACAACAGGTTATACAGAGAAATGAATTGCGAGTTGATATTTTTTTCCTTTTCCAATACTATTTTGGGATGCAATTGTATCCTTGGTCTAATATACCAATTTAATAAGGTCGCTAATAGCCTTTTAAAGTCCCATCGCTTAGCATAGATTAATGGGGTTTGATCTTTAAAACCTGTTTGGCAGAATCTAAAGAAAACAGTCACCCAAAGACAATAAATTTAAAAACCTGACTAAAATACATTGAAGATTAGTACGCAAAGGCAGAGAATACATAACAAGAGTGATATTATAGTCTAATTACATTATTTGAATATAAATATGTTAAAAACATTTCCTATATGACAAAAATATTAGGAAATGATAACTTTTTGCATTGTTAAACATACATACATTGCATCACGCCTCATTCCCATAGGGGTAGTTAGAAACAACATCCTTCCACTTGCCACGATCCTTGCATATCCCCTTCGCTTCTTTCACTCTCATCAAACCTTTCATACAATTTCGTCGGTTTAGAGTACTCTTGACTTGGCTCTTAATTAAAATGTCCTGGATTTGGTCCAGGAACTTTCGCCTTGGTCTTCCCCTTCTTACTTTCGCATTCACTCTTGACTCATATCCTTTTTGTTAGTCTCCTTTCATTCATTCTCTCTACATGCCCAAAACATCTAAGCATATCTTTCTCAATTTTAGTCACTACGTCTTCTTTTATACCACAACGTTCTCTTATCACACTATTTCTTACTCTGTCACTCAGTTTTAATCTACTCATGCTTCTCAACGCTCTCATCTCTACCGCATTGTTAAATATGATAAATTATCTGTTTCTATATATATTTGTTCTTCTATTTCAACCCCCCCTTAAATAAACACGATTTCAGCTTGTGTTCTTGTCCTAGATTTTATTTATCTATATACTACAATTGATCTAAATCGGTTAAACTTTATAGGTTGCTGGAATGCTTAGGGTAAAAAAAGTATTAGACAGAAATACTTTCTCGTATTTCCAATATCTGTATGGATAATATTTCAAGAAATCTGACTTCTACAGGTACATTCAACTCGTTAAGAGTTATGTGTTGCACCGGACGTACAGAACAATTTTCATCGATGTATAATTTATAAAAGTTCTCCGAATCGTCGTGTAGATTTGTGCCGCCGTGCGCCCAACGTGATGTTTCATATTTGTGACATGTGTCAACCGGGACACGATCAGTTTTGTCGTCGACGTTTGTATTAATTTCCCTTTGCTCCCGTTTATTGCTTTTGATTAGACCCTTAAAATTATCTTACTGTCTTATTTCTGTAGGTATGTCTCCTTTGATGGGTATTTTTAAATTGCCACTACTATTTTATATTTAATCTTAACTGATGGTAAGTTTTGCTACAGATTAAGATAGAAGTACTCTAATGAAGTTAAATGCCTCATTGGTCTAGTGGTTAGCATATTCGACTACAGACATGAGGTCCTGGATTTCGAGTCTCAGGTCGGGTCAATTCAAAAATCTATTAAATTAATGATTAAAAAAATTGAGTTTTCTATAAAGATTTCCTTAATATCGTGTCGGATTTCCGTCACGTCGGACTGCGAGAGTGAAGGAATAGAGAGTGCACTTGTGTACTATGCCTGCCAAACCGCAGTGAAGCAGCGTGGTAGGTCTATGCTCTAAAAACCCTCTCTCATCATATGAGAGAGTGACAAGGCCTTTTTTGTCGCTGGGAAATGCAATTTACGCACTAACCCTGACCGATGACCAGTCAGGAATGTGGGACTCAGCGATGGTAGGGCGCAATACCCACTAAAACCTCATCCATTCATGAGGCACCAGGTGTTCAGCTTCCGTATTCTCTCCTGGTGTCCTGGATGAGTTCGAAGGAGGATTAACGAAGGAAGTGCGCAAACATGCACTGCGTTGTATTCCCCATCCATCTGCGGTGAGTATGAGCATCCATTGCGTTCTCCTTCTCTCTCTCGTGGGCATCTCGTAAAAGAAGGCTACTTCCGCCCACCATCTCTCACTGGAGAACAGGCCTGTGCCCAGCAGTGGGATATTAATGGGCTGCTACTTACTCTAATGCAAAATTTTCGATTAACAATACTAATCTTAACCCATAACCACTAGTTGGTAAGAAAGTTGATTCTACTGAGAAGAAATCGCCATGAAACTGCAGTTACTCCTTTAAATATAGTGTTTACCAGCTGTGTTCAAACGGAATTAAGGAAATAATATATTTCTTAAAATTATGTGCAAGCAAACCTAAAAGTGATTGTGGTATCTTATTAAATTGAATCCTGGACCCTTTCTAGTAAAGCGAATAGTCGCACCATTGTATAATATCGTATATTTTATTCAAATTTATTCTTTAATAAAATTCGTTTTAATTAATCCAATTCAGTTCTAATATATTTTTTAAACTCGTAGTGGTTTAGATTTAGCTAATTCACTTTTAAATATAGATTAACTTTAACTTTTTTTATATTACTTGTTGTATATTAACGTAGTGAATAAATAAAATTGGAGTATCGTTTTGTAATTTCAAATTAAAAGCTTTTAACTATATACTTATGAAAGTATATATAGACATACATCTAAATATATGTAAGGTGAGTATGTAGCAGCCCATTTAGGTCCTACTGCTGGGCATAGGCCTCTTCAGTGATAGGAGAGAGGGTTTTTAAAGGTTAAACCCACCACGCTGCTTCGCTGTGGGTTGGGAAATGTTTTATTTATGTAAATTTTTATTTGTCTACCTTGTTGTTCCGGATAATCAATGAAACAGACCGATTTTACGAGACGTATACTGGGAGATGTCTAATTAAGGTAATAAGGAAAGCTTAGGCTGCAAGAAAAAAATCTGGAGTCACTCCTGTAATGCTTTTTATTATTTAGATTCAAATTTTGATGAAAAAGGTAATTAAGTTTAATAAAAAGACAAAAAGTAGTCTTTGTTAAGGAAAAACCCTTCTTAAATATGTCCTTCGCGACCATTTTGAGCGAACAGCTTTTAAAATACCCTAAAAGTAAAAATCTCTTGAGTTGTCAACGTACAAACGATCAAGTTTGTCGCCAGCATTCGTGTTAATTCCCTTTTACTCAGCTTTATTGCTTTCGATTGGATTATTTCCAAGGCAACTTTCCTCTTCAATCTAAAATAAGCTTCGTTTATTTAAATCTTGTTAGTTTTAATATCCTTTCAAACAATTTGGTTTCGTTTTCCTATTTAAAGCACGGGAACTGGTCAAGTGGGCTATATTACTGTTTCAAAGGAATCCATTTCAATAGACTATTATGTTTATGTAAGCTTTATTTGATTGTACAACTTATGTTTAAGACCTTGATTATGGCTATTTGACTATAAATAACCGCGATATATATAAAAATTGTAAGAAAAATTACGTTTAGCTGCAGATTGCTACCACAAGGAGATTAATAACATATCACATTTCAGGCTCGTCTAAAAATAATTAAAAGTGATATACAAAAAGTTTCACACAGTTATTTGATGACACAGACACAGAGAGAGATAAAGAGAGAGAGAAGGTGAAAGAGACAGTGAAAAACTCACACACGCACACGCACTCTCTCTCCCTCCCACGCACCCATTTTTATAATAACACACAATTAAATGTAAAATCCGTAATTGGTTATAAGAATATTTAATTAAATGATGTATTTTATGAAAATAAAATTAATAAATAATAAAAAAATTACTTTACTTTGTCAATATATTGTATATTTGTTATTTATTAGAAGGGGGATAATCAAAACTTCATTAACTTCTGTACTATTTAAGTACATTTATATATCCCTAAAGACCTTTTCTTAATAAATAAATAAGTGTTAACTAATAGTATTATTTTATTTAATACTTACAATGTTAAAAATGTGGAAAAACGTACCTGAAAATTATTATAACGAACGTAATGGAAATTCGAAATGTTAGGAAGTATATGAAATGAAACACCCTTTCAATGCTCTCTGCAGATTTCCCGTTATTAATGGATTTTCAACGTATTAAAAAAAAGGTTTATTCTGAAGTTACGATTTATATTTTTGTTCGCTCCAAATATAAAGAATCAAAAACATCCTAAAATGCTTTATTTTTATATTACTTGTTCATTTTATATAGGTAAACATGAATATACTTACAGGAAACTTGCTTGGAACAAGATTTCTGAGTACATTAAATCGAGTTCAGGGATTATATTACACACAAACATACATAAGGATATATATGTCCCAATTTGTCTTCGATAAGTGAGCTAAATTTCAAATTTATCCGACGTTTTGATGTGCTCTAAAATAGAGTTCAATAATTTAATTATATACATACAAAAATTAAATAAAAGTTGTCTCATTTTTTAATTACTATATTGCATTGGCATCGGGCCTCGACAAGTGAGCAAAAATTCAAATAGATCCGACATTTTGATGTGTTTTAAATTAAACCTCGAAGATTCCATAATTTACATAATTTAAAAAATATATTGTCCCATTTTTTTATCATTATACTGATTTGTCATCGATTTTTCAAAAGTGTACAAACTTTCAAATGGATCCCACGTTTTAAAGTGCTTTTAAATCCAGTTCAAAGAATTCATTATACACATAAACGAAATAAAAGTTGTCCCATTGTTATTGTTGTATTGTATTATCATCGAGCCTCGACAAGTGTGCTTAAATTCAAATAGATCCAACATTTTGATGTATTTTAAATTCAAACTGTGCATGAATTAAAAAAAAATATTGACCCATTTTTTAACATTATATTGATTTGTCGTCGAACTTTCAAAAGTGTACAAAATTTCAAATCGACCCGACGTTTTAAAGTGCTCTTTAATTCAGTTCAAAGATTTATTATATATATAAACGAAATAAGAGTTGTCCCATTGTTATTGTATTATCATCGAGCCTCGACAAGTGTGCTTAAATTCAAATAGATCCGACATTTTGATGTATTTTAAATTCAAACTATGCATGAATTAAAAAAAAAATATTCACCCATTTTTATCATTATATTGTTTTGTCATCGATCTTTCAAAAGTGTACAAAAGTTCAAATAGACCCGACGTTTTGAAGTGCACTTAAATCCAGTTCAAAGTTTTCATTACATACGTACATAAATTAAATAAAAGTGGTCCCATTTTTATTACTATATTGTATTATCATCGGGCCTTAACAAGTGTGCAAAAGTTCAAATTAATACGACATTTTGAAGTGCTCTAAAATCGACTTTAAAGATTCCTCTACCTATCTAGGTATAGTAAATATAAGCCAGTTAAAAATCCTGCTAGGCGCTCTCATGTTATTTTGCACGTTTATTTTATATAGGTCAACATGAATAAGTACGGAAAACTTGTTTGAAGAAGTCGCTAGAAAGATGATAAATATTAATAAAAAGCAAAAGTTGTACAAGATATATTAGAGTAGGTTAGATTAAGATTATACGAAAAAGAAACAAGCGAAGCCCCAAAAGCTGTAAGAATAAAATTGCACAAGCAAACTGTGGTATCTCGCGGAGCTGTTATCTTAACAATTAAGTCCTTAGCACAAAAGTTCTCAAACTCAACGAAATACGAAGAAACACTTAAGGACATAATAGTAGCAGAGATGGTCCTTTATTTTCCGTTACCAAATTTCAAAAGAAAACGCCATATAGAGTGATGACAAGGATTTGCTTTCACCATTATCAGCGTAATTTTTCTGTTTTCTTGTCAAACATGGAAAATACTTCCACTTACACTTCTTTTGCATTTTAAACTTAAGTAAAATAGCATTATTTCCATAGGCCTGGTTAAAAGCTCTGTCAAAACCAGGCCATGCTTTTTACACATATATGTATAAAAATAAGCGACAGACAGCGGTTCAGACTCAAAAAATATGTAATAACCTGGTAAATGATAAAAATTTTATTAGTCGATAAGTAAGTAGCAGCCCTTTAACGTCCCACTGCTGGGCACAGGCCTCCCACTCCGAGGAGCGAGGGTTTTTAAACCATAGACCCACCACGCTGCTCCACTGCGGATTAGCAGGCATAATATTTGCCCGAAGTTGGGAAGATGGCTTCCCAACTTCGGGCAAATCTTAAGAAAATCTTAACAGAAAATTCAATATCGATTTTTTTTAATTGGCCCGTCCCGGGACTCGAACCCAGGACCTCATGTCTCTAGTCGAACATGCTAACCACTAGACCAACGAGGCAGCTTAGTTGATAGGTTGTAGCTAAAATTATAACTTATATTGTGCGCCACACAATATAATTATACATTAGGAAGGAGACTTAGTTAAGAGTTTAAAGGTAGGTAGTATAAATATAATCTGATAAGAATATATTCGTTGCGTCGTCATTATATGGGAATAAAGGGAAAGATAATGATTTTTAACTAATTCTTTAAAAGTATCTAAAGTGGTAGCACGTTGAATAACATTCCACAAGCATGTCGCTTCAACCGTCGTAAAACACGCGGTACAGAAGAGAAAGAATGTACAGATTCCGGCGGAATCGGATAGGTAACCACTTCGGAAACATGGTCATATTTACGTAAACCAAATATGAACCTAATAGCAATATTTTGAAGACGCTCAAGTTTGTTAAATTGGTCCTTGTTCAAGCCAAGATAGCTTGCGATAGCGTAATCGAGAATAGAGATACTTACTATAAAGGTATGTGATTTTTCGTTAAAGTTCTCTTATGATGTTATCATATAAAACTATCGTCTCTAAGTTTTAACTACAAAATATTACACGTCGAAACCTTTTTTTTGGATCTCTTACATGTTATTTATTGGATTGTCATTTCACTGTCGTGTACTAATCCATTGTGAATTTAATACACCGGCTCTTAGCCCTGACAAATCATGTGTAGTTTTTGCGACGTCATCGGGTGAGTGTCATATAACTCCTGCCACTGTTTTTGCCATCAGTGATTCTTGAGGCAAAAACTGTTATTCGTTTGTCGACAGTTTTTACATCGTGACAGGTTCCTTTGAGGCTTCGTGAATAATTACCTCATTATGCGCCCCCAGATTTATTTGCTGAGTAATTACTATCAACGCTTCGGAAAGCAATTTTAATATTGAAGTTTTTTTTTTGATGAATTGCAAAATATCGTACTAATTATGAACCATGTTAGCTAAGCTGTCGACAACTACATTCTAGTATCATGTATATGAATAACATTTAGAGAATATAAAATAATTCCGATGACAGGGATCTATAGATGTGTTAGTAAAGTATTAAAAATGTTACTAATGTTATAGTGTTTGTAAATTTAATAAATTAACAAATTGTTGATGATGAAATGAATATCACATATCAATATAATAATAGACAATTTGATTTGATTTAATTAAACGTTAAAATCCTTATAAATATAGTAGATTTCCTAAAGTAAAGCATTAGTCTTCATCAGGTTTTATTAGAGTAATAGATTTCTGGTCCTTTCCAGACTAGATAAATAGATGAAAGTTTTGTTTTATTAAACCGAGAGGTCTTAATAAGTAAAGTAGGTTTTCTAGGCTTTCCCTGCGAAGAATATAATGCTTACGAAAATAAAGATATGGTTTCAATGTAGTTATATTAAAGAGGCGGAGTTCTTAAAGAAGTAGTGACGTTTTTATCGTTTCAACAAAAGCAGTAAAGAGATAGGTACAAAAGAGAGTTTGAGGAAATACAAAAAACCAAATAACATGTTAAAGTAAAGAAAAATTGCAAAGAATTTTGTTTCTGTTGGAGATTCAAATCAAAACAAATCAAAGTAATTTACTGACATAATTTCCAATTTACGACTGCTACGACTGGCATTAAAGAACGACTATCTAAAGTTACGAAAGACGACGTTCCTTGCTGGACATAGGTCTTACGTAATGACGTCCACAAGGCCCGAACTTGCGCCGCCTTGCTCCAGCGGCTACCGGCGACCGTCTTTATATCATCGGTCCACCTTGTGGTGGGTCTGCTTAGCTTCGGCCCCCAAAGTCCATCTGTCCTTCGGACTATGTGCCACGGTTATTACTACTTCAGGTTCGCGATTCGTAGGTGACTCTGGTTCTCTTCATTTCTGATTCGATCACGACTCTGAGCTTCTGCATGAGACCCATAGACAACGACCACGTCTCAGAACTGTAGGTTATCACTGGCAACACGCACTGTTCGAAGACTTTGGTCTTTAGGCACTGAGGGTTATCGGACGAAAATATCTGGCGTAGTTTGCTGAACGCTGCCCAACCGAGTTGAATTCGGCGGTTGACCTCCTTCTCGAAATTGGACCTACCTGGCTGGACTATGTACCCCAGGTATGCGTACTCGTCAACAATTTCGAGAGCTGAGTTCTCAAAGATGACTGGGAGTGGCGGTACTTGGATATTAAACATAATTTTCGTCTTAGGCATGTTCATTTTCAGGCCCACCTGTTGAGAAACTCTGCTGAGTTAATGTTAATGCTGCTGAGAATCTGCTGAGTAAACAATTATAATTTCCAATGTAATAAATTGTTCTTTTAGCGACTCTCTAGGACCCATATTATATACTAGCTGAGCCCGCGGCTTTGTCTGCGTGGAAAGTTTTTTAGGTAGTATTCTCATTAATTTAGGCTATACACGTATAAATACTTCAATGAGCTATTTGCTGTGTATTACTGCAAAGAGCTTATAGTCCTTTTTCAG
The DNA here is from genome assembly GCA_015832385.1 of Elymnias hypermnestra. Taxonomy (NCBI): domain Eukaryota; kingdom Metazoa; phylum Arthropoda; class Insecta; order Lepidoptera; family Nymphalidae; genus Elymnias; species Elymnias hypermnestra. The sequence goes on along the minus strand of JACTOM010000061.1, from coordinate 1,312,400 downwards.
GCTCTAGATTATCGGTGTATAGTTTGTAAATGCGATTTTTTTTAATTACCACGCCGCACCTCCCCTTGCAGGTGGAACTTAACAAAACCCGTTCTTAGCTAACGTCTACTCGGCAAAAGGAATATTCTTACCAAATTTAGAGTCTCCTTAACTGTTTTACATATATAGATGGTATGGATAGACGTTTCGTATCATTAGCATGCCTTTTCTTAAAGTGAAACTTCTATTTTATCGCCTCATATTTTCCGTTCCTTTATCGCAAGTCGCATCACAGTAGCTCGCTTCAGCTGTTTCGTAGTTTCATGAAGCCACACAATCTCTTTTATTGATAAAGCCTCAAAATGTCTATACCCACAAAACACTAGAATTAATATGTGCGTTTAATTTCGCACTGTATTTTCATTCTCCAATACTATCAGACTAAACGTAATGCCATGTCGATGGCTTGCATAAAATAGGGCATTATGTAACAGCGATAATTAGTACAGGCTTTGGTGTGCTGATTAGAACCTGCCAATTGCACAGTCAATTCTGTAACCATTTGACAAAAGCGTACGGCGAAAATATATTCTATATGTAAGCAATACGCACTATTTTAGCGAATATCAACGTGACAGCGAATTGTCGTGTTGTCCTTTATTAGTCGATGTATTGACAGAACGAGAACAGAACTAACGACATCGACAGAATCGGGTCAAATATTTGTCTGTGTAATTAAACAAACGAAATACACTGGGGCGCAGTACTTGCGAATGTGTTTAGGATAACTCGATATGGCAGTGGTATGGTAGTAAAATTAAATGAAATATGTATTTATTTCAATAATTTTCCGTATATGTAATGATATTGAACAATAATTTGCATAAAAATCATCACGATATACGTATGATGCGAGGAAACCGGATGCCCAAAAAACTGTGATAGAAAACAACGCTACAATCTTTTTTCCCCATGGCCAATATGCTTAGACTATATAACGACAACAGGAATGATCTAATATATTAAAAGGATAAAGAAAACCTTGATGTGTGCACCATGATGACAGTGAAAATTTCAACAAGGCGAGGTTATACATATAATTGTAATAATATATTTGTCGGAGAATAAGAAAGAAGGAGAGCATAAAGCATATAGTGGCATCCATAATTCCATACTGTGAGCGTTTGTTGGGTAATGTTGGTTCAATCAAACACTTTACTAATTAACTCAGATTATAATGTTCAATCACTTAATGTTCCCTATATTAATTAAAAAAACTCATTAATAATAATAGCTAGGAACGCGACAGTTCCAAGAGTCGACTGCTCCGGTCGAGCGCCACTCGAGAACTGCCGAAAGACTCGGACTAACACTGTTGACTCTGTACCTCGCCGATAGATGGTGCCAGCATTCCACAGACTATTGCACTCCGACATATTAATTATTATTAATAATGCTATATTAAATTAAAAGTGTATGCGTACAAATTACACATGTCAGAAGTGAAAATGCTTTGGAAAACAAATTTTTAAGTCTTGTTTATGTTTATTTAAATGTAAAACCTTATATTTCCTTCGAGGAAAGGGAGCAGGAAGATATGTTAGGAATTCAACTGTCATTAAGATATGAAGTGTCGAAAATTAATACAAATAATTTGTTGATATCTCAATTTGACGAATTGTAAATAAAAATGCCGCGTGTTATTTGTCTATATAAGTAATAGCTCTATCTTCCGAAGTGGTTTTAAGCATATATAATTTCTTCCAAACTATTAAAAGTCCACAAATATTTAATACTACATTACTTCACAACACAATATTTATTATACACAACACTTTAATTATTTATCACTTTACTAATTTCAACACTTACTTTTAAAAAACATAACTGAACTGCCTCGTGTATCTTTACCAGAGTTTTTATATGGCTTCCCCGTGGTGGCGCGAACCATAGGTAAAGATACACGAAAGAGCACGAAAGAGCACGAAAGAGCGCTTCCGTTTCCTTTTGAACAATAATTGCAGTAACCTAATAATTGGACTACTTGCGCTTTAAGAATACATCTCCCAATAAATTTATAATTGCTAACATAAAAGATTATTAATATTAAAACTACCTAACCTTCAATTGAATTAAACGCTGAACATCTTCGTGAGGCGCTTCATCCATTAAAATTTCACCCTCATGCACCTAAAGAAGTTTCACTTCAATAATGAGTTAAGTAAGTTGATAATAGCTCTTCGAGCTCGTAGATCCTATATGCGGTATTGCAGACGTCATCGCAGGAGGGGTGATTTGGAAAGCGAAGTCGAGGCCCATCTGAGAGGGGAATATCGCCTTGTTAAAAGAAGACTTCAGGTCGCTATTAGACAAGCGAAGTCCACGGCCCGAGAGGAAATGCTCCAATCCTTAAATCGGGATCCCTGGGGTCGACCTTACCATGCAGCCCGGAATAAATTGCGAGCTAGGGGTGCCCCTGTCACAGAAACGCTGCCGCCGGCTTTCCTGCAACACGTGGTGAAGGAATTATTTCCAACGGCTTTGCATAACTTTGATCCGCCTTTTATGGTTCCACATTGCACAAGTGAAGAAACTGCTGATAACCCGCCGCCAATCACGGAGACTGAAATGGAAGTAGTTCGTGAGCGCCTAAGAACAAGGAAGACCGCACCGGGCCCAGATGGTATTCCAGGCAGAGTTTTGTTTCTTGTTATGGGATACCTAGAAGGCTGGCTTCGGGAATTGTTCGACGAATGCCTCATCGTTGGGCAGTTTCCGAAAGCTTGGAAGATTGGGAGGCTTTGTCTGTTGCAGAAGGGAGATCGCTCAATAGACTCCTCGTCTGCGTACAGACCTATTGTTCTTCTGA
>JACTOM010000061.1:1296829-1309124 GCA_015832385.1 Elymnias hypermnestra | reverse complement strand
AAAAAGGATTTATGAGTCAAGAGTGAATGCGAAAGTTGGAAGGGGAAGACCGAGGCGAACGTTCCTGGACCAAATCCAGGACATTTTAAATAACGGCCAGGTCAAGAGTACTCTAAACCGACGAACTTGTATGAAAGATTTAATGAGATTGAAAGAAGCGAAGGAGATATGCAAGGATCGTGGCAAGTGGAAGGATGTTGTCTCTGCCTACCCCTATGGGAATAAGGCGTGATGCTATGTATGTATGTATGTAATTTTAACTCTGTGTGTATGCAAAGAAAATAAACTAATAAAAATGTTATGACATGCGTCCGTGTGGATGCTTTGACAATAGAAAATAATATTGACAGCGTCAATGTAACAGTTTGTTTTCCAACGTCAAAAGTTAAGCTGATTGCAAACAAGCGACGACGGGATTTCGATAGTGACAATTTGTTATCTGTGTTTGTTCGTTTCTTTTAATTAGATATCCCTAATATTTGTTCCTTTAATGCAATGATGACCTAGTAAGAGAAATCTTAGTTTCCTATCCTGGATAAATACCGTTAAGTTTCTCAGGAATATCATGAAGTAACCTACACATTCCGGAAGTAATTCAGTGGTGTGTTTAGGTCTAAAACCCTCTCTCCTAAGAGTGAGGAGTCCTATGTCCAGCAGTGGGACATTAATAATAACAGTCTATTACCTAACCCTTTTCATAATCAAGTAACAAATACATTAAAACTATATATAAACATAAAAAAACATTGTGCTTTTTGATTGCTGAGAGTTTGACATCTCACATGATGGTGAGTGATGATACAGTCTAAGATTGAAGCACGCTTATCTGGTGAGAGGCGATATACTCCTTATGGTTTCTACACAACATCGTACGGGAACACAAATCTCTTTGTTTGGAGGTACGTCTTTACTAGTAGGGTAATCGAACCCAGGACCTCCGCTCCGCAGGAGTCAGAAAGAGGTGTATAGTTTTATGAAACCACAAAGCATGTAAAGCAACTGATGCAAGCCTTGGGCGCTGCCATATTGGTTTGACTCCTCTGCTACCTTTCACTTCATCCCAGAAAAACATCGGGAAGACAGTACTTAGTGTACGATTTTTCATTGGTATCAAGAAGAAGTGTATTCTATTTCTTTCATCATGATACGAGAAGTCGCGGGATATCAAAAGTATTGTGTTTAGATGATTTTCAATTCAATCAATCGGAATTGAGGTATCAAAATATTCATAGTGAAATTTATATAGTCATTACCAATTTCAAAGCTCATTACCTGTTCCCAGTAGATATGTGGACCATAAATTTCGGTGGATATTTCAGGACAATAGATTTTATTTTATTGGTGATAGGTTAGCGTTTGACTGTGATCACACCTGATGATACAGTCTAAGATGGAGTCGCGCTAATCAGTTAGGAGGCATTTTATTTTATCTTTTATGGTTTTTACACAGCATCGTACCGAAACTCTTTGTCTTTGCTAGAAGTCTTTATTTATTTTTTTCGCTGGGATATGCTTTTACGCACCCCTACCACGAGGGCAGCGAGAAAGGGACTCGCTAGCTTAGCTTGAATACCCACTAAAATCCAGCGACACCCTCATCAACCTGAATTGGAAGTGTCAGAGCATTCGCTCTAACACTTCCGTTTGCAACTGGCAAAGGGTGGTTTAAGGAGACAAAAGGCGTGCAAAAAGACGACTTCTACCACCCGGCTTCCGCCTTCTCCGGGGCGAGGCATCAGCAGCACTTTCCCTTTCTCTCTCCATTACCTCTGTCAACGAGATGACACGATCGCAAAAAGAGGTAATTGCATTCCATCCTATCTCATTGCCAATCATTGAGTCGATTATACTTGGCAATGTGTCTCTCCAATCAGCGACTCCAGAGGATTACGTTGCGGTTCCCATGCCTGATATTCTGCCACAGTCTGATCTGCCGTATCGATAGATGCACCACACAGATGGCAAACAGGTGATTCTTCACGCCGCGCTATCTGGTATAAGTACTTACCGAAACATCCATGTCCAATTAGCACCTGCACCAGTCTGAAAGAAAGCGATCCGGATTGTCTAGATGCCACTATTCCAGACTCAGGCGGATTAGAAAATGCAAATTCCCAAATTCGCCACCAAAAGTAAAAGAAAACACTGTATGCTATAAATAGGTGTTGCGAGATGGATGTGGGGGTGAACCCAGTGGGATCGCCGCGGCATGAGTTGGTCTCACGTTCCACTATAGATGTCAGTTCCTGAATTGGAACTTTCAGATATGCCAACCCAATTTATAATTTGTACTGTTCTAAAAAAAACATTGCATAATCTATAAGTTTCTGTGCACAATTGTAGCAGAACTGAATGAGAAGAGAAGTAATGTGGTGACGTATGACAACATTTTATGTCTGTCTTATGTGCTACTATAGATATTTTAATATCATAAGTTAATTCCTACATAGGGACTCATAAAAATGAAGCTATAACGTGGCATATCCTTAATGATCAAGCAAATCTATTACGTGAGCTATAGTAAATAAAACCTTGTATAATATAAATATAGGTGTGCAAAGACAAATTTGCAGCAGAACCGAGTGAGAAGACAGATGATGTGGCTACGCTTCGCCACTTTATATGTCAGTTTGATATGCTGCTATAGATGTTTCATATAATAAGCAAAAATGTGTTAATTCCTAAATCGGGACTCTCCGAATGAAGCCATAACGCTATGTGTCCGTAATGATAGGCCGAGCCAATCTATAACGGCCGTCCGCTCGCTGCCCACTCGACATAAAAAAAAACACGACAGCTGGTGCAGAGCTAATAATAAAGTAGAATTTGGACGGACATTAACCATTATCTTAATTTTGATACGGCTTACAAAACAGCGTTAACTTCTGCGACATATGTGCTAGGGTGTTTTGAGGACGGTTGCAAGAATTTTGTGTTATCTTGTTATTGATTTTTGTCCCTACCTAAACCCATTTTAAATGAGGATTTCTCTTCGATTTCTTTCAAATACCGTTGCGGAGTAAACTGTTAAATAACGCTAGGGGTAACTAGTTTTAACACAACTCATTTAACTTTAACTGTATACGTTTCTATTAAAAACTCCCAGAAGAAGAAACATACGCACATAGCACCACACCTCATTCCTATAGGGGTAAGCAGAGACCGCGTCCTTCCACTTGCCACGATCCTTGCATATCTCCTTCGCTTTTTTCATTCTCATTAAACCTTTCATACAAGTTCGTCAGTTTTCAGTACTCTTGACCGGGCCCTTATTTAAAATGTCCTGGATTTACTCCTTGGTTTTCCTCTTCCATCTTTCTCATTCGTCGTCGTCGTCGCTTCAACCGATTGACGTCCACTGCTGGACATAGGTCTCACGAAATAATGCCCACAAGACCCGATCTTGTGCCGCCTGGCTCCAGCGGCTACCGGCGAGCCCCCTTATATCGTCGGTCCACCTTGTGGGGGGTCTTCCTACACTGCGTCGTCCAGTGCGGGGTCGCCATTCCAGCACTTTCCGACCCCAACGTCCATCGGTTCGTCGGACTATGTGCCCCGCCCATTGCCACTTCAGGTTCGCGATTCGTAGGGCTATGTCGGTGACTTTGGTTCTGCTACGGATCTCCTCATTTCTGATTTGATCGCGTAGAGAAACTCCGAGCATAGCCCTCTCCATCGCACGCTGAGTGACTCTGAGCTTCCGCATGAGGCCCATAGTCAGCGACCACGTCTCAGAACCGTAGGTCATCACTGGCAACACGCACTGTTCGAAGACTTTGGTCTTCAGGCACTGAGGGATATTGGACGAAAAAGTCTTCCGGAACTTCCCGAACGCTGCCCAACCGAGTTGGATTCGGCGGTTGACCTCTTTCTCGAAATTGGACCTACCTAGCTGGACTATGTGTCCCAGGTATGTATACTCGTCAACAATTTCGAGTGTAGAGTTCTCAACGATGACTGGGTGGAGCGGAACATGGATATTGGACATAACTTTCGTCTTATCCATGTTCATTTTTAGGCCCACCTGTCGAGAAGCTCTGCTGAGGTCATCGAGCATTGCATTGAGATCTTCCAGCGTCTCTGCTATTATGACCACGTCGTTGGCAAACCGTAGATGAGTGAAGGACTCGCCATTGATGTTGATGCCCAGTCCGTTCCACTCCATTAGCTTAAACAGCTTTCCCATTCACTCTTGACTTATAAATCCTTTTTGTCAGTCTCCTTTCATTAATTCCCTCTACGTGCCTAAACCATCTAAGCATACCTTTCTTAATTTTAGTTACTACTTCTTCTTTTATACCAGAATGTTCTCTTATCACACTATTTCTTACTTTGTCGGTCAGTTTCAATGCACTCATATTTCTTAATGCTCTTATCTTCAATCAACTCTTTTATTTAAAGAAAACTAATTGAGAAATCGTTCTATAATCTGAAGAAGCACTTAGAAAAATATGCGTTGAAGTTAATGAATTACTGTCATCGAAATAGTGATGGAAATAAAGAGAGAAAAAGGCCACACAATTGTTTGTTGTGAGTTGTTCTCAGAGCAGGGCATAAAATAACGCGGAAATTTAGATTCCAAATCGTTATCTTTAATATCATCATCATCAATCGTAAATTCCAAAGTGCTGTAAAAGCCTACTTGCAATTTTGGATTTGAATTTATAAAGTAATCTTACATTACAACAAAGAAACTCGCGAGAATCAACCAGTTTTAAATAGAAGTGACTTCTCCTATTACAAGTTCTTTAATGTGGACAACATTATAAAATCAGAAATTAACGACACGCCGTGACAGCTATCATACGTCATAACCATTAAAATAAATCAGGCATTGTCATCCATATTACTATTTCAAGCCGGATTGCTCCATGTTTAATCGTAAATTGAATCTTGACAGCTTAGTAATACTGAAACCTAAACTGTCAGTCTGTCGGTAGCCATCTATTATCGGCTATCTCCTCCTAATCATGACGTCGGTGTTCACTGACGTTTCTAGAGAGGAATTGAGTCGAAATTTCTTTGATTATATTAAGTGTTCCGCTGTTAAAAACTAAGTTAACTTTTTAACTATTTATAGCAGGCTTTTTGAATACATATTACATAAATACTATTAATAACTATGTTCATTATTGAACTTAAAACCATCCAAGCTCGTTATATAACATTAATTTGAGAGTCTTACTTTATCCAAAAGTCGACTCGCGTATTCATAATGAAACGATAGTTTCTTACTAAAACAAGAAAGAATTATTGTTACTAGTGGTAACAGAACCCTGAAATATGAACAAAACTATAAAGCTCGGTATATAACATTAACATAAAGGTCTTACTTTGTCCAAAAGTCAGCTCGTGTATTCATAACGACACGATGGTTTTTTTTATTTTGTTTATTAAAGCAAAACACATGAGTTCCTTATCATATCTCCACGTCTTTTAATAATGAGATTAAAATTCCATTGTTTACTAGTAAATCATTTAAAAGGTAATGCTAAAACAGGTACAAAGCATTAAAGCTCCCTAAATAACGTTAATCTGGGACTTTACTTTATCCAATATATAATATCAAGCTGGGAGTTCTACTTTATCCCAAAATGGGCACGCGAAATTTTATAGCGAAAAATTAGTTCTGTATCAATGCAAAACAGATGAGTTCCTTATCTCCATGCCACTTAGTAAGTTTAAAAGTGTACCTTTACTTGTGGATGAAGCAGCTGAAGACTCAAACAGTTACAAAGCATTAAAGCTCCCTGTATAACATTAAGCTGGGGGCCTTACTTTATCCAAAATTCGTAATGAAACGGTAGTTTCCTATCAAAGCAAATTAAATGTGTTCCTTAAGTAAAAACATTAAAGCTCACTATATAATATCAAGCTGGGGTTTTACTTTATCCCAAAATGGGCACGCGAGATTTCATAGCGAGAAATTAGTTTTGCCTGAAAGCAGATGAGTTCCTTATCTCCATGCCTTTTACACTTAGTAAGTAAGAGTAAAAGTCTACCTTTACTAGTGGACGAAATGCAACTGAAGCCTTAAACATTTACAAAGCATTAAAGCTCCTTGTAAAAAATTAAGTTGGGGAGCCTTACTTTATTCAAAAGTCGGCTCGCGTATTATTAATAAAAGAGAGTTTCTCATCAAAACAAAACTAATGGGTTTTTAAAATAAAAACATTAAACATCACTACATAATGTTAACCATATTTTATTTAAAAATGGGCAAGCGCGATTTCATAGCGGAAATATAGTTTTATGTGACAGTAAAACAGGTGAGTTCTTTATTTCCACGTCTCTTACTACATGAGATTCTATGTTTCCTAATGGATCAAGAACAACAGATACAAAACACAATAGTTATATAACATTAATCCGGGGGATCTTACTTTGCCCAAAAATGGGCACGCCCGAGTTCTTGACGAAAATATAGATTTGTATCAAAGTGATGCGATGAGTTCCTTGTCTCCACGTCTCTTAGTAAATGAAATTATAGATTTACTAGTGGATCAAGGGCAACATAACCCTAAAACAGGTACTAAGCATTAAAGCTCCCTATATAACACTACACACCTATCACTACCTGGGGTCTTACTTTACCACAAAAATCGGCTCGCGTATTCAATAATAAAACGATAGTTTCTCATCAAAGCGTAACAAATGGGTTCCTTATCACAGAAAGCGGTAATGATCCTTCCTTATTTCTTGTCAAAAAGCTAGATAGCTCATTTCATAATATTAACCTAGGGGTCTTACTTTATCCAAAAATGGACACGTGCGATTTTACAGCAAAAAGATAGTTGTGTATACAAGTAAAACAGATGAGTTCCTTGTCTCCATGGTACTTATAAAATGAGATTAAAAGTCTACCTTTACTAGTGGATGAAATGCAGCTGAAACCATAAACAGTTACAGAAGATTAAAGCTCGTTACATAACTTTAAGCTGGGGTCTTACTTTACCCAATCATGGCTACACGCAATTTAATAGCGAAAAGATAGTTTTGTATTAAAGCAAAACAGATATGTTCCTTATCTTCACGTCTCTTAGTAAATGAATTTATAGATTTACTAGTGGATTAAGGGCAACAGAGCCCTTAAACAGGCACTAACAATTAAAGCTTCCTATATAACACTAAACTGGGGTGTTACTTTATCCAAAAAAGGGCACGAGCGATTTTACAGCGAAAAGATAGTTGTGTATCAAGGCAAAACTGATAAGTTCCTTATCACCATGTTAGTTACAAAATGAGATTAAAAGTCTACCTTTGCTAGTGGACGAAATGTAGCTGAAGCCTTAAACAATTACAGAAAATTAAAGCTCATTACATAACATTAAGCTGGGGCTGGGGCTGGGGGGCTCTTACTTTACCCAATCATGGGTACACCCAATTTAATAGCGAAAAGATAGTTTTGTATCAAATCAAAACAAGTAAGCTCCTTATCTCCACGTCTCTTAGTAAATAGATTTATAGATTTACTTGTGGATCAAGAGCAACAGAACCCTAAAACCGTAACAAAACATTACAGCTCGTTATATACATTAACCCAAATTTTGGCACACGCAATTTTATAGAGAAAAGATAGTTTTGTGTCAAAGCAAAACAGATGAGTTCCTTATCTCCATGCCACTTAGTAAATGAGATTAAAAGTCTACCTTTACTAGTATGTGAAGGGCAACAGAACCCTAAAACAGGTACAAAAACTTTGTAAGCGGCGTTGGCTTCAAAGCATTGATAAACATCGTTTTCTAAGAATCCAAGTTTGGTCCTAATATTTTGTCGCAGTGTCTCCAATATATTAGCTGTTCACACTCCATAGCTTTTCGTACGAATGAGTCGTCAACTTTACCTAGAAGAAGAATGATAACATCGGTATATGTTTTATTCAAATTGTGGAATTTTAGCCGTTCACGATCCATTGGCCTCAAATTAGGCGTGTCTAAATAAATCGACACATTATACGAGATAAGAACGTATAATATTATTTAAATGTGTATAATATTGTATTTTATAAAGTCGTTATTATTTCAAGACTTATTGTTTCATTAGGAACATATTATGTATTAAAATCAAAACATTCTTCTTTTTAGTAGGCTTTAAATCTAACTATTGTTCTTACAACTTATATGTAACTAGTCTCTCGCAAATTACTTTAGATCTTTTCATATAGTCAACGGATTTTAATCTAATTTACAGAAATAGATAGAGTGTTTCACGAGGAAGGTTCATATGTATAATACATATATGTTATAGCACAGAAAAGCTGAAAAATCAAAGATTTGTAATGTATAATCGTAACAAACACATTTTTGTGCCCACTTAATCGCAAACGGTGGCTAAACCTTACGAGAAATTTCAAATTAATGTGCTACGGAATTGTAAATAATTAAAAGATTGATAAAAATGCCTGCAATGTTATATATTTATCTCTAAAGAATAACTCACAATCACCACTTTTATCTATTACGTATTGCAAAAAAGTACATGCTTTTTTATACCAAGCCATTTTATACAATAAAATACTATTTCATATCCTATTGAATGCCTTATATAGATTGTGTATTTCATGTAGATCAAAACAGTCCATAACAGAATTTTAATCAAATGAATATATTAGGAGATATCAGAGATTTAAAAAGTGGAGTCACTACGGCGACCGTAGGGTGTGGCAAAGTTACATAAGCATCAAATTTAAGCGTAAATAGATGAAGTTGCGAGGCTTAGCTAGTAATAAATATAGATTAGATTTCGTTAGAAGTGAATCCACGTCAAAAATTCGCCGCCAATGCTCTTCCAAGAACAAATTGATTCCTTTAAAATATCCAAAAGCGATCCCTGCTTCATAAATTGAGATATTACGCCTGGTTAGTATACACGTCGAAGGCATTGTCACCTTTTTTTCTGTACATTTTTTTTCTCATAACAGGTAGAGATTTCGAGGTGTCGGCATATGGTCTTATAAATCGCTTTCCTTTCAAATGATTGATGAATTATTAAATGAGATCATCATGAAAGTTATTCGACCACGAATATTAAGGAAGTTATCGGAAATTATTAACTACTAGCGCCCCGTCCCGGCTTCGCACGGGTAGACATAAATAAGTACAGATATTTAAGTTATAAGGATGATAATTAAAACAACCATGAATTGGCAAATATTATGAAAAAGTGTGATTTGTAATACTAAAACTAAGTAGCCCTGAAAAGAACTTTGTAAGTAAAGGATAAAAATGTGTTAAAAATCTCGAAATATTCAATGTCGCTTGCGTCCACTGCGTAAGGAGGCGACCGGCTACCTAGTTCATAATGGTGCACGCCCTTCTCCCGCACTGCCCCTCTCTCGATGCGCTGCGTGGCGACCGCCACCGGCGTGTATTTTTATTTTAATTTCATGATATCTTTTGAATGGAATATCCGATTTCAGTAATTCAAAAAGCAACCCTCAGGTATTGAGACAATCTTGAATATTAAATTATTTATTTGGATAAAAATTTATAAATAGTATGTATAACCCGATCTGATTTTGATCGGCATTTCTATCAATTTGTTAAATGTAAAAACGTAGTTATAGAGACGTAACTACAATAGTTAGACATATGTTCCCGTGAAGTTTTTGTAGATATTGATATATTCTATAATATTGTCGAACATTTTTTGTCCTATTATTAATACTCTTCACAGCGTATGCGATGAAAGACATTTTATGGCTAATTTTTTTATACCTTCGGTTGGTTTTAATAGGGTTTTCTAAAGATTTCTATAGTAATCTAGTACTTAATATATATAATACATATAACCTATGTTACTCAGTGATAATGTAGCTTTCTAATGATAAAAGAATTATAGAAATCGGTCCAGTACGTTTTGAATTTATTCGTTACACACAATAATACAAATCTTTCCTCTTTATAATATTAGTGTAGATGATAGAGCCCTGTTGTAGTGAGTTACAAATTTGCGTCTATATCCATCTATCAAAACTAATATTTTAAAGAGGAAACAAAAACTACTAGACCGATTTCCAAAACCTTTTTACCATTAGAAATCTGCACTTTCACTAAGCGATATAGACTAAAAATATAGATATAGAATAAAAATGCATTAAAGTATACCAAGGTATAAAAAAATTGGTCACAAAAACACTGTTATTGCGTGCGCTGGTAAAACTATTAATGATAGAAGAAAAAATGTTCTACAATATTATAAAAGGTATTAATATCTACAAAAAGTCTGCAATACCATATGTCTAACTACTGTAGTTCTGCCACTATAACTGTTTTGTTGCATTTTAAGAGTTAATAAAATCATCGACAATAAACAAACCATATTATTTATATACTTGTATTAATCCTTATCCTATTAAATTATTTTATAAAAGATCGTTTCGATATCTTTAAGATACAAATCGGAGATTTCATTCAAAAGAAATATTAACAAAATAAAACTACTTCAAATGCTGTATAGGGAAGTTTTGACACAATAAAGCATTACAAATAAATCCGTTCTCTAATATTATAAAAAAAGATTACAATAAATAGTTAAATTGCTGATCTGATTTAATAAAAATCTTTCTTATAATATAATAAAAATTTTTCTTTGGTGCCTTGCACGCCTTTATGAATAGCCACATGGTGTCTCAAAGGGTCAGACTGGCTGTGTATGCAGGAATATTGGTGCCAAAGAAAGTTCGGTATGGCGGAAGAATCACATAAGTAAAAGAAATGCGGTAGAGTTGAGAGTGTTCAGAAGTATGAGTGGGTTTAAATTGAATGACAAAGTAAGAAATAGTGTGATAAGAGAACGATGTGGTATAAAAGATGTAGTGACTAAAATTGAGAAAGGTATGCTTAGATGGTTTGGGCATGTAGAGAGAATGAATAAAAGGAGACTGACAAAAAAGTTTTATGAGTCAACAGTGAATGCGAAAGTTGGAAGGGGAAGACCAAGGCGAACGTTCCTGGATCAAATCCAGGACATTTTAAATAAGGGCCAAGTCAAGAGTACTTTAAACCGACGAACTTGTATGAAAGGTTTAATGAAAATGAAAGAAGCGAAGGAGATATGCAAGGATCGTGGCTAGTGGAAGGATGTTGTTTCTGCCTACCCCTATGGGATTGAGGCGTGATGCTATGTATGTGTCTAATAATCTGAAAGGAAGTAATTATAAACTAAGTGGAATGAAACTTTTAAGTTAACGAAAATAAATCTATAGTCCAACTTAGACTTTTCACTGCCTCGAGATCGGTATCAACGCAAGTGAAACCGCGGGGTATAGCTAGTGTATTTATAAATCAATTGTTGTTCGCAAGTCTGGTTAAAACTCGAGAACGGCTGGACGGCTGGAAAGAACGCTGCCAAATATGTGATGTTCGTCTCTTCGTTCAAAAATCAAATTATGTCTTTGACATTGATAACCAACAATTTCTGATCACAACTATATTTTACGGACTTTGGCGGGAATATGTATGTAAAAGTGCGCGTTTACTTGATTTCAAATTATTTTTGTTTCAGTCAATATTTGACGACATAAAGTTGAAACATTCTGCAATTAATAACTTGATAACTTTTTTTTATTTGGGCATAAAAAGAGAGATACACAATTAAAATACCCTGGACCCCTAAACTAGGTAAGACCGTGACTTAAGGGTCAATGTCTTCCCGATGATATAAGAGAAAATTAAAATGAAAACTTAATTTAAAACTAATCCATAATATAAGATATAAAATTAATATAAGTGATTGTTGTTGTTTTCTTGCCCTTATCCCACTAGGTGGGGTCGGCACAGCATGTTTCCTTTCGCCACTTCACTCTATCCGCTATCATTTATACATTCACACCCTTAATACACATATCCTCTTTCAAACAATTCATCCACACTTTTTTTGGTCGCCCTCTCCCGGCCCCGCCGCTTACCATATTTAGGACCCTCTTACATACATGGCTATCCTCCCTTCTCATTACATGTCCATACCAGGCTAACCTTCCACTCCTTAACTTCTCGTTCACTGGTGCTACTTTCACACTTCCTCTAATATACTCATTCTTAATCTTATCCAATTTTGTCACTCCACACATCCATCTCAACATTCGCATCTCCGCTGCATGCAATTTCCTTTCATTCTCCCCTTTGGTGGCCCAGCACTCTGATCCATACAGGATGACAGGTCTTACGATCGTCTTATAAATCTTCCCCTTTAGTTTAAGGGGCATTCTGGCATCGCAAATTGTTCCCGAGACCTGCCTCCACTTCATCCAACCTGCATTTTTTGAAGATAGAGCCGAGGTAACGGAAATCCCGTC
>JACTOM010000061.1:1179529-1296255 GCA_015832385.1 Elymnias hypermnestra | reverse complement strand
TAAATCCAGTTCTGATGATGGCATCCACGAGAAAACCGGATAAGTGTTAAATTTGCATTAAGCATGTGCGCGACAAATGGACGAATAACTCAAGATCGCGCCAACCGATTTTGATGATTCTTTTTTTATTGGGAAGGATATACTTCAAGGGTTGTTTTGTGATAGTGTAGTTAGGTTTTGATGATGGAATCTATGACAAAGTGACGGAACTCTTCAATTCTTAGGAGCAAATGAACGAACTCGACAGAATCTTCTATAGGCTATCCGGATATTTAAGTTGCCTACCGTAACATCTGTATGATCAAGTTCTAGTAGTAATTAAATATGAAGATCAATGGAACTCCTCAACGGCTTACAGTATCGATGCGGTTTATGGCAGAAAATATAAGTGTCTGTAATCAAATAGCAATGAGCTTACGTTTGTTGCTGCAATGCAACACGTTTTAAGGTGTACACATATTGAGACAAATTTGTTAGTTTACTTCAGATTCACAAGAAATAAATAAAAGTTTTAACAAAAAACGAACCGCCTTCAAAACTAACTTACAAATATATCAGCCAAGGTACCTTCATATATAGCTGTAGGTGGAAGAGACGCGGAAGCTGCCAAGTGGACACGCGGGGAACATCTACCTTGGCTGACACCGACTCCGAATATAATATTATGAAGAACACTATAAAAGAATACGCAATTATTTCTTACTTTTTAGAGCATATTAATATATTTGTAAGTTTGTTATGAAGGCGGTTCTTCTTTTGTTAAAATTTTATTTATTTATTGATTGATTCTGAGACGGTACCAAGTTAGCCGGTTCAACTAGTATAATCTATATCTGTTGTAAGTGTGTTCAACAAACGAGGGGATTCAAGTTTGTGCTTAAGTTAATGTTTAAGAGATGTATCAACACAGCAGTTAGGCGGGCGTTAGATTACCTAGTGTCGAAATGCGAGCGTCAAACTGTTTGTCTTTGCCGTAATGTTCTATTTGACTCTTGATAAAATATATTATACTGTAAACTTTACGAGGTACAATAAATTTAATACGTTCAGAGGTATAATAATTTAATGTCACATATATATATTGTTTTTCTTTATGTTTATTTTGACATCCTTGGTAATAAGAATATCTTTAACTGCGTTATTGGCCTATTGGTCAGCTTTTTCCAGTAAAGACATGAGGTCTGGGTTCAAGTCGGGCAAACTCAATTATATTGAATTGGTTGTGTGCTCCACCCCCGTGTCCATGGGGACGCGAGTGTGGGACGCCGCGATGGTACAAACCCACTAAAACCCAACGGGGCCGCTATCAACGATGAGGTTTGTTGAGGCATTCCTCTCTGGCCCCTCGTTTGCAGCTCACAGATATTCTACAGGGGAAGGAGGTGTATTAGTCTCAGCCTCCTGTTTCCTGCACCCGGGCCTGCCGAAGCACTCCAACCACACGGGCTGGAGTGTTTCGGCAGCATTCATCATCTCCCTTTGCCCTGCCTCCTTAAGCGAGATGACAGTCTCTCAAAAGGAGGCAAACGCTCTCCATACCTGTTCACCGATAAGTATTGCTCCTATCATTCTTACCAGTGAGAGATCTGTGGTGATTAGCGACGTCATAATGAGTCGCTGAGGTCCCCAGAGCCGTCGGTCCTACGCCAGATCTCTCTCCTGTCATGTCTGATTCCCGTCACGTCGGACTATGAGAGTGAAAGAATACAGAGTGCACTTGTATTAGCGCATACACTTGTTATATCTTTAAAGATAAATATTTCAACATTTTATCGTAGGTATTGTAAAAACATTGACATTTTTTATCTCTTCCTTAATTTATTTACTATATCTTACATTAATAATAGATCTTTTATATATATTTTACTTTACAGTGAATAACACTAATTGTAATGTAGTTTCTAAGATATACAGATTATTGTTATTATATTTAGCTCAGCTAGCACTACATATTAGAGACTAATAAATATATATACAACAATTTGTTATTTGGCAAAGTTAAAAAGTATGCAGCAGACCTTTAACATCCCACTGCTGGACACAGACCTCCTCAGGCATAGAAGAGTGGCTATAGCTAGATAGCTTTTAGAATACAGACCCACCATGCTGCTCTACTACAAATTGGCAAGCTATTTCATATTCCGATGAGCCGTAATCCGACACGACCGCCAATAACACAACTTCAGGCAAATATTGTGAAAATCTCATTAGAAAAGTCAATTTCGATTTTAAATTTAGCTTAATTTAAGCCCACTCATGTCTGTAGCCAAACATGTCGTCCTTTAGACCAATGCGGTAGTTACTGTTACTTATATTAAGCAAATAAACAAATTTGAACGTAGCTTAAAGAACTGTATCGATGATGACTTCATACAAATGAATAAAAGAGAACTTTAAGACTTGAAAAACTGGAATTTTAACGTGGAAATGTTGTATTTACTAAAATTGCATTCCATTGTTTAATCTTGGTAAGTAGTGGGACTTGTAATAGGCCCGGAACAAAGTGCACTTAAGAATAAAAGAGCCTGCAATACTAGTCACTGTGTATCGTAAAAGTTAACTGTTGCAGTAAAAATACATGAGGTATCTGCAACACGAACTGACATGGCTGAAGGCTTAACTGTAATTGTTTTTGAAATATTAATAAATTGCAGTCATAGTTTAGGAGTCATTGTTATTTATTATAGCAATAATTTGTACTAATACTAGTTGTTACCAGTGACTTCGTCTGAATTATTACATACAAGGTATTAGGAGACCGTTTCCGAAAACGAAAACAATAGTATTATTAACATCTTTGATAATGGAGAGAAAAAAACATAGATCTTGCTTAAAAAAATCATATTTCTAGAACGTTTTGTTAGCATTATTATAATTATTAGTTGTTTCTTGTACACATACACCGGTAGCGGCCGCGTACGGTCAGTGATCCAAGCGTCAGCTGACTGTGTTTCATCGTCGGCATTTTATTTTAGTAAAGTAATGTATTTTTTTATGAAACTTTCGTTTTATTTACCTGTACTAACATGATGTGAATAAAACGTTTTAAAAATATGATATTTTTACAGTGCCACCTAATGAAAGCTCATTTATGGTTTCTTTTTTATAGTAGCTATCAGAATTGAGTGACTTCCTGGTTGTACCAGTATATCCACTAAAACCCTCTTCATCTAGATAAATAGTATAAGGATAAGATATTATATAAACCCATAAACAGATCAGTTCTTAAAATTATATAGCTATCATTGTAACACTCTCCTACAAAATAAGAACTTTAATTTGACTCTTTATACGTTAGACTTGAAAGAAAGCAATACGTATCCTCTATGTAAACTTTAGAGTGAATGAAACCTTCAAAAATTCAATAGAGTACCCACTTGAGAAGTAAAACCGGGGCAGTATCTTAGAAAATTCGTAGTCATCCACACAAGTGGGGGCAAACTTTTACGATCCCTGGGGAAAAAATTAACAACCCTTTTTTTTCACGTCGTAAATGCCATTATTGTACTGTTTGAATACAAGGATTTTAACACCATATGCTTGGCGCCGGTTGTAACAACTTAGAAAGGCGCCATCGTTTAATCACTCCATATGTGCTTTATGAGTAAAACTTTAGCGGTAGTCAAAATATCTTGTTTTATAACTTTAAATGACAGATGAGTTGATAGATCTCCTCCTGCTAGTCAATTTTGTACGGTTCTCATATGATGATAGACTACATGAGAAGCATTTAAAATAGCATCAATAGTAATGAATCAATGCACCACGTATTGCAAATATATTATTTACGAGTAATGCAATTGGGCCGGAATTTCGACAAATAATGCAAAAACACATATAATCGACCACAGCCGCATTTAGGCCGAAATATCCACAAATAATGTGAAAACACATATAATCGACCACGGCCTATGCATTTGGGCCAAAATATTGACATATAATGTAAAAACACATATTATTGACCACAGCCGCATTTAGGCCGAAATGTCCACAAATAATGTAAAAACACATAAGAATCCACCACGGCCTATGCATTTGGGCCGAAATATCGACAAATAATGTAAAAACACATAATAATCAACCACGGCCTATGCACTTGGGCTGAAATATCGACAAATAATGTAAAAACACATAATAATCGACCACAGCCCGTGCATTTGGGCCGAAATATTGACAAATAATGTAGAAACACATATTATCGACCCCAGCCCATGCTCTTGGGCTGAAATATCGAAAAATTATGTAAAAACACGAATAATCGACCACAACCCATGCATTTGTGCCAAAATATCGACAAATAATGTAAAAACACATAATAATCGACCACGGCCTACGCACTTGGGCCGAAATATTGACAAATAATATAAAAACACATATAATCGACCACGGCCCATGCACTTGGGCCGAAATATCGACAAATAATGTAAAAACACATAATAATCGACCACAGCCTATGCATTTGGGCCGAAATATTGACAAATAATATAAAAACACATATAATCGACCACGGCCCATGCACTTGGGCTGAAATATCGACAAATAATGTAAAAACACATAATAATCGAACACAGCCTATGCATTTGGGCCGAAATATTGACAAATAATGTAGAAATACATATTATCGACCACAGCCCATGCTCTTGGGCTGAAATATCGAAAAATTATGTAAAAACACGAATAATCGACCACAACCCATTCATTTGGACCGAAATATTGACAAATAATGTTAAAACACATATTATCAACCACAGCCAGCGTATTTGGGCCGAAATATCGACAAATAATGTTAAAATACATATAATCAACCACGGCCTATGCATTTGGGCCGAAATATCGACAAATAATGTAAAAACATTTATAATAATCAGCCACGGCCCATTCATTTGGGCCGAAATATCGGTAAATAATGTAAAAATACATACATATATTCGTGGTATGTACCCGTAAATAATATATTTTTAAAAACATCGATAAACCACGATAGTTTCAGTTTAATGTATTTAGTCATGAAAATATATATAGATCTTTAACTTGCAATCAAATGCTCAATTTCATTTTCTTGATTATATATATAAATCAATTGCTGTTCGTTAGTCTCACTAAAACTCGAGAACGTCTGGACTGATTTGGGTAATTTAGGTTGTGAATTATTTTTAGAAGTCCAATGAAGGTTTTGTTCATTTTTTACGATTCAATCACAACGAATCGCGAACCTGAAGTGGCAATGGGCGGGGCACATAGTCCGACGGACCGATGGACGTTGGGGCCCGAAGGTGCTGGAGTGGCCACCCCGCACCGGGCGGCGCAGTGTAGGGAGACCCCGCACAAGGTGGACCGACGACATAAAGAGGGTCGCCGGTAGCCGCTGGAGCCAGGCGGCGCAAGATCGGGCCTTGTGGAGATCATTACATGAGACCTATGTCCAGCAGTGGACGTCCATCGGTTGAAGCGACGAATGAAGGTTTAAAAGGTGAGTAAATATCTAAAAAAATGCTTAGAATATAGTAAAAACAACAATTTCGCTTTCCCTTAGATATTATTCCTATCTGTCAAACATATGATGTTCGTCCTGTTGTTTAGAAATCAATCAAATATAAAAATCGTTCAGAAATTAAACGAAATTCAAAGGTGAAGTTTGTTTTTAATTTTTTCGGTTTTGAATATCAAACGTTTGAAGTCCGTAAAAAAATGCAATTAAATTTACAATACTATTGTTTTTTAATTTTTNCGAAATATTGACAAATAATATAGAAACACATATTATCGACCACAGCCCATGCATTTGGGCCGAAATATTGACAAATAATATGAAAACACATATAATCAACCACGGCCCATGCATTTGGGCTGAAATATCGACAAATAATGTAAAAACACTTATAACAATCAGCCACGGCCCATGCATTTGGGCCGAAATATCGGTAAATAATGTAAAAATATATACATATATTCGTGGTATGTACCCGTAAATAACATATTTTTAAATACATCGATAAACCGCGAAAGTTTCAGTTTAATGTATTTAGTCATAAAAATATATATCGATCTTTAACTTGCAATCAAATGTTCAATTTAATTTTCTTGGTTATATATATATAAATCAATTGCAGTTCGTTAGTCTCGCTAAAACTCGAGAAGGTCTGGACTGATTTGGGTAATTTAGATTTTGAATTATTTTTGGAAGTCCAATGAAGGTTTAAAAGGTGAATAAATATGTAAAAAAAATGCTTAGAATATAGTACAAACAACAATTTCGCTTTCCCTTAGAAATTATTCCTATCTGTCAAACATATGATGTTCGTCCTGTTGTTTAGAAATCAATCAAATGTAAAAATCGTTCAGAAATTAAACGAAATTCAAAGGTGAAGTTTGTTTTTAATTTCTTCGGTTTTGAATATCAAACGTTTGAAGTCCGTTAAAAAATGCAATTTAATTTAAAATACTATTGCTTTTTTAATTTTTTTACATTGACAACCAACAATTTCTGATCGCAACTATAATTTTTTACGGATTTTGGCGAGAATCTGGGCGTAAGGGTTACGTTTTTTTGATTACGAATACTTTGTGTTCTGATTATATTTTGACCACATTTTTTACTAAGTTGAAGCATCCTGCATTTATCATTAAGCTTATTTATGCGGTAAGAAGTTTGGCGAATCAGCTGTTCCCTTCGGTGTCATTCGTGCAGTTAATGATCCCATGGATATATGAGTAAATTGGTCATTTATCGGATAGAACTGTCAATCCAAACCAATCTCGAATCTAACTGAAAACACACAACAAATATCACAAGCAGATAAGAATTATCTATACAAAGATGTATTTAGATATTTTCAAACTACTACATATCTTTGAAACTATTAATTTATTATACAAATTTAAAATAAAATCGCCTTTTGTACATATTTAATCTTTATTTAATTTTGTATTATTACGTACTTGTTTATAAAGAAAACTTGTTCGTGTTGTTCATTAAGACCGCACAAATAAATATGGATACAAAACGTTTATTGTGGCGAAATCGCCATCGGCTCTTTTGTCAATGTATTTGTTGATTTAATATTTTGTATAGATTGCATGGTGAAAAAAAAAGCTATAGAAATAATCGTAACATGAACGTGGGGTAGTCGGCCATCTGTCGCCTGAGGGTTTGGTCAGATCCATTTGTGTATGGTGTTTCCATGTTACGGTTAAATTATATATTTTTTGCATACAAAAATTTCATTTAGGTAGCAAAATTCGACGTGTTTTTTTTACGATAGATTGGTTACATGGGTGCATATAAATAAAATTGATATGTCTTTTCGCGATACCAAAACAAAAGTGCTTTATTAAACGCAAATTAATATTTAAACGGTATGCAAGAACCAACAGTCTCGCTCAGAGCCGTTGTCTTCTTTTGTGAAACTGTCATTTCGTTAAAGGAGGCACGGCAAAGGGAGAGGACAAATGCCACCCAAACTCTCAAGCCCCGACGAAGAGGAGTAAGAAACAATAGACGGCGGTTTATAAAAGTCCTCCCCCTGTAGAGAATCTGGGGTCAGAGAGGAATGCCTCAACGAACTTCTGGCTCTCAACTCACGGTTGACAACGATCCCCTTTTTTTTCGCTGGGAATTTAACGTACCCTGACTAAAGAGTCGGGAGTGTGGGATTCACTGATGAGACAGAATACCCATTAAAACCCACGACATCCGAAGGTGCGACACCAGCAGCTCGCTTGCGCAATGGAATATGGTGTTCCGGTTGAAGCCGAGTCAAGATTCAAGTCGAGGATAAGGACGAGGCGCGCAAATTCACGCCATATGCCGCCCAACCTTCGGTGACGTTAAGCAGTGGCATCAGAAGCAACCTCCCGCTCCCTCTCAAGAGCCGACGAGCTCCCTGGGCTTTAGTGGTTAATGTAAGGTTTTCTCCCTTGTGGAATTCCAATCTCTCGACTTCACAGTTGGAGTGCATAAATGCATTTGCGAATGATTGCATCAGCAAAAAAGACTTTCTCGCTAGTGATTTACTGCTGCAGGCAAATTAAGGAAATTTAATTTACTATAATTTTTGAATCTGGACTGGAAGAAGGCTACGGCATTGGGTGATTGCCACTCTACCAGAAAAGACCTGCCGTCTATCAAAACATTGCGTTCTGCGTACGATGTTGCGTAGAAATCACAAGAGGTTAATTACCCAATACCATAGGAGGTCATTTCCATCTAAGACTGAATCATGGCTTAACATTATATGCATTAACTATATATAACTCTGCTAAGAATTAATAATCACAAAATGCAAAACTTTAGTCAAGAAATAAACAGGATAAAGAATAGACTATTAATTGTATCAAAGAATCAAAAATAATATTGGCAAAAATGATTGTGAGGCACCAAAATATATCATTAGGTCATTATTTAATTTTTGGATGGCTCCCCTGTAAAATTTGTATTTTGAATTGCGTCACTATTCCCCTAAAGTTGCGACATAGAAATATTAGGCGTTGGAATGGCACAACCACAAACATATGTCTGAAAAACTAGTTGTCCAACAAATCTGACCTAACGAGTCTGAATAAAACATCGCACCAGCATATGGCATCCGAAACGTTGGAAAAAAACATCAACAGAAATTTATAACACGTCAAATCTTCAGAGAAATGGTTTCCTCTGGATAGAGACGTTATTTTTATATAAAATTAATTGTGCAGTCCTTCGTTGCATCTGCCGGTTCTTTTGTCCGTTTTTTATGCGTCCATCATTTTATAATAAAGGTGCATGTCGAATAACTTAACCGTTTATAAATAATGTAAAATGACCTTGTATATCGGATTCGCTCATTAAAATTCAAGTAATCGATACGGAGCTGTCGATAATTATTCGAATACCTAATTCCGTAACACAATGTTCAAATGAAGCCTTTCCTCGTGTTACCAATACCTTCGTAAACCTTCCATAATGAACGTCTCGCAGTCGAATGCTTATATTACATTTCAATTACCATATAAAATGTAGCGAGCCACGATCCAAAGCAACTTCTTTCGATAATCATCTAATCAGAGATCATTCAATAACTTTTATTTCAAACCTCAAAGCGAGATAGCAAGCGAGGAATATAAAGCTCTAATTATCCGTGAATAGAGGTTAAATTGCCTAGAACTGATTTATAGGTTTCAAGCAGAATCCCTTATTTTATCTTAAAGGATTCTACACCGTCTCCTATCTAGGATAGTGTGTGTAAGACAGAAAGATTAATGGAATATCGCACTAACTGCTTTTTGTTACGGTTGAATTTTGAATGTATCTTTACAATTCATCGATATTCTTGTTTGAAAAAGGTATATTAAGGCGCGTTTAAACTGAATAGCATAAACCTAATGCTAAAACAGGAACATTCGTTCTCAATATTTTTATACAAATGAAAGATACTGCTTAGCATTGACACCAAATTATCAACGAGAAAATGATAGCCAAGATAATCAGTTACGTCATGACCACAGTCCTTGCAATGGGGTTGTAATATTGAAAAAATAATCAATAGACATAGCATCACGCCTCATTCCCATAGGGGTAGACAAAGACCACGTCCTTCCACTTGCCATGATCCTTACATATCTCCTTCGCTTCTTTCATTCATTTTGAACCTTTCAAACAAGTTCGTCTGTTTAGAGTACTCTTGACGTGGCCTTTATTTAAAATGTCCTTGCTTTGGTCCAGAAACGTTCGTCTTGGTCTTCCCCTTCCAACTTTCCCATTCACTCTTCACCCATACATCCTTTTTGTCAATCTCCATTCATTAATTCTCTTTACTTGCCCAAACCATCTAAGCATACCTTTCTCAATTTCACATCATCTTTTATACCATAATGCCATAGTGGTATGTACCCGTTAATACAGCTTAAATATGATAACCAAGAACTAGAATTTTTGCTTGATATATGTTTAGATAAGCCGAACGAGTTGCAAATTATGTGGTTGTAGTGCACCATTATGGCTGATTCTGTGAGTGTTATAATTTCAATTATATTATGTTCTATCCCAAAAACTCAAAAAAAATAAAAGAAAGACAACTTAAATGAAGCCAAGCATCTTGCTTGCGAGTTTTGGACATTTTTATAGGAGAATAACTAATTGAATCCATGGCTATTCATTCCGATCAGTTGTTCAGATCGCTAGAATACAAGAACACTTTGAAAAAAATGCAAGAACGCTCTGAGGTATAAGAGTATTAGTAAAGTTTACAAAAAGCGAGAGAAAGTTTTTAAGAGTCTATAGAATCATTACAATTACACTTTTAGAAGTGAAACTTCTGATTCGTGATTGTCGTCACGAATTGTGCAGCGTTTTATGCTATTTCGTCTGAAAGTTAGGTAGTTTTAATATTTACAAATAACATGTGGCATTTTAATTTGCCACTCGTCATTTAATCATTTAATATTCAATTTTTTATTCAAAAACAAAACTTACTTTATAATTTCTAATATTGACAAAAAATACGTGGCCTTTTTATTTACGATATGTCATGTGAGATGTCAATAAATTATTTGTACTAATTATGTTTTTATTTCAAGATTTAAAAATTAGTTTGCCAAAGAAGTTTCACTTCTGACATGTATACTTTGTATGCACGCGCTTTTAATTTTTTAATTAAGTCAAACTAAAACCTAACTACTTAGTGTTTGAATTCTTCGTAATAAGATTACCCACATCTTATATTTATTAATCTACCCTCCCAAAAAAGTTCATCAATTTTGGTAAATAATGTTAATTTTAGACTTTATTTTTATTTCATGGAATATCTTAAAACATAAAGTTCTACACCTGTTTAGGTTAAAAGAATTTGATAGGGTGAAGATGGAATGAGCATTCGCTTGCCTGATGTAAATCGGCCTTTAGAAACATCAATGAATGTTCGTAATCGAGACTCGAAACGAAACGCAAAACGATGTTGCCCGAGTTGTCGATGTTCGCGTTCGAAAAGTTGCCACACGAAAAAAATAAAAACGCGACTGTTACGTGCCCGGCGGTATTTCCCCTTTTTTTTGTAACAAAATGGAACCGCAGCCCCTGGCTCATTTAACTCTATTGTTTAGACGAAATTAAATGCATTTTTCGTGTGCACACAAAGCGATATTTCGATTCAATCGTAACGTTTATAAAAAAACTTTACAACTTAATTACGTACATATGTTAAGGGCTGACACGATTTACAATGGTACCATTGTGGGGACAATAAATCGTGGTGTAGACAATAAAGTTATTCGCGGGTAGAACAAAAAATTAAAGAAGAAAACAAAGCGCATAATGAATTAAACAATATAATGAGCCGTCGATTTGGGTTTGGGGAACGTGGACACCTGCGAAGGGATCGGAACGTCTTCATTAAAACGAGCGAAAGATGAACAGGTGCATTTTGATTGGAGGTTAATAAAGTACCAGTTTAAACTTATACTGCAATATTGTTTAATAGTCAGTGCGGTGCATCAAAGCCTTCCGTTCATTCTTCAGAGGCATTGAAACAATCTTTAATACAATAAATACTAGGTCTTACATTCATGATTTATGACTATGATTTAATTGTATCACTTTATTGTATTATGTGGTGTTCTTGTTTTGTTTTTTTTGATTTCTTTGTTAAGTACATCAGTATGTGTTTTTGCTTCTTCTTTACATTGTTTGACAAATATAAATTGGTCTACATATATAATTACAGCAGTCACACCATAAATGTTATGCTATTTTTTGTAAGTTATAATGTTAAAATATGGGACTGATATAGTTCATGCATTAAAAGCATTATAATTTTGTTTGATAATAATAATTAAAAAATGATGTTAATATGCAAATTATTTGTTTAGAAAGTAATTTAAAAGTTATCAGATACGAGTATATGAGTGAATATGAGTAACTTAACTCTACTTTTCTTCCTCTTTTTATAGTTTGTGTGTAAATTTTATACCAACTTAACCCTTAACGTAAGATATAAGTTCCTAGCTTCTAACTCTAAAAATGATGATACTTCTCACCTACACGCCTTTTTCGCATTAAAAAGTAGCCTATGTCGTTTCTTGTTTTAGACTGCCTCATTGGTCTAGTGGTTAGTATGTTCGACTACAGACATGAGGTCCTGGGTTCGAGTCCCGGGTCGGGCCAATTCAAATATCAATATTGAGTTTTCTATTAAGATTTTCTCAACATATGCCCGAAGACGGAAAGTTGGCGGTGTGATCCACCCCCGTGCCTCGGAGAGCACGTTAAGCCGTCGGACCTGCGCCTGATCTCTCTCCGGGCGTGTCGGATTCCCGTCACATCGAACTATGAGAGTAAATGGAATAGAGAGTGCACTTGTGTACTATGTCTGTTAATCCGCACTGGAGCAGCGTGCTCGAAAAAGCCTGTACCCAGCAGTGGGGCGTTAATGGGCTGCTACTTACTATGTCGTTTCTTTGGCGCTAAATAGTCTAAGTTCCAAATTTCATTAAAATCGGTTTACTATTTATGGCGTCAAAGCGCAAACAGACAGTATCTTCTTCTTTTTATGGTTCTACTCTATTACTGTACGTTGCCTGTCAGCTCAGCATCGTTCGCGGTCTTGCGCAAGGTGCAGCAACTTCTCAACAGTCACGATGCCCGTCCACTCCCTGACATGTCGCAGCCTTGACTTTTCGTTTTGCCAAGCTCTCATCATTGTAAGCTGGAGGAGGTTGTAGCGATCATAACGCAACATGAGGCACAGGTAGATTTTCTTTGCTTAATCATTTAGAGGAGCTGCCTAATTATCCCGATGTGTTTCAAAACTTTTTCATTCGTGACCTTATGGTGTTAGATAACCACTCTCACCCTAAAATATCCAGGCAAGAAACTACCACACTCATTCGCACGGCTCACAGATTGATATAAGTACCCGGACGCCACTTCAGACGACACCCCTGTCCGATTGTCCTTTTCAGCAGTAGCAAACGTTGCTCTAAGCCTTAGACCAACGTTTTCCCCCGACGCAGCAGGGCCCTTCTACGGGCCCACCCCTCGGCAGAGCTTCTGCGCTCACTATCCCTCTCGGTTACGCTGTAAAAGCCAGTAGGGCTAACAGCAACTACACACTTGGAAAACAAAAAATCAGACGGCACATTCCATCCCCAATTCCCAACTATAATGTTACTCTGTTTCTTTCTATTTCTAAGTTTAATGTTAAATTAGTATGTACTATTTAGTAAAATAAAATTAATCTTCCATCTTGAAAGTCTTGTCACTTCCACCACGTAACAATGGACCCAGCTGATGCAGAATTACTTTCGCATTCATGACATTAGCAGGGATTAATTATGGTTGAACTTCGACTACTAAGCGACCACTAGTTAAGGATAAAATTACTTAAAAGTTTAAAAACAATCTCCGGTTTCCGAACGGGCCCATCGCGTCACGATCTTGGTAATTGTTACGTTTGCCAGTTGACAGGCACCCCGGGACGTACCGATTGGCGGGAATCTCGCAAGATGGCGGCCGACCTCGCCTGACCCATCCGTCAAGCGAAGATAGAACATCTGTTTTAACATGTCGGAGTGGCAGTTAATAAACGTCCTTATATATTACAAAATAATATCCTCCACCACGTCTGTCTGTTCACTATTAACTCACAAACTACTGTATCAATATATAATTTCTTAAAAATTTTATCTTATTTATGCCGTTCATTGTACCCTACTATTATATACCAAGTAGTGTAAAATTTATACTAAGAAGCGGCTTGACAAAAGGCGGTCTTATTGCAGTATCACGATCTCTTCCGGACAACCTTAAGAGCAAATAAATCCAGTAAATCAAAAGATAGGCGGTGTACGTTAAAAAATATTTTAAACTGTCATATAATACATGTATTTTACAAAAATATTTTGATATATACTAATTAAGTCGTCGTTTTTATTTAGTATAATTATTTGAAGTGTCGGCCTAAGTACGTTTCGACTTTTATTGACGTCTTATAAATCGATGGTTGCCGACTGTGAATACGAACAAGTATGCGTCATTGTCACGTCACTAACCTAACCTAAGTGGAGCGAAAGCGATAGATAGGCGCAATCGGCCTAAGCATTCAGTCTGTGACGTATCTATCGCCCTTTCACTCCATCAGCTAATGTCTCCGAGTGGGAGAGAGATAGTGACAGCACACAACCCACAATTTATAAAAGTATGCAATTTTTTATCAATGTTTTCGTATAACGTAAGATTCTTCGTAAAATAGTCCTTTACTGCGTCCGTCTCTCTGTTAGTTATAACCTCAAAACTACTGAACGGTTTATATTGTATGAAATATAACGATAATTATTGAAAGGGTTTCAAAAAATTGCAAATGAAATCGCAGTCTAAATCCTTAGAGATATGAAAAACTAATGTTTGGTTGAATTATTCTTTTATAGATCTACAAAACAGTTCTTAATGGCATACATCTATATTTTAAAGATAATTCACTAAATAAATTTTATATTTACACAAATATACGGTATTAATTCTAATCAACTTTGTTACGTTAAGCTTATCATGTAGATTATTAAGAGATATTGGAATAATACTTTTATATCGCGTAAAGTTAATTAAACTGTTTTTATTTTCACTATTTCTATTAACCGATCTTAATCATGCAAAAGTGAATACTGTAATAAAGAAATATTTTAATTTGCGTTTATTTTTATAATAACAATTAAATATAATCTACATGAAGCTCGTGCGGTCATACCACAAACAAATGGAGATAATATGGTTTTATATTCATGAGAAGTCAAGGTAAGTCGCTAGTGTAATACAAAATAGAATATAGAACAGTTTTCGAGGAAAGACATTTCGCGTTGACAAGCTCCAACTGGATTTATGAGGGATTTAAGGAATCTGTGGATTGGACGCAAAAAGTTTTCACTTAATTGCCGTGATTTATGCACGATGATTGTCGGCTGTCGCGGTTTGGTAAACATTTATATTTATTGAGTCAGCAGCGGAAAACAATGTAAAATGTTGCCAAGATTCGGGGAGATTTATTAAGCTCATACACAAAACTCCGCTATTAAGTTTTAAATTTCATTGTGATTCAGAGTGAATTTTTAAAATACTTCTTTAATGGATATTTCAACATAAATAACGCGTAACTTCGTAATCGAACATTTTATATCGTCAAAGGTGTTGTTGTTTTCCTCCAATACGTAGTACAACCTTCTGACTTCGCTTTTGGAGGAATGGCTGTTGCTTTCCTTGCAGCTTTCGTGGACTTACTATGTTCTTTTGCAGCCTTGGCTAATTTCCGTTGTGCTTTCGTAATTTCTGGTGTCATGTTCTTTTTAGCCATAATATTGCTGAGGGACGCCCTAAAAATAGCTTGCTGGAACTTCTCATGCACTTCTTCGTCTGCTCTACTTCTTGACCCTTCTTGAACTCGCGTCTGTAGAGCACAGTAAATTACTTTACGGAAATTCCTAATCATTAAATAGGCAGCTCCTCTGTACGCATAAAGTACGATCTTCATTTTGACTATTGTTGGGATAGTTTAAAAGAATTCGATTAACATAATAAAGGTTGAGAAAGGCATGCTTTGATGGTTTGGGTACGTAGAGAGAATGAATGAAAGGAGACTAACAAAAAGGATTTATGAGTCAAGAGTGAATGGGAAAGTTGGAAGATGAAGAGCAATGCGAACGTATTTGGACTAAAT
Organism: Elymnias hypermnestra; assembly: GCA_015832385.1. Taxonomy (NCBI): domain Eukaryota; kingdom Metazoa; phylum Arthropoda; class Insecta; order Lepidoptera; family Nymphalidae; genus Elymnias; species Elymnias hypermnestra. Next base: position 1,280,578 of record JACTOM010000061.1, on the reverse strand, counting down.
CCTTTTTTTAAACAAAGTCCAGATCAAGAGTACTAACTCTAAACCGATGAATTTAACCGTTTAATGAAAATTAACCTTAAAAGATAAACATATGTTACCCTGGACTATTTTTAGAATTTGTTTTAAGAGAAAAGCTCTTAAAAGGAATACGTTTCTCCGTTTTTGTTACATTTTTCATTGATGCTCAGTTTCTATTGCTCGTATCGTGATGATATGGAGCCTATGGCATTCCTCGATAAAAAGGCTATCAAAAACTAGAATAATTTTTCAATTCTGACGAGTACTTCTTTAGCACGTTCAATAAAACAAATCCTGGCTTCGTAATATTTATATGAACGTTTATATCTTCTTTATAAAAATAGATTGTACGGAAGATTGTTTAGAAATTTCCTTTAGGTTTTTGTTTTTACATGTTATTTAAATAATTAGAAAGAAAGAAAAAAAATAACTTTACTCGGTGCATAGGCGCAATTATATGATATAAACATCTGTGAAAAACATGCATTGAGTAATTGCACTGATTTGTAACCACAACTAATGGTTTAAATGCTGTGCAACCCCCACCCAGCCCTGAAAAGGCAGAACAGCTCGGTATTGCTGTGTGCCAGAAACCTGACAAACGGCACCGATTTTCAGCTGCAGCCCTGTAGCCTAGTCTGACGTCACGGGCAGAGCATCAGCCGGTTAACTAGTAACTATTCAAAAAAACATAAAAACAAATCTTAACCTAGATTAGCAAGTAGAGTCTCATATAAAACAAGAAGCTCTGGAATTTAAAATGAAAAATGATTAGAAATTTGTTCGTTTCCTATCTCTTATTTTAAAATCTTTCGTTCAAATTTTCAATTTCAAATATTATTAAATCAGGAAGGCCTTTAAAGCATTTTTGATTCGACAAAAATAGTTTTTTCCAATATACCATTATTGATAAATAACTGCTTTAACTGTAGGGGTTTCATTTTTTTTTCGTCATCAGTACCTTATAACTTTTGAAATACTTTATGCAGATTAGAACAATTCTTTTACTCCCACTATTTTTTATCCTCTTTTTCAATTAGCTTTCTTTTAATATATTAATTAATAAATCACAATCCTTTTTACTTAATTTACTTTGAATCACGCCTATTATAAATATCCTATTATAGTTCTAAAACCACAATTTTCTCTTTGAGTCTAAAAATTGCAACGCCACTGTCGCCGGTAATAATAAACGTAAGAAATTCCGGATTATCACGAAGTACGCTAATGGCTGTTGTAAACACGGAAGAATGAGAAACGGTGGACCGCAAGACATTATGACCCCTATAATTAAGGCTAGAAAGATTCTTCCTGGAGACCGTTTGTTCAAAGCAAACAAAGTTTCTTCTTTCTTCCTCTGATATACAATCAAAGTTGTACCGCATATTTCTTCGCTTATTTCGGGAGCGAAAAGGAAATTGCTAGCCTTGGGCGACGATAGGGTTGCTGCATCAAGATGACAACGGTTACGTTACTTTGATAAATATTTGAGTAACGACATTGTTTTTAATATTCAAAACTGTTAGTTAGAGATATTTATATTTCGTCACAATTTTTTCTTTCATTTTTTAATTTAACCATGATTTTGCTCCCGTATCGACAATTAGTTCTGACAAGATATGATGGGTTTTATTGGAATTGACAAAGCAATAGCTCTACTGTTTGATAATTGAAAGGTAAACCCAGAAATAATCTATACACTTTTAGATTCACAGTATCTCATATGCTATATATTACTTCCTATATCCCTCGGTGTTACTTGCGTAGTTTATGCCAGTGAAGAATGTAAATAAATCAACGTTGCGAAAAGAATGTGTGCCTAATTTGAAATCAATTGGGCACATAGTTTTGGAGACCTCGTTAAGAGCCAGTGAGCTATTGTTTTACGCTGGTACTATAAATAACGATATAACACTTTGTACCACAAATTGATTCCCTTAAATATTGGGGAAAAATAGCGAATTTAGGAAAGAGTTAAAGCCACTCACCGTCGGTTTAAACTCATGATTATCAAACCGATGGTAATTGTGGCGTAGTGATGGGATTATAGACATGAATCTCCTGTTGCAATGTAAGATGTATATGAACTATAGGTTTCTGTGGGCCAGCTGGTAGTTCAACGTGGAAGTTGCTCTGAATGTGCTTCCAGGGCACGGACTATATCCAGATCTCGAGGAAATATACGTAAATGCAAACTCTATGCAAATCCTTGTTATAACAGGAGAAACTATACCAGACTTCAAGACAATCACATATAAATTAGGCTTCGCACGGGTAGACATAAATAGGTACAGATATTTAAGTTATAAGCATGATAATGAAAACGACCACTCCCTTCTCCCGCACTGCCCCTCTCTCGTCGAGTTAGTTACTCGATGCGCTGCGTAGCGGCCGCCGCCGGCATGTAATTTTATTTTAATTTCATGATATCTTTTGAATGGAATATCCGATTTCAATCATTCAAAAAGTAATCATCAGGTCACAGATAGTCTTAAATATTAAATTATTAATTTGGATAAAAATTTATAAATGGTATGGATAACACGGTCTGATTTTGATCGGCATTTCTATCAATTTATTAAATGTAAAAAAGTCGTTATAGTGACGTAACTACAATAGTTAGACATATGGTCTCATGAAGTTTTTTGTAGATATTGATATATTCTATAATATTGTCGAACATTTTTTTGTCCTATCATTAATACTCTTCACAGCGTATGCGATGAAAGACATTTTATGGCTAATTTTTTTATACCTTCAGTTGGTTTTCATAGGAATTTCTAAATATTTCTATAGTGATCTAGTACTAAATATAGCCTATTTTACTCAGTGATAATGTAGCTTTCTAATGAAAAAAGAATGATTAAAATCGGTCCAGCACTTTTGAATTTATTCGTTACATACAAAAATACAAATCTTTCATCTTTATAATATTAGTGTAGATGAGCTCTTAGAAGTTTAAAACCTATAGAATTCCTATATTTTTAAGCGATTTTAGAAGGCGACAACCCTATCTTTTGACCGTTATATTCTTTTATATTAACCTAATCTTAGTCGCGTAGAATTTTTAAATCAGGCTACCCCCGTATTGCGCCTTTATAGTCAGCCTTGCAAATTTTTTAAAGTGGCAATCCTGTTATGCACCTTGTCGTCTGTTCCTTTGAAACATTTCCTTGTTGAAATGAAAATAAATAGACTATTAAGGCGAGAACAATAACCCCTGTTATTATTTTTATGCAACTGACATAATTTAAAATTTTTAAGAATAAATTTGTCTGTTTTTTTTTTTAATTTATTCAAAGAGTTGTGATAACTTTTCGTAATCAAAGTGTAGAGTCATCTTAAACTTTAAAAAATACATCTAGAGGGTATCTGAATATGGTGTATGGTGGGTCTAAACCTCTAAAACTTTTCGTACTATATTTGAAATAATTTCGCTTAGCTTTTGGTATGTTAGCTACTACTTGGATTAAACTAAAAATACATGTTTATATATTAAAATGAATAATGGGAAAATTCACATCGCATTTCTAACCGAACACCTGCTGATTTGAAATTCAACATACATATTTACGTTGCGACGTAAACATTCACTAAGAACGAGTTTTCCCATTTTTAAGTGATCTCCAAAACTATTAGCTTGTTAGATTTCAAATGCAGATCTCCAAAAATTATTTGCCTGACTCATTTGAAATTACATATTTTCTTTGCGATGTAGACACGTACTAAGAACACGTTCCCTAATATTCCAACGGGATCTGGATACATAAGCGAAAAAATGTCACTTATTGATTCATCACGCGATTTCCAAAACTATTCTCATGATTGACTTGAAATTCAGCATATATTTTGCAATGTACACATTCACTAAGAGCTGGCTTTCCCATATTCTAACGGAATAATACATGTAACCGATAAAAAACCGAAAAACGACCGCTCACTGACTCATTACAGGATCTCCAAAGCTATCACCCCTATTTAATCTGACCCGCTTAACCTATTCTTTTCGCAATGCAGACGCTCATTATGAATGGATCCTCATACTCCCGTGGGTATTTCTTTATCGTTTATAGTACCTCTAATATCAGCAATCTCCAAAGCTATCAGTCTTACTGACTTTAAATTCGATATACCTATTCTTTACGCAATGTAAACAGTTATTAAAAACGGATCCTCATATTCCCAAGGGTCTGAGGTTTCTATAACCCATAAAAAACCGAAAGTTGACCGCTCACTGACTCATCCAGCGATCTCCAAAGCTAGCAGCTCTATTGACATTAGATACAAATTCTTTAAGCAATGTAGACGCTCATTATGAAAAGATCCTCATATTCCCACCAGATAGGCGTATACGTAACCGAAAGACCGAAAATCGATCGCTCACATACTCATCCCCCGATCTCCAAAGTTATCAGAGCTATTAACTTTAAATACGATTTACCTATTCTTTATGCAATGTAGACAGTCATTGAGAAAGGATTCTCATATTCCCATGGGATAGGGTAAGCGATGAAAAGCGGAAAATTGATATCTCGTTAAACCATCCAGCGATCTCCAAAGCTATCAACCCCACTGACTTTAAATTCGATTTATCTATTATTTACGCAATATAAACGGTCACTAAGAACGGATCCCTATATTCTCATGGGATAGGGGTGTTATAAGCGATAAAAAACTGAAAATCAATCGCTCACAGACTCAACCTGCGACCTCCAAAGCCATAACCTGTATTGATTTGAAATACATTTTCTTTTCGCAATGTAGACGTTCTTTATGAAAGGATCTTGATATTCCCAAGGGATCGAAAACTACGTGGGCGATACTGTAGGTTGCAGCTATTAAATATTGTTAACAAAGATAAGGTACACGATTAATATATCGTCGAGAAGCAATAATTTATCGTAGCGGAAATAGCTCGCTGATTGAGAAACAAAGCCTCAATTCACTTGTCTTCCGCTTATGCAAATGTCAAAAGGAAATTAATTGCATCGATGTTTTGTAATGTATCGATACCCACAATAAAATCGATATTTACATAGTATTCTAATTATTTATTGGTACTAGTTGTCTAACTTGCAACGTTTCAAGTATAATTCAAACTCTTAAACAATAAAAGTTTATATAACGATATCTAGTATAAAAAGAATTATCTTCCGTTGTCTATTCGTTTAGATCTTTTAAACTATTCAACGGATTTTAATACAGTTTTCACCAATAGATAGAGTAATTCAAGAGGAAGGTTTGTATATATAATACATATATATTGTAGTACGAAAAAAACTAAAAAAATAAATTTATGAAATGTGATGTCGTGGCAAAAGTATTTCTATACTTTTAAATCGCAAACGATGGCTAAAACTCACCAGATAGATCAAAATAATGTACTACGCAATCGTATATCTTAAAAAGATCAATATAAAAGTCCTCGCCGGTTTATATTTATCTCTAAAGCATAACCCACTATAACCATTTTTATCTCTTATATGTTACAAAAAAATGTGTCTTATTTACCAACCTATTTTACATAATACAGTATTATTTCTAATCAAATTAAATACATTAAATACGTTGTATATTTCATGTAGATTAAAACTGCCCTTAATAGTATTTTGTTAAAATGGATATCTTAAGAGATATCAGAGGTTTGAAAAGCCAAGGCGGTCAGAAGTGACGAAGTTACATAAGCATCAAATAGATGGAGTTCTTTATACTTATTTCTAATAATTTAAGTCCATTGAGAAAGGTTGTACAGGAACGAGAAATTCTAAGCCTTTTTTTTGGAATTTGATTATTTATAAATTACCGGAGAAAAGAGCTTTATGTTTACCGAAAGTATTTTACGTACGATGTCATTAATGTTTCTTTTTCAAAGATTTATGTTTCTCATATATAACATTATTATGGACAATTTAAATTTAGTCTTTTATGTACGTAAAGGACTAAAATGTCTATAAGATTTCAAATTTATAGCCTTTAACGTCGGACTTTAGTTTAAAATAAGGTTTTACGGGTTCACTCATTGCTCGTAAAATCGATTTCAATATTTTACTGATGACTAACAAACGCACTCGGTTATTTGATAACAAGTACTCCGTGTCTGTTTCTATTGTAATGATGACTATAAAAAAAGGATTTCCGATTAAGTTTGATAGTGGTTCCTTTCAAAACATAACGGGAAAAATTCGTAAATATATAAATGTCGGAGTGCTATAGTCTGTGGAACGCTGGCTCCATCTGTCTATCAGCGCGTCTCTGCAGTTCTCGGGTGACGGCCCGCCAGTGCAGTCGACTTTTGAAACTATCGCGTTGCTAGCTATTATTATTAATGAGTTTGTGTAAATTGATATAAGGAAAATTAAGTGATTGAACATTTTATTCTGAGTTAATTAGTAAAGTGTTTGATTGCACCAACATTAAACGCCCACAGTATGGAACTATGGTTGCCACTAATCACGATCTCGGCGGAGAACCCTACGCCCTATGTTTTATGATCTCCTTTTTTCTTATTCTCCGACAAATATATAACTACAATTATATACATGTCGGAGGGCAGGTGTCTGTGGAACGCTGGCGCCATTTATTGGCGTGGGACAGAGTCAATAGTGGGAGTCCGGCGGGAGTCTCTCGGCAGTTCTTGAGTGGCGCTCGACCAGAGCAGTCGGCTGTTGGAACTGTCGCATTCCTAGCTATTTTTATTAATGAGTTTGTGTAAATAGATATCAGGAACATTAAGTGATTGAACATTACAATCCGAGTTAATTAATATGGATGCCAATGGTGACGATGTCGATAATGACGATTATGCTTCATGCTCCGTCTCACTTATTCTCCGATATATATATTTAGTGTCGTTTTTTAATTTAGAAATATCGAGAAAATAATTGCATTTGCTGAAAATGCTGATGAAACTGGCTTAAATAAATAAAAGTTGGATATGACTTTATTTTTATAATTTAAGAATATTTTACACACCTTTTTAATGACTTCATGCGGGTCACGATGACATCTGAAAAAGAAAATTCTTATTTAATATCTTTGTATATGAAATAAAGTGGAATAAACTTAAAGAGGCAGATTTAATTTATGTAACGAATCATAAAATTACTGTCGTTTTATTACTTGATATTATAAAAAAAACTAGTAACAAAATAAAATTAGAAAATACAAATATTTGGATGAAATACTTTGCAGGAGGAGGGAGCATATTTTTAACGGAAACTCCTCACGCCATTTTATAAAAGAAACAATTCAGCCGGCTTATTATTGAATTTCATTCAAATCTCCATCCTATCCCGATTTCTTTTCAGCCAGGCGACAATCTAAACTAATATTATTTTTTATTCGCCCAAAGGTTGCCTGGAAGAAATCGCTAAGTAGTGATAAGGCCGCCTCTTGTACTCGTGTATTTTTAATTGTCTGCGTCTCTGTAATTGTGTATATTTACGGTGTACAATAATAAGTTTTCTATCTATCTATTATAAAGAGGGAAAAAAATCCATGATACCATATGTCCAACTACAGTAGTTAAATCACTATAACTACCTTTTCACATTTTAAACGTTAATAAAAGTGACGACAATAGTCAAACCACATTATTAATACCTTATCGTATTAAATAATCTTTCAATGCCTGTAAAATACTTTTAAAATTATTAAAATTGGACATTCCATTCAAAAGATATAATGGCTTTAAATATGTACAACTGTAGCCTTTCAACCAGGCCTGCGATTGGTGAGTTAGCTCATATTCCAAGGATACCAATGATACCCACCGATATACCTATACTCTTTCTGTTTTTACCAGGCTACAAATTTCCACAGCTATTTAAAAACTTCTTTCAAATAGCTGTAGAGTATTTTTACTTACTTACTTATATTCGTTGTAAAGTCAAATCTGTATATTGAGTAAATTATGAATGTACATAAGTGTAAGGTAAGTAGCAGACCATTAACGTCCCACTGGGCACATGTCTCCTCACTCATATGAGAGAGGGTTATTAAAGCATAGACCCACCACGCTGCTCCACAGCGGATTGGCAGGCATAGTACAAAAATGCACTCTCTGTTCCTTCACTCTTAAAGTCCGATGTGACGGAAAACCGACACGACCGGAGAGAGATCAGGGGCAAAACCGACGGCTTAACGTGCTTTCCAAGGCACGGGGGTGGATCACACCGCTAACTTTCCAACATAAGGCAAATATTGAGAAAACCTTAATAGAAAACCACAGGAACTCATGTCTGTAGTCGAATATGCAAACCACTAGACCAATGAGGCATTCGGTATCTACGTGGTTGAAACCGCAGGGCATTGCTAGTATGTAATAAAATAAAAAAGGTTTATTAAAAACAAACATTTTGTGTACAAGCTAGTTAGTGGCAAAGGCCTCTTTACTGAGTTTAATAATTTAATACTTTCTATAAATTATTGACTTTACCGTCATAACTTCCAAGTATCGGTCGTGTTATAATGGAATCCATTTGTCGCTGATTTTGTTTTTAAGTTTGTTTCACAGAATGGATTTCAAGAGTAAATCAGCTGATATTTGTAATTAAAGATGTCACGTACATTTTCTATATCGATTTGAAACTCTACATCTAGAAATTATAAATTAAAGGTAAACTTTTTTTGTTCACACCCAAACGCCTATAAAATTTGGAAACGATTTAGTTTTAGGGTGAGTAAGTTTTTTTTTTACTATGGACATCATTATCAATCATATAAAAAAGCGCTCTCTAATAATTCCAATTTCAATCCCTTCGCACGTTATTTCTTATACCTGGAAGACGTAAGCGCATCATCGAATTTCTTGTAGTCTAAGAGACGGTCGCAATAATATAGTCATTATACCTTCGTACACGGCATAACCTATTATGTACAAAAGTTTACTAATTATCCGGATTTAGTGCATGTGTTTAGTTATAATGCATATATGAATCTTCGTCCTCTATTCTGCTTTCAACATCATCTATTCTGCTCTTTTTAACATTAACATAGAGATATAGAAGTTAAAGAGAGCAGGCCCCGAAGAAAAGTCATTTTTGAAGATTGCTAACGCTTAAATAATGTATGGCAATGACGTTTCATATCGAAGCTTATCGAAAAATATATTCTTAAGCGCTAGTAATCTTCGAAAGTGACGTTTTCTAACGGCCTAACCTTAATAATATGGCATAAAGTAATTTCAGTAAAGCTTTGAGTAAAAAAAAACAGTAAAGCGCTATATAAAGAACATATATTTATTTGCTTAAAGTTTTATACACCAAAGTTTTCGGTGCTTCACACTAGGCTTCATGTATCATGAAACCGAGTACGGTTTTTGAAAGTACGTGTAGTTCCTAGAAAGCTTTTATATAATTTTATATAATTTAAATTTTAGCTAATTTATAATTTTATTTTTGTTTATTATACTTCATTTAGTCTCTAAGATATTATTTTTTTTCGATTTTAATTGTTAATTATTGTTTTATATTCCAATAACCTGCTCTTTATGTAGTTATTAACAGTGAAAACTTCACTGGTCTATGTATTAACTTTATTTCTTTTTAGTTTTAAGCACAAATTGTACTGTTTGTTTTCCGAAATAAAAATAAAAAAAATAAAAAAAATAATTAAATTTAATTGTGGTGAAACTTTACTCTAGTTCAGACTTCTAAACAAAATTTTATTTCGGTTTCATATTAATCCATGAAAATATTTTCTATCTAGTTGAGTTTAAGTTATCGAATTAGCAATGTAGGTTTCCATAATTTTGATTAATTGCAAAACAATGTATGAAATCGGAAGCGAATGTAATAAAAAAAACGGCCTCGTTGGTCTAGTAGTCATTTTCGGCTACAGATATGTGGAAAGTTGGCGGCATACTCCAATCTTGTGCCTTAGAGTGTACGATAAGTCGTTGAGTTTGCGCATACACTTGAGGACTATAGTAACGTCTGTGCAAATGCCCAACCTCTGCATGAAATCCAACCTCTGCATGAAATAGGCTGCCGTGACTAAAATCGGTCAGAAGACGATTCATTCACTCACATGGTCATTATATTCTTACTTATTTTAATCAAACAAAAATATTTATTTGCCGAATACGGTATACATATTATATAGTCTTCAAATCCTACTTATTTTAGTTTGCGAATATCTGACAGGTTTTTAAATTAAATTACTAAAATTAAATTATATGATTAACATGAAATTATACATTACATAATATTACCTCTTGTTAGATATAGTTACTTATTATTAACTATTGTTAGATTCTTTGTAAATAGTTGTCAACGGAGTTGAAGTTTTTTATCGATAAGAAAAGATTTATCACAATTTTAAAATTTTATGCAGTTGTTAGTTTTAAAAAATGTGAATCATATTCCGTCATATCTTTTGGTAATTTATTACAAACACCCTTATTAAAAAAAATATATGATCGGGATATTGGAATCTGTCTTTACAGCGCTGTCCCTTAAGCTTAATTTTCATTATTTTTTACAAATAATGCCAGTTCAAATATATACAACGATGGCACAGTCAGAACATTTAGTTTCTTAAAGTACGGCTTCACTTTTTTTTGACCTTTTCACCTTTTCAACATATCACTCCTATACATTTTTTCCATGGAACAAATACGCTATTAATATTATTACAGTTTCCCCAAAAATTAATACCGGATAGCGGATTAATAATTTTCTGGATAGCGAACGTAGTGCAAAAGAAAGCTGACTTTAACACTTTTTACTTTAAAAGTAACTCAAAAGTAAAAAATTTATAAGTAAAAGTACATTATTTCATTAAGAATAAGCAAGTTGTGTAGTTGGTGATTTTAAATCCATCGATTCTTAGACTACTACATCATTTGTTCTCTATCATCAAGGATAGTGTATATATACGTCTCTCTTTCACTCCTAGAACCTTATGCAGCAGTTTGAGCAAACACGGGTTCTGAATTAAGCAATTATGGTTAATTTCGAATCTCCCCATGGCCAGTCGTGTCGGCAGGAGAATGTGTTATTTTGTATCGTAATTTGTGAGAATGCATCCGCTTGAGCACTTGTAAATTACATACCGTAAAGATGGTTTTAAGTAGAATATAGAGTTTTAAGTATTTTATGAGGATCATTTACACAGAGGCACAAATGAAAGACGAAAACTTCAGAATAATCTAAGTAGGAACTAAGTCAGATACAGATTTTATGACTTTTTTGGCATTACCGTCTTCTTTCCAGTCTAAACTAATGGTAAGTCTAAACTAATGGTAAAAAATTAATGGAATACTTTAAGGAGAGAGGGTTGAAATACGGTTTCTACGTTATTTTGACTGGTTTTTTTTTTGTCGCTGGGAAACGCATTTACGCACCCTGTCTAATGGGGTCAGGAATGTGGGACTCCGCGAGGGTACGAACTTGCAATACCCACTAAAACCCACCGGGACCGCCATCAACCATGAGAGCCAGAGGTTCGTTGAGGCATTCCTCTCTGGCCCCTCGGTTGCAGCTCACAGATATTCTACAGGGGGAGGAGTTGTATGAACCTTCACCTCCTGTTTCCTAGACCCCCTGTAGAGTTTCGGCGGCATTAACCCTCTCCCTTTGCTGTACCCTCCAGGTCTGCGTACTGGTAAGAATTGCTCCTATAATACTTGCCAGTGAGAGGTCTGTGCCGATCAGCGACGTCATAATGAGAGTGTGGTGGGCTGTGTCTGACGCGGCACCGCACTCGTGACATCTGGCTGACAGTTCACAGCCAACAGTTTGGTATAGATATTTGCCAAAGCAACCATGACTGGTAAGCATCTGAACCAATCTGTAGGAGAGTGATCCGTGCTCTCTGCCCAGCCATATATCCAGATGAAGACTATGAACCCGCCCGGTACTGGGGACCCAAGATCCTTCTTCCATATTTGGGCCAAGGCTCTGTTAGCAAGAACCCAGACCCTCCTTATCTCGTCAGCGTCTGGTGATTCCCCTCTGGTTTTAAACACGTATAGCGTTCCATCGTACGTAATTTCCTCGAAACGTCAAATCGAATCAAATGTCAAATTTCGTGTGTGCATTAAAAAAATAACATTCCTGCCCTGGGTTCTATTTTTAAAAGCATAACGACAACGTGATTAATATTCTCATGGCAGAGTGACACTCTACGTTAATATGATTGGACGTTTTCATATAAATTACCACACCAGGCGGAGCCTATTGGTGTAATTAAAAAAAAATAGATTATTATCGCCTCACCGGCCAGCCAGGTTTCCGGCGGGTAATTGTTAATAGACTCGATTCTGTACCTGTATAATGAATATTGTTTTTCTGTGAATGCATTTCGTGAATTGTTAATGCATTTCATTTCTATTATAATTATACAAATGATATTTTAATTGGACGTAATTATGCATATGGTATTGAATTCTTATTTAAAGTGAAACTTTACCTAACAATTCAATATCAACTATGTTATGTCTTTAACTATCTTTACTTATAATTTTCTTTTAATATAATTTTTTAAAATTGTAAATTTTATATACTATTTTTCATAGAATATAAAATAAAAATATTTCATAAATTCTCCTTTTATAAATTTTAAATTCAATAACAAAATTTAATTAGTAATTTCTAATATTGACCAAAAAATCACGTGGCATTTTTATTTACAATTCGTCATTTGAGATTTCAATAAATTGTTTGTATTAGTTTTAGACACTTATAATATTTTAAAGACAATTAATTCCTAACATATCTTCCTTCTAAGTTTCAGAAATCTAAAGATTTAAATTAGTTAGGCAAATAAATTTCACTTCTGACATGTGTACTTTGTACGGGCGGACTTNCACTTCTGACATGTGTACTTTGTACGGGCGCACTTTTTTTTTTTACATTATCACATTTTTTTCGCATGTCCCGTTACAGTGCATTGGATGCGTTCAGCAGAACTACTAAGGCCAATATAACGACGTCTATGGCTTGCATCAGCTGACCATGAAGCATTAACATTCATATTTACTCTTCTAAATTTAAAAAGTTTCACTATCAAACCCCTATGGTCTGAGAGTTTTGCATTTGACAATGATCTCACCTGATGGCCAGTGATAATACAGTCTAAAATGGAAGCGCTATAAAGTCCTAAGAGGTAATTTACCTACTAGCTTATATAACACTGTAACGGAACGCATCTTTTTGCTTAACGCTCCTTTTATAGTGGTGGAGTGGTAACTAGCTACGGTCAAAATCTGCTATCAGTTCAGGATTTAAAAAAACAACTTATTTGCTGGGAATCTAACCCAGAATCTCTGTATGCGAAGGGAATAATAAAACCATTCGAAGTTCTTTTGTTATTGTAAGGTGTGCGGCTTTGTACTTTCGCTTCTACAATATATCTATAAATAGATATAGATAGTATACTTAATGAACACAACAGAAAAGGACAAAAGAACAATACAATAACATAAACTAGATTCAATGTGCAATTCGGCAGTCCTATCGCTAAATATCGATAACACTGCAGTTAGGGATACCGTCATAGCGAGGAGATAGAAGATAGTAGTAATACTAAAAAAGAGTTAGACATGCATCAACTATATTTGGTCTACTGCAAAGCATTCTATTTCTAATTCTATTTCTTAAAAAACTATTTCTGACGTTAGACTACTCCAACGTCAGAAATAGTTTTTTTATAATATGATCATATCGGGATATCATTGGGCTATATTAATAATATTAAAGCGAAGCTTCGATGGAACGCTAGATTTAAAATCACGCCATACATATATATATTTAAGAACAATTGTGTTTAAATATTATCAATAATGTATTATGAGAAATGTTAGATTCAGTAATAAAATAACGTCTGAGAAAGGTATGCTTAGATAGCTAAGGCACGTAAAGAGAATGAATGAACGGAAACTGACAAAAAGAAGACGAACGTTCCTGGACCAAATCCATTTTAAATAACGGCAAGGCAGGTGTACTCTAAACCGAACCAACTTGTAAAGAAGGTTTTATGAGAATGAAAGAAGCAAAGGAGATATGCAAGGATCGTGGCAAGTGAAAGGTCATGGTCTCTGCCTACCCATATGGGAATAAGCCGTGGTGCTATGTAATATAAGCAGGAGCACGTTGACTAATACTGTGTCGGTCCCTTAAACGACGAGAGCAGACTGTACTCCAACTAGCGATACATAACCGAGTGTGTTGGCGCAGTCTCATTCAATACTCACATAATAAAATGCACAGCGTGCCTAAAGAAGTTTTCACTTTAACTACCAAAATCAACTTTAATATAAACCTTATACTGTATTAATAAACTCAGTTTGTAATTAGTACTAAGTGAATTATGAATGTGTATAATGAGGGTAGTATAATACGCGTACGTCACAACAGTCTTATCACGTCTTGATGAATTATGTCAGTAATACCTTAGAGATTATAAAGTGAGTGATCTATGGTTTTAAGGTAAATGAGAGGTGTCTGATCAATTGTCATTAAAGGGTAATTAAGTGATAATTGGAATAAATTTACAAAAATATGTTGTTATCTGACCAATTGTAGTTTTTGACGGCCTCCTTGGTGCAATGTTACAAGTACTCCATAGAGCTTTTTTATCTTAAATTTATCATCACTTACGATCTTATAGTGTTGACCTGATAACAATAAAACAAGCTTTTCGTTTGCATATGTAGATTCTTATTTAGATAGTCAAATGGTCGTATTCTGGCCAGGCAATTTCTAAGTTTCTAAAAAAAAACAATTGAGCAACTCCTGCATCACTTAAAAGGGAGAAGAAATTTTGATTGCCATAAAAAGTGGCGCAGTCGGCGGGATACTTGTAATTTAACAAAGCAAACCAATGGTGGCCAACTCATGACTGTTAACATACATTGACATTTCATTTGTTATTACATTTCCACTAGATAATATTTAAATTGAATTAATTTTAAAACATAGCTATAATACATAACATAGCATATTACAACGATGACTATATTGAAACTTTTTTAACAGCTATAATTTTGTTATTTATAATTTTTGTATCACTAAACATCATGCTCATCGGAAACTCTCAAAACTGCATACATTTTAATCGTTTTTGCAATATTGTCATTATTGTGATCTTGACACTTTAAATGGCTTTCATAGAAAATATTGGAAAACTACTGTTAACCCATAGAAAATGATTATTAAATTCGCTTAAGACGCGCACCGAATCCCTTGCTGCTGACCACTGTTTCTAAATCACCCAATCGCAATTAGGTAGACGTAATCGATGTTGTATATGAAAAAATATTTTAATATATGTTTATATTTATAATATCTGTAGTAAGTAGTATATATATATATTTAAATCTAATCCACACAAGCTGATACGATACTATGATAACTTTAAGACATATTATGTTCTACTACATTTGGACAAAAGGGATATTGAAACGAGAGGAATGCAGGGAATATGGTAAATGATGTTCAGCACGCCTTTATTAGTAGCCAGTGGGTGTCTCAAAAGGCCAGACTGGCTGTGCATGGAGGGGTGTTGCTACCAACACTTATGCATCGTAGTGAAAGTTGGGTATGGCAGAAGAAGCATAGAAGTAAAATAAAAGCGATAGAGATGAGAAGTATGAGTGGATTGAAACTGAGTGACAAAATAAGAAATAGAGATATAAGAGAAACGTTGTGGTATAAAAGATGTAGTGACAAAAATTGCAAAAGGTATGCTTAGATGGTTAAGGCACGTAGAGAGAATGAATGAAAAGAGATTGACAAAAGGGATTTATGAGTCAAGATCGAATGAGAACGTTGGGAGAAGACCAGGGCGAACGTTCCTGGACCAAATCCAGGACATTTTAAATAATGGCCAGGTCAACAGTCCTCTAAACAGACGAACTTGCATGAAAGGTTTAATGAGAATGAAAGAAGCGAAGAAGTTACGCAAGGATCGTGGTAAGTGGAAGGATGTGGTCTCTGCCTACTCCTGTGAGAATGAGGCGTGATGCTATGTATGTGTGTACATTTGGAAGTTTGTATGTTATTACAGTCTATTCATCAAAGTAGAACATTTCCATTTACTACATACTATTGTATTGAACCTTCCAGCAAAATTAACGATACAAGATCATTTGAATACAAAACGAAAGTAAACGTTAACTTCTCGTAAAGTTGGCAACTCATATAGACTTAAAATTTTCATACGCCACACTGTTAACAGTACTGGAATATTCATAGCTTTAACAATTTAGGACTGTACTTAGGTATACAGAGAACCAATAAAGCAACTAATACTCCTCGGAATTTGCATCTCAAACGATTTCCCGCAGGAACTCGATACCAGGGCAATGTTGGAGACAGAATTACGTGTATATTAAACTGTTCAAGATGTTAATAGGAACAGTCAATCAAAACATAGAAAATTATATGTATTACTTGTAAATCAGGCCACGCTTTCCCTCAATGTTTCGCTCAATGTATCATTGAATTGTCAATCCTTACTATTATTTCGTACTATATAAATATATTTTACTTAAAATTTGTAATCTATATCTACATGTATAAATAAAATTTGAGTGTCTCTAATTTGTTACTAAAAGCTTTTCACTACATGTAAATGAAAGTACTTATGGTACCTATATAAAAATATGTTTTCATATTATTTATCTATTAGGCAGTATGTTCCTGCTAATATCTGAAGTGACTGATTGATTCTATCGAGACATTCACAGGCAGATAGGTGAGGTTTTATTGAATAACTTGGACTACTTACTTACTAGTCGTTAATAATATGCTTTTTTATTCATCCACTCAAAATGTACTCATCCTTGTATTTATCATTTTCTTTAAATTTATAATAAATCGATAGATAGAGATCGATTTTGCAAGATTATTTAGACGATAGAAATGCGGGGGAGTAAACGAACTATTCTAAGTTGAATTGAAATATATTAAACCAATATAATATTTTAATGATGATTCTAACAACAAATACAAAATACCCGACTGAGTTTGTTGTGGGCTCTTTTAAGATCAGGACGCGAACCTTTGTAACTTTAGATTTTAAGTCGTTCTTTAATACCATCATCAGACTTACCTTAGAATTATTGTGTGGAAAAAAAATCATATTTGACGATTCAAAAATGCTGTACTTGAATTAAGATATTTTGATTTGATTTGATAGATATAACGCTTTATTGGATTCTACAGTGAACAATACTTTACTTTATAATCTAATTAAAGCTATACATACAAAGATTAAAAATAAAGGGGGAAAGTAACAGGAGAAGAACGAGACATATTTGATGATAATAAACGTTTTTTAAGTATTATGTAATAAAAAATAGATAGATGATCTATTGAAAGCTCGTGTTAAAAGTTTAAAGGTTCCTTTTTCATGGAAAGAAATTCGCATTCTAAATAGCGTAGGCATTGATTTTAACGTTTCCAAATAATATTTGTTAATGAATAGATTATATTAGCAATACCATCCGATAAACAACGGGTTTCCCAATATTTGCAAGCATAATTTTGAAACCAACGTGATCACAAAGTATATGGATAGACATATTGTTTTATAATGAACAAACACATTTTTATAATACTTAATATCAAAAAACAGTAGTTCAACACGAACAAATAACTATAGAAAACTGTAATGTGCAAAAAAAACTGGGTACATAATACACCGGCAGGAACCGAAATGACCCACATTCAAATATTTGACATACGAATGTCTCTTTTGTCCGCATACTTCGTTATTCTTTTGAATTATAACGACTTTAAAGATGTCCCCGACTTCTGAAGGAATTTTATAGTGTTCTCATATTTTGTTTGTGTCTGTAGTGGTTTTGAAGAGCTTTTGTTTAAATTTAATAGCGTTGAAGATAGTTTTATATCAAACAATGTCAGGCTTTTATTATGCGGTGATTTGCAAGAGTTTAATGATCTCCTTTCCAAATATTGAAATTGTACTTTAAACTTTATCTAAAATTAAGCTAATGAAAGGCTTATGCTGTGGCTAGTTACAATAGAAATTGCAGCTTGCTCGCCAAATAAAAAGAAAACGTTTTAATAAAATTAAAATCAAAACAATATATCCTTTAATCATAAAGCTCATTTCAATTATGATTAGTATGTCAGTTGGTAAACAATTTACTACCAATTCGGAAAGTTCTTTTTATTGATTAGAAACTGGAAATAACAGAAGTAGTTGCCCTTTTTTATAGACATACATTAAAGTTGCATCTGCAAAGTAAATGTCGAAACATATTTGTCTATTTTATGTTTTGAATAAACCTCGTCGTCAAAAACTTTCTTATTACTTTAAATTATATTCAAAACAAATTGTGTTGTCTATTTAAAAGTACTTATGGGCGACCCAGAAAATGATACCTGATACTACTAATACGAACTTTGTGTACCAACTACTAAAATTTAAGGATAAGTTTAGATTATACAGTTAAGAAGTTAACCTGCACACAATTCAAAGAAAACAAAAATACACACAATCTGCTCGATTTATAAACTTTGAGTAAAACTAAGTCTTATCCACTATAAATGTAAAAAAACGTATTAGAATTTCAGTAGATGAATAAAACAGTATTTTATAAGTGACAGAAAAACAATATAGCAATAATAATATTGAAACAGAAAGTACGATTTAAAAAGGAGATAAATATATTGTTTCGTAATCAGACGATGAACGCTGGATGACTGAGGAGACCGGAAATCCAGAGGTGTGTAGATTTAAAGAAAAATCAATAAAAGTTATATACTTATTGTAACAAGCACTTGAAGATATTACAAAAAAATATCAAAGCAATACGAATTCTGATAAAATATAGTTAACTACTCAATACATTGTAATAGCAACAGCAAATGCAGATTTCATATGAAATTTTCATATGCCCCAAATAGCGTGATTAGAATGTAAATTGTCATAATAACAGCCTGTTACGCGTCAAATGGATGTCATTAATGATTTATCAGCGATGTTAGCCTGTATTGCTCTCATTTAGTATGATTTGAATTTGCAACTCTAGGAATACACAATAGCTTTTAATGATGCCATGATTAATGATGTTTTTAGTGTGGTTAGATAATTCGGATATAAGTCAAAAGGTATCTGGCTAAACTTACTAGTTTTTTGCAATTCCTGCTATTATCACACATGTCCCAATATATATTAACTTTTCCTGGGTATGATGCTTGGTTGAGTAAATTTGCGAAATTGCATTTTCTAATTTTAATAAATCTGGATCGTGGCCAATTGCCTCTTTACCAACACCAAAAATACAAGGATCTAAAGAAAAATGTTTGAGTTCCTCTGCGATGCTCTGTAAGAAGCATAAGAGTTCAATTACATCAAACTAGGCTATCACGCTTCCATCTTAGAGTGTGTTATCATTTTTTATCAGGTAATATCACAGTCAGGCGTTACCCTGTCCGCATAAAACTCCGATGTCCGATTGACTTGATATTAGAAAAGAAGTCCTTTTGTGATGTGGAAGCTTACAATTTTTTCATAATACTACGGTACAGAGTGTATGTATATGAAATTTGCGCCCGATTGACTCTAAATTTTACTCATTAAGTATTTTCAGATATTCTCATAAGTTCCCGGGATCGGAACCTATGCGGGTGATATTATTTATTTATTTATTTTTATTTGGGAAACAAACAATTTACTTATAGGTAAGTATTCACTTATAACTAACACATACATCACTAAAGTTTCCATTAACAACTAAAACATAGCGTTATTGTGTACTTATCTCAACATTTTTTTCTTTTTTACTTTTTACTTAACAGGTAAGATTTAATATTTCTTTTCACTGAGGACTTTCCATCATTAAATATTTCTATATCACTTAGGTTATTGAACATTTCTTGAATTAGTCTTATAAAAAGGTACACCAAATATTTTTTTAATACGCGGACACAGTCGAGGACATATGAAAGAGATATTCCTTAGGAGGTAAGGTGAATCAGTCTTATTATTCAGGATTTTTTATAAAAACATTAAATCTCTCTCCGTTCGACGATCCTCAAGTGAAAGAATATTACTAGGCATTGGCTTATTATACATATTACATTTATATTTTAAGTGGATAAGTTTTTAGGGAATAACTAATAAGTATAAAAATATCAAGATTTGTTTAGATATTCTGATGATTATTTCTCAGTCACGCAAAAAACGTCTATACATGCTTGTCTAAAACTTAGTACGTAGATTGTATACAACTTGTATTACCGTATAGGATGCTTTTTATTCCAGTAAATAACCAGGCTTAATGATTGGTATCCTCACAAGTCGTGAAGTCGTTTAAATGTATGTAGTATGTAAGTATACCCTGGTACAAATGTTTGCTAGTCTACGCGTACGAATACAGTTTAATGAAATATTTGATCGCTGAATCGGTGAAGTTGAATAAACTGTAAATATATTTCAGATAAAATTGAATTAACATTTGCTTAAAATTACGCTTACAAAAGGTTCCAATGTGAGCTGAACCATATACTAATGTACATTGAATAAGCATAACAGATAAAGCAATTTAACATCCAATAACAAATAAACCGTTTACAATGCATATAATTTCCGAAAACAGTCATGTTTATTAAGCCATGCAAATTGTAGCAAGTGATTGTATAATTACTGCAATGTACTTGTTTTTAGCCAAATTATATGCAGATTAATGGCAAAATGAGATAATATTTGGGGACCGCAATCCAAATGTAGATATTGTTGAATGTGATAAATAAGCTAAACACGATATATTATCTGATGATGTTGTTAACAGAAAATTTAGTAATGCAGTGAATCCAACATTTAAAATTGTTTTTTTGGAAATAAAGATGTATTGTTTAAAAGCTAAAGAGGAAAGCTTATCAACACAACATGATAGCATGTGAGAAATGTAAGAAGATATTGCAATATATGTAGGATTGTAAAAATAATGCCAGACAGCTGGAGATAATAGGGTAAATTCTCTTTTAGACAATTCAATCTTATTATTAAGTTATTTCTACCGTTTTTGTGGTACATCCAGCTATTATAGAACAGAAAACATAGATCACTACAACATATACCGTTGTAAGAATAATATTAAACATAATTTATAAGGATTTACATATATATGATCTCATGTTTGGGAACGAACGTAGTGCTTGCAAACGAAAAAGGTTGTAAGGTATTTTCTATCTTCTGGGAGTTCGTTCTTTTACATTAAGACATAATAGAGAGGGAAAAAGAGAATATCGCTAATGGCCAATGGTAATACATACAAAGACCATAAAAAAACTTATACCTCATTTCTCATGTCCTTTCAATTCAGGAAACGTTATGCAGCAGAATATCAAGCTAAAGAATAAGGACCTTAAATGGATATAAAAAAGTCATTGATTACCAATGGCACTCAAAAATTTGTTTACAATCCAATTACGTTGCAAAATGATGTTATTATAAGCAAATGACTACGTGAACAAATTACACATATCTGTAACATGCACAATATCATGGTGCTAATGATGCGATACCTATTCAACCAAATATGCAAATCTGTACACAGGACCATTTCGTTATTCATTAATATTGCAATTCGCTATCAATGTCTAAATCATACCCCAATGGCCACTTCCACTCTGTCCATTGTCTGCACAATCAATAACTATCACAAATTAACAATACCATAGTATGGTGAAACTGCGCAACACAATGGTTAGTAATTTATGTGCGTAAGCCCTGATGTAATCTTATGGCGTCCTCAGACTTGGAATGTTCCCTGCTCAGTCTGACTACAATAAATTATATTTTTAGTACTTCCGTAATAAAATATTGTTAATTCAATAAATTTCAAATTACATCTTTGTCTTCTATACCGTGTCACTTTATTAATCGACTTCAAAAAAAGGAGGAGGTTATCAATTCGTCTGTATTTTTTTTTTTGTTACCTCATATCTCCCGACTGGGTTGACCGATCTTGATGATTTTTTTTAAACGAAAGGTAGTGCTCGTCATAGGGTCCCATATTTTTAAAAACCAGTTCTGATGATGGCATCCATGACAAAACCGGATAAGTCTTAAATTTGTGTAAGCATGTGCGCGAAAAATGGACGAATAACTCAAGCCAACCGATTTCGATGATTCATTTTAATAGAAAGGATATACTTCAAGGGTTGTTTTCTGATAGTTTGGTAAGGTCCTGATGATGGAATCCATGACAAAGTGACGGAACTCTTTGATTCTTAGGAGCAAATCAACGATACTCGGCAGAATCTTCTATAAGCTATCCAAATATTTGAGTCGCTTACTGTAACTTCCGTATGGTCAAGTGCTAGTCGTAGTTAAATATGAAGATCAATGGAACTCCTCAACGGCTTACAGTAAGAGTGTGATTTTTGGCAAAATCTATAACTGTCTGTAATCAAATGCCCATGACCTTACGTTTGTTGCTGCATTGCAATATTTGAAAGGTGAATTATGTGTGAAGCGTTGGTATAAGAGTTTCGGGTTCGATCCCGGGTGTGGCGATTTTAATGTAAATTTTGTAAAGTTGTTTCATTTAAACGGTGTTATCTCATATGAGAAACACATTTTTAGGTGTACACATATTGAGACAAATTTGTTAGTTTACTTCAGATTTACTGAAAATCAAAAAATAAATATAAATTTTATTACAAATACAAAAAATAAATAAAACAAACTTATAAATACATTAATATGCTCTAAAAAGTAGGAAATAATTGTGTAATCTTTTATAGTGTTCTTCGTATTGTTATATTTGGAATATAACAGGCGGTTCTTTTTATGTTAAAATTTATATTTATTTCATTATTACCAGCACCCTGCAGTGTTAAGTTAGTTTTCGATATCATCGATATCCGTTCTTTGTGAGAGTCTACCTTGTAAAAGGAATATATATGCCGAATTGCATGTAAATCAGGTGAATAACTTTAAAGATTTCGTGATAAGTCTGTAAGTCAACCTAGTTTGCTATTGATGCAGATATGATATTGTGTATTTTAATATCTTTCGTGATTAATATTCGCGTGTGATTATTCGATATTTTGATAGTTGTCCGGGACGGAGATCTTTAAAATCAGTTAAGCCATGCTGGTATTATAAATGGTAAATAAAACACGACGTTGTTTTATATATATACTTCTTATACTTCCTCTGCGTGGAATGTTTTTTTTTGTGTAGCATTTTCATTAATTTAGGCAAATTGTTTTACAAATTAGAAACATGCGTATAAATACTTCAATGAACTATTTGCTTTGTATTACTACAAAGAACTTAAAGTCCTTTTTCAGGCTCTAGATTATCAGTGTACCAAATTTCATTTATATTTGTTAAGTAGTTATGGTGTGAAAGTGCGACAGAGTTACATCTCTACGCCTTATGGTTCCAGAGATACCGTAATGAGTCATTTAACACCCCAATATATATATAAGAAACAAATTCAAGGCAGTTAACATAATGACAGTTCACTGCGTATATGTATTGGAAAACTTATTGTATGTACATAAAAACTTTTAATAAAAAGAGTGAATGTACATCATATAACTTACGAAACCAAAACAAACTTGTTATAAATTCTAGTAGGCTACATAAGATTAACAACTCATTTAAGGGTAACATTATACGTTTCTATAATAAACTCCCACAAGACGTTCTAAAGATGTCAATTAATAAATTCAAAGTCTTTGTTAAAAGAAAGTTGACAGAAAAATCGTATTATAAGTAGCAAGATTACCTTGACGATAGAAACGCCTGGGAGTAAACGAATTGCTCTAATTTTAATTAAACTATAGTAAACTAATATATTATTGTAATGAGAATGGTAAAAAAAATACCCGACTGAGTTTGTTGTGGGTTTTTCTCGGATCAGGGCGCGAAGGAACCCTCGTAATTTTAAGCCGATTTTGAGTACCATCATCAGACGTATATTAGAATCAGAGTGTGGAAAAAAATATATATAATTTGACGATTCAAAAGTGCTGTAATATGCCTACTTGAATAAAGATATTTTTGATTTTTTTTAAACTATATATAGATAGATAGATATAGATAAGGTAACAGAGTGAAGTTGAATGAAATAGAAAAAAAAGCACCTAGAACCATATAAATAAAAACAACTAAAACCTGAGATCTTCGCTATGGTGAATTAGCGAGAGTTACGTATGAATGGGTTTGTAATAATGTATGTTTGTAAATAAGTAAATTTGTAAGTAAAGAGTGTTGTCTGTCCTCCAGTGTGATTTCAGTCTATTTTTCTAATATGTGTGTCTTATGCAGGTCTTATGTGTTTGTTATATTTTCAACTTATTGTGCGATTTTTAGGAGTTTTTGGTACTATCTCTATTATCATACCAGCTGTTTTTTATATTTCAACTAAATTTGGTTCTGGTCATTCTTTATTTTGCATAGGTTACTTTCATTTATATCTTGTTCTATTTGTACCTGTGCTAAGCATTTCAGGATGATATACCTCAATACTATATTATAATTCAATGTATTAATAAATATATAATATTTGAAACGACTGTTAAATATTTTTAGAAAACTAATGTTGTCTACTACAATTTTAAAGCAATTTTAGCTATGTTTTTATAGAGGAATAATTTCTCGTACGAATAGGGTATACACCAATGTCCCTATGGGAGTCTGGTGGTTATTTCACACGTTGTAAAGCCGTGAAACAACTAAACATATCTCCGAGGATACGTTTTGCTGTTTCTCACATAGTTTTGCATATTTATAGGATAGTTAATAATAAATTTTGTTGAAGATGGCTTCGTAGACATTTTCGTTTATTTGACAATTCACACAAAGTATTACAAAGATATCATGAACAAGAAAACTAGCAGCACATTAACGTTTATAGAGGACATACCCACCAAGATTTTCTATTTTATTTAAAACGCTCTTATATTTGATTGTATACTTTATTGCAAATCAAGAAAGGTACAAAAGGTGGTCTTATCGCTAAATAGCGATTTCTTCCAGACAACCTTTGGGTTTAAGCAGTGAGTATCGAAACTGATGGGCAATGGCATAAACATACATACTAAAATCTACATACTAAACACATATAACACGAAAATATAAGAACATACATAGCTTATATAATAATAGACATACATAAATTTAAGATATATAAATCGTCTAAACTTCAGTCTTTAAAAGAAAATGTTCTTTTAGCATTCTTTTAAATGTCAGCAGTGATTTTGCTTCTTGGAAGGAGTGCTCATAGAATGTGGTTTTTATGTTTTTTTTAGTAATCTTCGAATAGCATACCAAGGAATACAAATCGTGATTTTGGATACAGTAAGGTATTAGGATGAAATAGGACCCAGTTCTATGACTTTTCCTGCACGAACGAGATCGGAAAGACCCATCTAGCACGTAAGTTTTTTAAAACTTGTTGGTGTTAAGGATGGGAACCGGTGACTTTTTTGAAAGAGCATCACTACTCCAGGCTATCTAAGCTCTCTCTCTGGCAGTTATTATAGATGCAATACTCGTCAGGGAGCAGGCCTGGAAAATGGTTGCCTTCTTTAGCGAGACCATCATCTCGCTAAAGGAGGCACGGCAAATGGAGAGAGTGAATGCCGCCGAAATACTCCAGTCCCGACAGATGGGAGTAGGTACCAGAATACGAAGGTTTTTGCAACATCTCTATAGATAATCTGTGAGCCAGCCTCCAGTGAGCCAGAGATTAATGCCCCAATAAACCTTTGGCTCTCCATGCATGGACGACGACGGGCCCCGCTAAGTTTTAGTGGGTATTCTGGCAATGCCAGCAAGTCCCACACTCAGTGCGTAAACGCTTTTCCCAGCGACACAAAAAAGGCTATCTAACCTATTAGAGCTTATATATTATATAGTAATTTCATTTGGTGTTAGTCGTTGTATATCTTCATGGTCATATATTAAACGATGCACAAGTACAAGAGCACAATGACGGAATAAACGATCACGTCTTGTTTTTGATTTAAGCCTTAAGTTTGTTACTTTTTCAATATCAGGTTAAAAGTCACGTACAAGATTTTAATCAGAAGTCGATTATGAGTTTAAAAAACTGCACCACACGACTTAATCGACGGAAGTCTTGGTCCCAATATAACAACTTATTTCACAAAGGCAACTCGATTTAAAGATATGCAATCCTGCGCCCATAGCAAATGGCCGAAATTGAGTCATCAATACACTCTACGAGGGGTCTGTGGAAGTTTCCTTTTATATACAGAGTGCTATTATTTGTCTTAATATTTTTCCCATAAACACATGTGGTTTTATTTATGTATAAACAGTTATAGTGAAACAACTGATTTGAAAGAAAGTGAAACTTCTTTAACAAATTAATTTTTAATTCTTGATTTTATTAATACAAATCTTAAACTTTAGATTTCCGTGAGTCAGGGAAAAAGCATGATGAAATCTTAAATGACGAATTGTAAATGAAAATGCCACGTGTTTTTTGTAAATATTACAAATTATTTATTAAATTATCTTTTTGAATTGAAAATTTAGAAAAGAAAATTTATGAAATATTTTTATTTTAATATTTTGTGAAAATTCTTAAATTTTTAAATGACGACTTAAAATACTGAACCTTGAAACAAATTAGCATAAAAACACTGCACATCTTCGTGATGCAAATCACGCGTTTCATCCGTAAAAAAATTACTATTTAATAGCGAAAAAATCGGTAAAAATCAAATAAGTTTTGTCCTAAGTTCTGATTTTTATTTTCAGCGTCAAAAAAACTTGTGTTACTTTCACAGTAATCTTAATTTGGTCCTCGTAAAATAATCTATAATACGATTATTTTGCAACTAAACTAAACTAAAACAATCATCATTTTTAACCAACAATTTTCACCAACATAATGTAAGACTACAGATAGTTGGGTGACAACACTGATAGCTCTGAAATGTTGGGAGTTATTGAGTAATATAGTGGCAACACTTAAAAACATTGTGGTATATTACGAAATTATATGCAATACTTTAACGAACGGAACAACCGTCTTTCGGGCTGCCTTGTGGTGTAGTTGTTTTAAGAGAAGTAGTGTTAAATTTTATAAATTCAAACAGTGAAGTAATTATTAGTATAGTACAAGTTGTGTATAATTAAATAGTGGAGAGAATAAAAGTTTCTTGTGTTAATGTAAGTCGGTGTTTTTATAATAATAAGAAGTTGGAATAGATTGGATATGATAACATTTTCAATGGTTTTTTTACTATACTTTTGGAGTAGCTCACTAATTTCTTTTCTTTTAAATTTTTTTTTTGTTTTAAGTTTTAGGTCCTTACTGTCTGTGGTCTATGTCTATCGCACATTAAACTCTTAGAGGAAGAGGGAAGCTTGTCCGAAATACGGCTAGCGCTGTTAGCGCTGGGTTAGAGTGAGAGAGGAGTAGCCTTGCTATCTTTGCCTACCGTGAGAGAAAGAGAAGCCATACAAACGGTTCCCGTAACGCGTTACATACTCATAACAAATTATCTCAAAAGTGCGTGCGTACAAAGTACCCATATCAGAAGTGAAACTTCTTTGGCAAATTAATTTTTAAATCTTGTTTTAAAAATCTACAACTTTACATTTTCTAGATGCAGATAATAATTAATAAAAATAATTTGCAGGTTAAGTAATATTGTTGTCAAGTTCTTCATTATTATATTACATACTTTGAATCACTTGAAACACAATACTAACGTTAGTACCAACTAAGAACTGTCACTAGGCGAATATCCCTTCATTATCCTGTGTTATATTTCTTATACCAAACGCCCCACCCAAAATATAATAAGCCCACCAATCACAGTCGTCGTAAAAACGACGACTAAACAGAAGTTTTTATTAAATTTGAGAATTTCTGGACTAGCGTTAAACCGGATATAGTGTATGTAAACGTTTCACTGATATAATTACGAAGACCTCAACATAATAAACAAATATAGTAATTTGATAGAAATCTGCAAATAAAATAGTAATGATCGCTTGTAATAGTTATAAAAATATGTGATAATGCCTATTTTTTTGTTGGGTCACTTTTTCATTATTCTAAAAAATTCTTAGTCAAGATTTAAAATTTCTAATTTTACGATAATACATTGTATCATTGGATATATTTTTATGTACTTTATAATGAGTAAGTGTTAATAACCATGACTATCGTTAAAAAAATTGACCAAATTTGGGCTTTTGTGAATTGGTTTTTATTGTATACGTTTTAATTAAAACTAATGGAACAATAGACATTTCTGTCGCTCACAATTTGAACATCCTACGTATAAGTTAATCGTAATACTATATATTAGAAAACAAGTCTTAAACTTTACCTGTAAGGTTCAATTTAGTATGAAATAGGAAATATATCGCATTTACTTATAGAAGGAAATCGCGTAGTCATCCCATCGACGCTAAAGCGTAACGAATCGCGATGGAGACGTCAACTTCTTTACATTCTCCACAAAACCAACAAGTAGGGTAGAAAAAAAAGAAACAATGCTACAAGGTAAACAAAATACGATAAAAACTATCCCGTCGTGACATCTCGTGCTACTAGTCGATGACAATGACGTTTTAAATGCCTACTTTAACAAATATCAGCCGCAGTGATTGGTGTTAATACATCACGGGTTCCTTATTTCCTCTAATAATACGTTGCTACAACAAGCTCACAGAAGAAGTTACAAAGATGTCCCTTAATAAATTGAAATCCTTTATTAAAGGAAAACTAATTGAGAAATCATTCTACAATTTGAAAGAATACTTAGAAGATATAAAAGCGTGGGAGTGAATGAATTGCTCTATATGTATATAGTTATAGAATACATTTAAAATATATATTGTAATGATGATGACCCGACTGAGTTTGTTGTGGGTTCTTCTCAGATCAGGGCGCGAAGGAACCCTCGTAACTTTAGATTGTAAGTCGTTCTTTAATGTTATCATCAGTCATTAATTTAAATAATATATAGAAAGAACGATATTTGACGATTCAAAAGTGCTGTAATAGGCCTACTTGAATAAAGATATTTTGACTTTGACTTTGAATATAAAAAAGGTAAGTAGAAGCCCATTAATGTCCCATTGTTGAGCACAGGCCACCTCACTCATATGAGAGAGGGATTTTAGAACATAGACCCACCATGCTCCACTACGGATTGGCAGGCATAGTACACAAGTGTACTCTCTATTCCTTCACTCTTATCGTCCGATATGACGGGAATCCGACACGATAGGAAAGAGATCGGGACATGACCGACGGCTTAACGTGCTCTTCGAGGCACGGGGGTGAATCACACCGCCAACTTCCCAACATGGGGCAAATTTTGAGATGATCTTAATAGAACACTCCGGGAAGAATAGAACACTCCAGAACACACAACCCGGGACTCGAGCCCAGGAGCTTATGTTTATAGGCCAATGAGGCAGTTCTAATAATATGTACTTGAATATATAATACGATGGGCTAGTGCTAAGATGCGAGGATTCTTGTTCAGTCACACCTTTTACTGAACAGGCACTGCTAAGTTTATCTTTACAAGAAAAACTATTGTTTCGCTTTTCATTTTCAATCCGTCATTGTTTTTCGGTGAAGGAAAATATGGTGAGGAAACCTGCGTATTACGGAAGTAATTTTGAGGTATGTGTAGCCTGTCAACTTACAGTGGAACAGTGCCGTGAATGTATGCTCTAAAACCGTCTATCCTATGATTGAGAAGTCGATGTATCATCAATAGGCTGCTTACTTTACTGTTTGAATCATAGTCATTGATTATAAGCCTTAAGAAAATTAAGAATAGAGACATAAGGCCCAATTAATAAACGATAAAAATGTTTTTGCCTCCAGTTTTAAGCGTGGGGGCGTTTAAGTTTCAAAAGTGCTTATATATTTTCATTAAGAATATTTTGATAGTTAAAAGGATTAAAAGAAACCATGTTTAGAGTGACAAAACTTAGGAGAAAGACTCTCGTAGAGCTCGCTGGAAAAATGCTGCGTTTTCTCACTTCCCCAGTAGAATTTAATTATAAGCAGGGACAATTAACGAAATTGCATTTTAAACTTGTTGAATTGATATTGGGCGGTGATGTAGCCAGCAAAAGCTTGTCTCATTTAGAAAATTTACATAAATTACTTATTATATCGAAAATAATAGAATATGGTATGGCTTTTAGTGAGACCATTTATGGTAACTTAGAAAGGAACTCTAAAACCTAAATTCATATCGGTTTTACGCATTTATCTGTTTTTACGCGTTGACAACAGTTTAAGATTTTCTAGGTAGGTAGAATAATTATTGTCATTGATTGTTCGTTGAAGTAAACACTGACTTTACACTTAAGCGTTGCAATACTTTGAAAGATAATATCAAGATAATTCTTTTAGCATAAAACTGAACTACCTATTTATACATCTAAATAGATACTAGAAACCGTAGCAATTTATACATTGCTTTTAAAATATTTTTATGTTAGCGAAAGTTCCCTAACTTTTCAGTAGAGGTCCCGGCTTCTCTAGATGTAGATTCATTTAGGATAAATTGGATAATTATAATATAAGGAAGATTACAATCAAGTGCTATTTAATTTAATGTCGATGATCCTTTATCTTCTACAACATTCCTTATATTTGGTTTGGTCACTTTAAGAAATATTCAAGAATATCTTCCTCTCATTTTATAATACATAATATACATTATAAAAAGCTTTACAAATGTGTTAATAGATACCATATTAAAGATCGTAAAACCAACAGGAAATAGCATTTGAAAAGTAAAAATCATAAGTGAGGGAGCTACGCCGAATAAAGCAGTCGTGACGTCGTGGGGAGCACCGCTCATGAATCGCCCAACTAAATGCCCTTTGTATTTATCTTTTGTTGCTTAACAATTTCATTGTTTGTTCGTTACTCTGCATTTACTTCGGCCTGAGCCCGAATAACTTAACTTGTAACATAGATTGAGTCTTTAACTTTGTTCTCTTTATAATCTTGAGGGTCATTATCTCTATGACTTTACGTTTGTCGAATAGGATCATAAGAATATTTGACAGGCCTTTAACTTTGTCTATGATTTTTTTGTTATGGAAATATACGTTTTTTTAATACACGTTACTCTTAGATTAGACCATTAAATATAAAATAAATTAATGAATTTCATAAAATGTCAGATCATGCGATTATAGAAAATTTATGTCAAAAAATATAAGTCAGTTTAAATTTGCAGAAAAAACATGTCAGATTTAGGATCAATTTGGATCATTAAGGAAGTCATCAACAGATTAATAGCACACATCAACCAAAGAAACAAATGCTTTTCGAATAAATTTAAGATTCGCACCATCATATTATAGGAACTGAACGTTGATTATATTATACCTGGTAATCCTATTTGATATAATAATAGACGAGTAAATATAAAAGCAATATAAACTTTGAAAGAAGTTAATTAATATTAAATGCAACAATTTAACCCAGATAGTATTTGATGATCGTGAACTGCATGGTTTTTTTTTTACTGAAGGTAAGGTTAAGTGATGATCTTACTTTAAATTATATTTCATCAATCTTTGAATGAGTAAGTGTTATGAATAACATTCTAATTGTTGTCTAGGTTATTATAAATACAATTAAATAGGTCTAACCAAAAAGGATGCAACAATTTTAGTCAGTTTAAATTACACTTTGAATTATTGTTTAACTTTCTATAAGAAGATAATCATTTAGGAAACCAAACACTCATTGTTGGTAATTTTAATAAAGAAAATGAACACAATATTCTTATCATAGTCATTATAAATGCGTAGGACATATCTAGTATGATGAATATAAGTTATTCACAAAAAAAAAGAAATATTATCCATTATATTTTACATGAGTATATTAAAAAATTCTGTGTAATTAAAAGAGATGAGGATAATTAAAATAATTCCGTTGCCAACGAGTAAAGCACTCTCGCATTACAGACTAATTTAATATCAACGCAAACACAGCGGCAAGTCACAAGTGCTGCTCTAATATTTGTAGGCACATCATGTAATATACAACGAATAACCGAGCTTCGATAACGATCACGATTGACCAATAAACATACCAACAACAATTTCTTGCTTAGCATCGGAGTCGTGGCTGTCCAGCTTTGTGATTAAGACATCCGATAAAAAAAAACCTTACGCAACAGATGGAGGGAGACGGATACAGCCAGCGGGTGCAAGGTATATAGTAATTACTGTTAGACAAACGTCCCAAATCAAAAACACCGACACGCACACAATAGCAAACACGTTAAGGCACTTTTAAATGAATATCAAATCAAACTTTCTGTAGTAGTCATATTATAGTGAGCTTTTGCTTCGAATTGAATTCGAATTAAAGAACGACTTAAAATCGAAATCACCTAGAGTTGCTTTGCACTTCATTCTGATGGGAATTCACAATCGTTTATTTGTTGTACTCATTATATCATATATACAAGATTTTTGGATTATCTTATAAGATATTTTTCGGAGAATCTTTTCAGAAACTATATGATGCCATTCTACCTATCCTCTTCTACAATTGCTCCTCCAGATGGGGTCAGAAGTTCCAACATTACATAGTAGATCATCAATTTATTCACACAAAACTTATCGAATCCTCATTTCTGATTCGTGATATAAATTATGAAATGCTCTTGCCTTGTTTGATGCTTCCTAAATCCTATGTGCCCAATAATTTCAAGCCAAGTGTGTAAAGATACATCTTGGCTAATTTAGACTTCGTAATAACTTCTCATTGAGTTAAACGTAATCCTATCGATCATAAAATAGTATGATAAGAGAACGTTTTGATATAAAAGAAGATGTAGTGACTAAAGTTGAGAAAGGTATGCTTAGATGGTTAGGACGTGTTGCAGAAAGCACGTAGAGAAAATGTATGATAGGAGACTGACAAAAAGGATTTATGAGTCAAGAGCGAATAATCTTAGACCAAATCCAGGACATTTTAGATAAGGGCCAGGTCAAGAGTACTCGAAACCGACGAACTTGTATGAAAGGCTTAATGAGAATGAAATAATCGAAGGAGATTTGCAAGGTTCATGTCAACTGGAAGATCTCTGCTTACCCCTACGAGAATGAGGCGTGATGACAATTCCGTATGCTCTATAATGGGTTTGTAAAATAGAAACTATAAAGAATATATTCCCCTTAATAATATGCATTGAACACGCACACAAAAGCGGTATATTTGCGGGACGTAAGCCCCAACACACACGTTAGGGCCGGAGTTCCTCACATTATAATTACGAGGGCCACTGACGTGCATCAAGCTGTAACGAGCTTAAACAAAATGGTCGCTAATTTTATTTATACACCGAACTATGTAAGTTTGATCGTTTAATACAAACTGATCTAAATAAATGAAATGTCTATCTGACTCGCTGACATCGTCACGGAAATGTGGCCATCAGATCGAAACAGTATAATGAAATAGGATTAATTAATATTCTGTATTTGGGAATAAGGATGGGGAAGCTAACTAGGTAAGGAAGTTCTGGGTATCAAATTAAACAAGATCCATTATATCCGCGCAAGCATTCCTGGTTAAATACCACGGTCTGTTTGAACTGCTGTAGACTTTTGTTTAAATTACACGTGGAAGTTATAAAATGTCTTATATGTTATTTATTGATGTAGTTTTTTATTTTGTTAGGTATTATTTGTATACTTTTTATTGCACAATAATAAAATACATTAAAACGTACAAGTAACACAAAACAAATGAAGAAACGGTGGTCGGTAAATCACGGTTTCTTCCAGTCAGCTTTCGGGTTTAAAAAGCTTTAAGTAAAACTTAGGTTGGGAAAAGCATAAACATACATACATATTTTAAACAAATATATACCCACTTTAATAAATGTTAGCTTGCTGTTTACATAAATAAAGGTTAGCCTGTGATCTCACCTGATGATAAATGATACAGTCAAAAATATATAAACTTGAAAGCTCCTAGTGGTTTTTATAGAGAATTTTAACGAAACAAACAAACAGATTTTTTATATAAGTACCATTAGTGTCTTATATATTTTTTATTTTGATCACACCTGATTAGTGCGGTTCCATGTTAGACTGTAACATCACTTACCATCAGGTGAAGTCACAGTTAAGCGCTAACCTATCAGCTACAAAGAAGCTTTATCCTGTTATATGGTAATGAGCTATTTACGAATAAAATTCGTAAGGAGGTCGTTAATTTTCTAACAGTAGCGAGTAACATTTACTTAGTGATTAATATTTATTATTCCAAGATAGAGGGTAGCTTTGGAAAGGAATTTACATGAAATAAACGATATCCAACTTACTAACTTTAAGAATATGATTTTTAACAATTATTTTCTGTTTATTGGCAGTGTGGTCTTTTCCGCGTAGTTTCATAATCCGTGGAAATATGGGAAAAATCCATTTATATCTGAAAACTAGTCAATTTGCTTTCAGCCAAAGATTTATATACTTATAAAGAAATTGTGATGAAACAGTTAGTGGTAAACATATATATTACTACCTGTTCTCTGCGGTTACACCCGCGTAGTTTCAATAACACGGGAATATGATAAATCCATTTTAGGTGAGTGTCTAAATTGCAAAGTTTAGTAAAGTTTAGTGTAGTGTAGAGGAGACAGTCAGTAGCATACATATATATCACCAGCGGTTCTCTGTGGTTTCACCCGAATAGTTCCGATCCCGTGGGAATATAGGATACCTGTTTTTAGTAAGTGTCTACATTACAAAAGGAGTCCTTTTGCTAAGTTTTCAATCACAAATGTATAGTTTAAAATAAGTGGTGATGAGACAGTCACTGGCAAATATATATGTTACCAGCTATCTCTGTGGTTTCATCCACGTAGTTCTGATCGCGTGGAACTATGGGAAACCCGTTTTTAGTGAGCCTCTAAATTACGAAATGAGTGAATTTGCTAAGTTTCCAATCAAACACATGTATAGTTTTAGAGAAGTTGTAATTAGACAGTGACATACATATATATCAGAAGCTATTCTCTGTGTTTTCATCCACGTAGATCCATTCTCGTGAGACTATGGGAAAACCCGCTTTTAGTGAGCGTCTAAATTACAAAGGAGTCCTTTTGCTAAGTTTCCAGTCAAACATATTTAGATAGAGAAATTTAGATGAGATAGTCAATGGCATATATATATTACCATCTTATCTCTGTGATTCCACCCGCGTGGTTCCGATCCAGTGGAAAAATGGGAAACCTGTTTTTACTAAGTGTCTAAATTACAATGGAGTCCTTTTGCTAAGTTTCCAGTCAAACATATTTAGATAGAGAAATTTAGATGAGATAGTCAATGGCTTATAAATATTACCAGCTTATCTCTGTGTTTCCACCCGCGTGGTTCCGATCCAGTGGAAAAATGGGAAACCTGTTTTACTGTCTAAATTACAAAGGAGTCCTTTTGCTAAGTTTCCAGTCAAACATATGTATAGCTTAAGAGAAGTTGTAAGAAGACAGTCAATGGCTTTTCGCTTATATATATACACAAATATTATCAGCTGTTCCCTGTTGTATCACTCGCGTAGACCTGATCCCGTGAGAATATGGGAAACCCGTTTTTAGTCAGCTTCTATGTTAAGGGTGGAGTCTTTTTGGTGTGTAGTTTTATAAAACTCGTCTTGAGTTAGTCAGTAAGTGGTATTTTACATAATTATAATATATTCTTTTGGGGCCGGTATGCGTTGCAATACCTTTTAAAAATTCTCCAGAGAAAGATTGAATTTAATCAAATGAATATTGATTTTATATACTTTCTTTGAGACCTGACATTTGTTGCAATGGTCTAAAATTTGACTTAAATAAATACCTATTTTCTAGCATAATGAACTCTTAAATAAATATAGCTGTTTTGAAGATTACCTGCAACAAGTAAACTAACTAACCTTTACTTTTTTTGTAGATATATATATAAACTTTTGAAGCATTAAATAAAATATAAGCGAATATATATTTCAATACTTCTAATTTGTATAAATATTTAATGTTTAATGTCTAAATACAATGGAAATTTCTGTAAAATAATTAGACAGTTAATAATCCTTTACAAAAACAATATCTCGCACAGAATACAAATGAACAGCAAAATATAATGATTTAAAAATAAAATTGTAATCTTCAACAATGAGAAAATTCACATCGTTAAGTAAATTACGATGCTTGTTAAGAAATAAAGTGGATTATGTAACTTTTAAGATGTAATATTTGTATGTAAGACTCTTGCAACTTTCAAGGTTTGTACTTTGACAAAATTATTATAAGTTTAACTAAACTTATGATTTAACTAGCTGGATCCGTTCAACTTCTTCTGCAACTCATAAACAAGATAGACAGAGAAGCAACAAATTCGTCTAGAATAAAATAGGTTATAGTGAGCCGATCATAAAAGATATGCATATGATGTTCCGGACTTTTAAATTAAACTTTTAAAGATGATTAATTCTGTCATACATGATTTTTACGAAACTTTACCGTTTACGCAACACATGCAAAGAAAGCTCACAAAAGGAGAAACACCCGGTTTTGAAACAATCTTCAATGATACACGGTTCCTATTGGTTTTAGCGTAATGATATATAGCCTATAGCCTTCCTTGATAAATAAGCTACCTATCACTGAAATAATTTTTCAAATCAGACCAGTAGTTCTTGAGACTAAACGTTCAAGTAAACCAACACACTCACCTACTTTATAGTAGCCGCATATATTAAGAAACTTTAAACATTTTCGTTTCAATTTACTGTGCCAATACTTATATATCTGTTATTTTCAGTTTCAAAATTATATACCAATATAAATTGTTTCCACATTTGTCCTTACTCGTATAGGAACGCACACCTTATACGAGATGGCACGTCTTTGCTTGAAGAAGAATAACTAGCCACTAAACATGACCTAGATAAATTAGACAATACCATATCTTAAATTGGCAATTAGGAATCAAACACGAGACCGCTGTGAAGTGTCTATTCGTATTATTATGCTAATGAATCCAACAGAGCAACCGTTAAAAAATCGCCAATCCTGAATGTCGTCGTATAGTAAGAATAAATATATACGATAATACTAAATTTAAAATACCTCAAGACGTAGTTTGAAATGAGAATACAGATGATCATTAATCTCTAAAACAATAAAAACATGATTAAATCGCTATAAAAGTTCCCATAACCGCAAACATGAACAATTAGAAAAATCCTCACTCACAAGTTAAACAAGATTGATAATATAACGAGAACGTGGACATGGTTTAAAAATTATAGAAGTTATGGGAACAAGATCTAACCTTCTTTATATTACATTTAATAGGCGATTAACGTTAACCTTTTAAAATACATAAAACCTTGGAAAGATGAAGTAAAATGTGCTTAAGGTATAAAGTCATTATTGACTGAGATAATCTAGATAGTAAGTCGACTGTACCTCAACCTGATCAACATCATATAAGAGATACTTGCAATATGAGATTGGTAGAACTGATTACTTGTATGCTTAAGGATAATTGATAAAGATTTTGTTCTTTGTTCAATTTTTACTATTACCATTATCATAATTATCACCATCTTTATCATAGTTTTGAAAAATCGCTTCTTAATAAGTGTTCAACTAACAAAAAAGATCTTGTCTCTAAATTTCATGTTCACAAACTTGATGTGTCAACTGAATTTTATTTATACAAACAAAGTACATTTAGTAAACTGGAAATTTCCAAAACAGTTTATTTAAAATGGCTATTACTGGTTTGGTCTATCGCAACGTCACAGATAATAATCTGTAAACCATCTTATTAATCAATGTCGCAACACATAATTCTGAAACAGTATCAATGATAACGAATTTATTAGATATAAATTTCAAGCGCTTCTAGAAACTATCCGATTGACAGCGTGATAAGGATAAACCAAAAATCACACAAATCAGGCATTCCTTAAACTTGTCCAGCCACCAAATTAAGTCGTGTAGAAAAAAAAATAACATACAAATAGGTCTAATCAAGATTGTGGGAAGAGAAATGAGTCGGTAATTATTAAAACAAGATTATTATCGAAAAAGGCTATAAGTCTTGTAAGTTCAAAACAAGTTTTACCATAGATTAATAACGGACGCCACTCATTAACGCTTCCAACAGTAATTGCTTGGCACTATTATGATGAATTGTTACATTTTTGTGGGCACATTTTGTAAACGCTTCGAGGGACTATCATCTCAAATTACCGGAGCCGACAACTTTGCTGTAGTTAGATCATTAAGGTCATAATATTTTTTGTGTACTCTTCAATCTTTATTATAAAATACTAGTTAAAATCCGACAACGCTTTTTTTTGTGAGTAAAGGCTATACACAGAATTGGTTCAAAATTTTAGGAGATTAACACAAATGAATGATCCGTTTAACGAGGAAATATCGACATATATTTTAATTGTGACAATTTATTTCCAGATTGTTGCATTTGTTATTTAATGTCACCAAAACAGACATGACTAAAATTTAGTAAACAGATACACAACTAAGTCGTGAGCATAAGATAAAACCTTTTAACATCTCTTACCTACTATTAACAGTTTTGTAGAAATCGGCATATCTCCAACAAAGGTAGCAATAAAAATGAAGTCCCCATAGTAATTTAGAGATAAGAAACGTCAGCTATCAGCTAGTAAAACTCCAATTAAAACTGAACAATCACTTCGAAGATTAGCTACAATAACTAAAATTTACATTTCCTAGGTAAAACTAGCCATGCAACCTTATGATAATAAAGCCTTCGGTTTGTGAAAGAAGTATTAATACAGTTTTTGTATACTAGTTCTACAGGTTTTTTTTGGAATAAACAAACGATCAAATCTCTTTTAGTCAAAACGATGTAACGCATTTGAATTGATACAATTTGCTTCACATAAATGT
Source organism: Elymnias hypermnestra (assembly GCA_015832385.1). Taxonomy (NCBI): domain Eukaryota; kingdom Metazoa; phylum Arthropoda; class Insecta; order Lepidoptera; family Nymphalidae; genus Elymnias; species Elymnias hypermnestra. Next base: position 1,241,633 of record JACTOM010000061.1, on the reverse strand, counting down.
AAATCTGATTACGAATGTCTACTCAAAAGAACTTCGTTTCATTTTATTTAAATTAGCTACTAAAATAAATATAGACCCTCCTAATAGCTACGAGAGGGTTCAAAACATGGCCTCCTCCGAAGCTTTTAACGAAATTGTATTATTTTGCATTAATTTTTGACAAAGTCCTTTTAAGTCGCATGAAAGGCTTGACTTAAATATTGCCAATAATATATTAAAGTATGCTATCAGAAAATATTTTTAATGATTTTGGTATAAAGACAGACTTTTTGAATATAATGAACAAATAGTGTTTCAAGAGGTTTTAAAATAGAAAATAAAAGCAGAAAAGTTTAGCTATAGTTACTAAATATGGTCGACAATACAAATGCCCTACAATACACAATATACAAGGAATAGTAGTTAAATAATAATAGTAATTAAAAAGAAAATACTGCTCTATCAAAAAACGAAATAAAAATTAAACGAATGACATAGTTCTTAAAATCTGCTCATATTTCTTATTATATCATTTGATAGCTATACTATAAACGTTGAAGAATATTGTAATATTAGAGGTTTTTATTTATAAATAGCCAAGAATCATCATGTACATGTAAACCCAATAGGGTATTTCAACGTTGCTGAAATAGAAAAACCGAAAACCTAAATCTATTCGTAAGTACATATGAATATACTAAATTTGCAAATATTACGCTCCTACTTTGTGTAATTCTCGTTTTAGTAATGTAATAGAAAGTAAATACATCGTCTCTGAAGTTGTATAAACACTTTGTTAGAACTAAATAATAAAAGGACATGCGAGAGCTCGTGGGAAGACAATGTCCTTGACCCCACAATATAATCACAAAGCACGATCCTTTAATAAAATTTGTATTAAAATTTACAATGACAAGCGAGACGGATCATATATAATTTGCAAAATTACAGAAAAGGGAATTCAAAAAGCCAGCTACCAACAGTATTAATAAAGACGAAGCTAAATCCGTCAGCTGTACGTCATTTCACTGGGATATGAGGCGTTAACGATTTAGATCTTTCAAATTACACGCCATTAATTGAGACGTCAAGTTTGCAAAGGACGATGAGAAAAAAGGAATAGGCCCGTCTCCATACTAATTTAGATATCAAGCGAACGGGATGGACAAATTGTGGGCCATTCGTTCGCTTCGTGGAATTAAGACATTGGCGGGGCGCTTTGTTCAAAGACTATTTTTAGTTTCCATTTCAATCGGACATGGTCAGAGTTCGGAGTTTGGCAGTTTTTGTTGTGGGATAGTTTGAAGTTTAGATATTTGGAAGTCGAGGATTAATTCGTAACCTCCAAATGGTATGTGATCTCTGAGTATTTGTTTCGAAACTATAGCAATTTGGTACAAGTTACGTATAATGCGAAAGACCTTCGCATTATACGTCACCTGTACTACAACCAAAAAGCTGCGATACGCATAGAGAGTGAAGTGTCCAAAGTGGTGAGCATTAAGAAAGGAGTTCGACAAGGCTGTATATTGTCTCCTACATTTTTAAATTTTTATTCGCAGTCAATCATGGTGGAAGCATTGGAAGACCTAGACTGTGGTGTTAAGGTCAATGGGCGTATCAATAACAATTTAGGGTATGCTGATGACACAGTCCTAATAGCGTCTACTGAGGCAGATCTACAAAAGATAGTCGACCGAGTTAATAGGTGTAGTGAAGAGGCTAGTCTCACGATTAACATCAAGAAAACGAAGGTTATGGTAGAATCTCATAATTTTAGCAGGGATCCGAAAATTAGAGTTGCAAACCAAGTACTGGAGAGAGTGCAGAGGAATAAATACCTTGGCACTTGGCTGACTGAAGAATGGGATAGTGAAATTGAAATTAAAACCCGAATAGAAGTCGCCCGTGGTGCTTTTCAAAGCATGAAAAAAGTACTTTCTAACATTACGTAAACGTCCCCTCTGTTGTTATGTATGGCCTATACTTCTATACGGATGCGAGCCTTGGACGATAAAAGAGGATCTCAGAAAACGTATAGAAGCATTTGAGATGTGGGCCTACCGACGCATGCTCAAAATCAGCTGGACCCATAAAGTTGCCAACGAAGAGGTCTTGCGACGAATGGATTGTCAGCGGGAACTTTGGAAGACCGTCAAAAAGAAGAAGGTTGCGTATCTGGGCCATGTTCTGAGACATAACAGGCACGGACTCTTACAAGTAATAATGATGGGCAAAGTGGCTGGCAAGAGGCGTATTGGTCGCAAGAGGAAGTCCTGGTTGCGCAACATCAGGGAATGGACCGGTATCGCGAATGCCGCTCAACTATTTAGCCTCGCGAGGAACAAAGTTAAATATGGAGAACTGACTGCCCACCTTCGTTAGTCGGAGAGGCACATAAAGAAGAAGAAGCAATTTGGTCTTTGTTGGTAGCTAATATTTCTTCATTTCATCATTTTCATCATATCTCCACTATTTATTTACCACTTCACGTCTATCCCCTTTTAATTTTAAGTAATTATTTTATACAACAGCAGAGGCTGATGCTGACGTTTCCGCCTCATGTTTATTAGTATTTGTTTACCTTTATACAGTATCTTTATCTATAATAGGATATTTTAAGGGTCTCCGCTGAAATCCAGCGTTGGGCTAAAGTCCAACATTAGTAGCTGAGCGGTGCTCCCAGATCGGTGTCACATTTAACTATAATATAAGTTTATCTATAATATATCTTGTTACATTGTTGTATGTACGAATAGTTAAGTGTGACTGAATCGAATAAAATGTTTTTTTTATATTAATTTTTGACGTTGCTATGTTATTTTGATTTTTAAAGTGCAACTTTTTAGGCGCATAAGGGTGAAATTTTTACAGCTGAAACGCTTGATTTAGCTACACGAAGATGTACAGCATTTTTATGCTAATTCGTTTGAAGAACATGTGGCATTTTAATGTGCCACTCGTCATTTGATAATTTAATATACTATTTTTCTTAAAATATATAATAAAATATTTCATAAATGCTCTTTTCTAAATTTTAAATTCAAAAACCAAATATAATTAAAAGTTTCTAATACTGACAAGAAACACGTCATTTGAGATTTCAAATGACGAGCTGTAGAATTATATTCATTAAATTTTTAAGTTATTTAGAAGTTTCGGAAATCTAAAACTTTATATTTGCATAAATATAAAACATGACTTAAAAATTACTTTGCCAAAGAAGTTTCTTTTCTGTCATGTGTACTTTGTACGCACGCAATTTTTTTTATATTTATTAGTTTAAAGATTGAAGTGTTTTATTTTGACACTTTATTGAATCACACCACATTAGAAAAAGTACATATAAAAGGAAACTTAAAACTAATCAATTAGTATCGCACAATAGGCGGCCTTATCACTTTGAAGCGATTTCTTCCAGACAACCTTAAGGAAAATGGAGAGTTTCAGTAAGTGGTGCAAAAGAGAGACGTGATACTTTACATATATATGAGATAATGTATATATTTAATATATATGTACATTATGTAGTCTATTAAATGGAAATTTATGTGAGAGAGAGATAATATTTAGTAACCAATTTTTTGCTGCCTTGTCATTATGTGATTGACATGCACATTATGTGATTGACGACGACAAGGCAGCAAAATCTCTTTTTTTTTGACCGATGGACATTGGGGACCGATGGGCGTTGGGGGCCGAAGGTGCTGGAGTGGCGACCCCGCACCGAACGGCGCAGTGTAGGCAGACCCCCCACGAGGTGGACCGATGGTATAAAGGGTCGCCGGTAGCCGCTGGAGCCAGGCGGCGCAAGATCGGGCCTTGCGGATGTCATTACATGAGACCCATTACCAGCAGTGGACGTCCATCGTTTGAAGCGACGACGAGGAGGAACAAATTTTTTAAAAGCATCTAAAGGTGTATTTACCGACTTCAAAAAAAGGAGGAGGTTATCAATTCGTCTGTATTTTTTTATGTTTGTTACCTCATATCTCCTGACTGGGTGGACCGCTCTTTATGATTTTTTTTTAAATGAAAGGTGGTGCTCGTCATAGGGTCCCATTTTTTTGAAATCCAGTTCTGATGATGGCATCCATGAGAAAACCGGATAAGTGTTAAATTTGCATTAGCATGTGCGCGACAAATGGACGGATAACTCAAGATCACGCCAACCGATTTCGATGATTCTTTTTTTATTGAAAAGGCTATTCTTCAAGGGTTGTTTTGTGATAGTTTGGTTAGGTTCTGATGACGGAATCCATGACAAAGTGACGTAACTCCTCAATTCTTAGGAGAAAATGAACATTACTCGGCAGAATCTTCTATAGAGTTATATATCTTCTATTGGATCGGTGTCAGCCGAGGTACCTACATATTTAGCTATAGGTGGAAGAGACGCGGGAGCTGCCAAGTGGACACGCGGGGAAAATCTACCTTTGCTGACGCTGACTCCGAATATAAGAATACGAAGAACACTACAAAAGAATACGCAATTATTTCTTACTTTTTAGTGAGATTCTTTTTTTGTTAAAATTTTTATTTATTTTTAATATCAAAGAGTATTTGTAGTTCCTGTTTCAATCGGACGCAGTCAGAGTTCGGAGTTTGGCGGTTTTTGTTGCGGGATAGTTTGGAGTTTAGATGTTTGGAAGTGACGGACAAATTCGTAACCTCTGAAGGGTATGTGAACTCGCAGTATTTGTTTCGAGGCAATTGCAATTTGGTCTTTGTACCTACCTAATATGAATTCTTGGCATTGTTCTGTTTCTTTTCTTTGCTATTTATTAGCTTGGTTATTTTCCTAAATTAATATATTGCTAAATTAATATGCTCTAAAAAGTAAAAAAATAATTACGTGTTCTCATATTTGGAGTCGGCGTCACCCAAGGTAGGTGTGTCCCTCGTGTCCACTTAGTTCGAGCACCTTCCACCTATATATGTTACCTACCTTTTTTTGTCGAGGGGGAAATCTTTATAAGATACCCGACCTTTTAAGGGGGATAGATCGGGTTGTGTAGTATTTTCCACTAAAACCCCTCGGTGGCATAGCTCTACGTATAACGGAGAGTCCCGAGATTTCCGGAAAATTCGCCGGGGCCTCCGCCACGTTATGCTTTACAGGCTCCTCCTATTAGCCGATACCACTTGCTGGCAATAGGTGTTGCCATGGCAGATTAAGACCACATTTACTTGCCGTCTTCCTGGAGTCGTTTGAGTACTAAGAAAACGGCCACAGCCCATTGCGACCGCTTGCAACTCCAAGGTCCCACTATCAGGGATATATCATTTCTGCGTTTCAACAGGTCGGTTCCAGTCTCTGCCGTCTCCGGGAAATGGTGGCTCTTTCCCGCTCTCGCTCAGCTCTCTCCTTCCTTATCATGACGGATTCACAGAAGGAGACCATTGCCTTCCACGAAGCCTCCTTCGCCAGTATCTCCGCTAAAACAACTGGTAGGGAGAGGTCGTTCCCAATTTCCCTGGCCAAGTGGTGACGTTCCGAGGTCCATGCAGGACACTCTTCCAGAATGTGCTGGGTGTCATCCTGTTCCCATCCCCAGTGGTGACATTGAGGCGTTTGCTCCTGTCCTATTCGACACAGACACTCTGCGAAACAACCGTGTCCCGTGAGTATCTGTGTCAGCCGGTAGGTGACACTTCCCCACCTCCTATCTAGCCAGGCCTTCATATTTGGTAAAAGAGCACCTACCAACCTACCTTGGCTGATACCGACCTCCAATATAATAATACCAAGGACTCTAAAAAGAATACGCTGTTATTATTTAGCTTTTTAAGAGCCTATTAATTTGACTCGACTTGAACATGCGTTACTTAGCCGACCGTGACGGCTTTGTCTCATTCAATACCTCATAAAACAAAAATTATAGCACGTCTAAAAATTTCCACTTCCAAATAATGTTTGTTCATTCTGACAATGATTTTAATTTCCAACGTAAGTCATAAGTAGAATTTAGTTGTAATATTGTATAAATCAATACAATCTATATACAAAATGGGTTTTTGTTAATCGATTCCAAGCTTTCGTAATAGAAAGCGTTATTAGTGGAACATTGGATGTTTAATGGTGATTTTATGAAAATGGATCCAACAAAGATACAAGATTTATGTCTTAATTAGAGTTTCTACAAAACTTATTACGGTATTCATTTCTGAGATGGTTTTTACACCTTTCTATAATAATTTACGTCTGATTTTTAATCAAAGGTGTTGTGTATTAACTAGGTGTGAATGACTTCCTTGGATATAAGGTACGTAGGAGCCTTTAAAACATAGCATTCATTCGTAGTAGGGGTTTTTGAGCATTGACCCACCACGCTGCTCCTCTACAGATTGGCACGCTATACATATCCTGGAATTACTCCTGCGAGATGCAGGTTTCCTCACGATCTATATGTCGGAGAATAAGAGAGAAAACGGAGAAGCATAAAGCACAGGGGCGTAGGGTTCTCCGCCGACATCGTTATTAATTTGATCCATTATTTAATTTGTTATTTTGTGGGCGTTCGTGGGTAATGTTGGTGCATTCAAACACTTTATTAATTAACTCGAGTTATAATGTTAATTAATGTTCCCGATATAAATTTACATAAACTCATTAACACTAATAGCTAGGAACGCGACAGTTTCAATAGTCGACCACTCCGGCCGACCGCCGCTCGAGAACTGCCGAGAGACGGGCTGGACTGACTCTGTCCACGCCGATAGATGGCGCCAGCGTTCCACAGACATCTGCCCTCCGACATATATAAGAAAAGTGTGCCTGGAATTACGCGAGTAACACCTCGGGGAACATCTAGTAATAAATATAAGCCACAGGTAACGAAAAGCGACACTTTAAAGACTAATACATAGAATTTTCTTATAACAGCAATTTCCCACATTTCTGAAACTAACTTAAACTTAATAGTTTGTTGGTTTCCTTTTAAATTTTCTTCTGCAGCGTCTATTATATAAAGCTTTGTTCACCAGAAACTTTATTAAATTACTTTGTGTTTAATATTTGTTTCATTTATTATTCCAAACCAGAGTTAGGCTTAAGTTTTTACTAAAATAAAGGATTCTTTACGTTCAACTAATATTATTTGAAACCCGGTCCCCATTAAATATTGCTTTCAATTTGTGAAACTGCTACAAGCTGTGAATCCTATCTACGAAGTTAGTCTTCGTATTACTGGACATAAATGGAATTGAGCAGGAATGATCTCGTTTTTATTGCCAAGAAGATTATAATCTTCTTCTTCTTTTAATAATTGGCTTTCAGGTGTGACAAGGCACACACAATTTCGCCAGCGTCACGTTAATTGGAGAAGGCACGTAGGAGATTGTACGGTTACAGATTATAATATGAGCAAAATAAATTATGTCTCCAATCTAGTGACGCTTACACATGCTATTGAATAATAGAAAATGACTGACTTATCACTAAATAAATATGCTTTTATAATACTTAAATTAAAAGCTATTAACAAGGGTAGATTCTAAAATGTCCAGCAAAGATCAGGTTACTAAAACTTATCAATGCCTTGAAGCTAATCAATTGAGTGCCTGGACACGATGGCTTATAGTATCTGGATCTTGTGGGTTGTGTACATCTTTGATGATATCAACGTTACATGTCGTCATCGTATTCTGGTATGATACGTATTGGATACAGCAATAACATTGCAAGATACACATGCAACAGAGGTATATCTTTTTGGAGATATTTTCTCAACAGAGAGAGAGATTTTGGAGATCTTCACAACTACTGACAGTTTTTATTACTAACCATCAGATATGATAATTAAAAAGAGCTTGTAAAGCTTACTTTAATAGAGAATGTGTTATTTTTAACCGACTTCAATAAAAGGAGGAGGTTATCAATTCGTCTGTATTTTTTTTATGTTTTTTTTTTACCTCAAATCTCCCGACTGGGTGGACCGATCTTGATAATTTTTTTTTTTTAATGAAAGGTGGTGCTTGTCATAGGGTCCCATATTTTTGAAATCCAGTTCTGATGATGGCATCCATGAGAAAACCGGATAAGTATTAAATTTGCATTAAGCATGTGCGCGACAAATGGACGAATAACTCAAGATCACGCCAACCGATTTCGATGATTCTTTTTTTATTAGAAAGGATATACTTCAAGGTTAGTTTGGTAAGGTTCTGATGATGGAATCCATGACAAAGTGACGGAACTCTTCAATTCTTAGGAGCAAATCAACGATACTCGGCAGAACCTTCTATAAGCTATCCAGATATTTGAGTTGCTTACCAGAACTATTTTTGATATGGTTAAGTGATTGTCGTAGTTAAATATGATGATCAATGGAACTCCTCAACGGCTTATAGTAAGGGTGCGATTTTTGGCAGAATATATAACTGTCTGTAATCAATTAGCAATTAGCTTACGTTTGTTGCTGTATTGCAATATTTAAAAGGTGCGTATAAATATAATGCGTGCGTAAGTTTACGTATTAGTGTTGCGGGTTCCCGGGTGTGACGATATTATTGTAAATTTTACTTTGTAAAGTTGTTTTGTTTAAACGGTCCTGACTCATATGAGCAACACGTCTTTAAGGTGTACATACATTGGGATAAATTTGTTAGTTTACTTCAGATTCCCAAAAAATATAAATTAAAAATTTAAAAAAAATTTACTGCCTTCAAAATAAACTCTTACAAATATATATCGGTTTGAAATCGGTGTCAGCCAAGGTAGCGACATATATAGCTATTGGTTGAAACTACATTTACAAACTATAGTTGGAAATGGCGCCGGAGCTGCCAAGTGAACACGCGGGACACACCTACCTTCGCTGACGCCGACTCCGAACATAAGAATACGAAGAACTTTAAAAAAGAATACGCATTTTTTAAAATTATTTAGAGCATATTAATATATTTGTAAGAGTTAGTTTTGAAGGCGGTTCTTTTTTTGTTAAAATTTTTATTTATTACACTTACTGACGCTCCACAGCGGGTTCTCTAATTTGCAGAAATTAATAGTAAATAATACTGCTACAGTAATTAATAGTCAGTAAATGTGTAACTACACATACCCTAGAATAATTCCTGGGCATGCAGATTTCCTTAAGATCCAGAAGATTTATTCCAGTGGGAAGCTTAAAGATGGGTTAAATACGTAAGTTTCTTTATATAAAGAGAAACTCAGTCGAAACAAGGTATTGACAAGAATACAATTTTCCAAATCTAATCCATTTAATGCGAGGTTACACAAAAAATTTATTTCATAAAATACTATCTAAAAAATTGTATAAACGGCTCGGATTTCCGAAATTTATGCTCAATCACGTTCACCCAACACAATTACAATCACAGTACAAAATAAAGGAAAAGGAGGGACATTATATCATGTAATACTACGTCCAGTGTTATTTTATTTTCGTGGTTTAATATATGTCGTTCGTGTTACTTGATATAAGTAAAGACAGTTCATGACTCGGATAATATGGAAATGAGGCTGGGTCTCGTCCAACTTTCTTCGATCTGGTGGACTTTTAACGAAATCTACTGACTTAGAAAATTTTATTTCATAATCGTTTCAGAATATCTTAGCAGTAAAAATTGAAAAGATTAAACCGTGATGTTTACACACGTGATCTCTTGCGCGATCGAATCTTGGGAAGTATCTCGAAGTTTTCATTGCAGTACCATAACCCTTTGATTTTTTGCATTGTTATCATTTTACATATTTTTATACTTTTTGTAATATATTTCAGGGGTAATTCTAGGATATTTGGCCACCTGGCCACTGTGGAGACGATCCGCCCTCACCTGGAACAATGGCTTTCTAGGATGCACGGATCGCTCACCTACAGATTGGTGCAGGTTCTGGCCGGACACGGATGATTAGGAAAGATCCTGCACAGAATTGGGCGCGAGGAGTCACTCGGCACAGCATACTCTGGCAGATTGTGCAGCGTGGGGACCTTAGAGTCACCTCTTGGTTGCGCTGATCGGCGCGGACCTCTCATTGAAGAGATTTATAGGCGCGATTCTCTCTAGTGAGAGATGCTGTGGGGGAGTGGTCCTCTTGTGTGAAACAATCATCTCACTGAAGAAGGCCCACGAACGAAAGAGGGAGATTGCAATGGATGCTTCCTCACACCGCCGGAGGAGGCGAGCAACAAGGCAGCGTCTGTTAGCGTAAGTCCTTCCGGTGTCGATGAATGATGAATCCTCAGTCGGATTCATCCGGGACACCAGGGATGAATGCGAAAGTTGAACCCCTGGTATTTCATTCATGGATCGAGTTCCACACTCCTGAATACGGTCGGAGCAAGTGCATAAAAAAATTTCCCAGCGAGAAAAAGAAAGGGTATTTGAAACCGACCAACCCATTATCGAATGATAGGTCTTTGTGCCAAATCATATCCTTTTTGGTTTAGGTTAGTGTATCTCTGTAATCACACTTGTTGGTAAATTATGACACAATCTAAGACGGAAGCGTGCTAACATCGTAAGAGGTATTTTACTTCAAATGGATTTTAAATAGCATCGTAGCGAAATGCAAGTTTTATTATTGGCGGTACGTCTTTGGCTGGCAAGGTGAGCTGGCTAGACATGGCTCTCCACACCAGTTCCGACTTAAACTAATAAGAAAATACAATTCCATTAGATTACTCTGTCATTACATTACCAGACGGCGCAGTGTAGGCAGACCCCCAACAAGGTGGACCGATGATATAAAGAGGGTCGCCGGTAGCCGCTGGAGCCAGGCGGCGCAAGATCGGGCCTTGTGGACGTCATTACGTGAGACCTATGTCCAGCAGTGGACGTCCATCGGTTGAATGTCTGTCTGTCGAGAATAGGGCCCAGGTCCTCTACTATTGAAGCAAGCTTGAACTAGGCAGGGCGTCAGAAATAGATAGACAGATAAAAATTTTATTTGCTTTTTTCACAATTTTTATAACAAATAGTACATAAACGAAAAAATAACATATATCTGTGAAGCAAATAAGGTCCGCCACTCAGCCCGCAGTCACAGCAAGCTGCGACGCTGATTTTCAGGGAGAACCTGAGTTACTTCAGAGAACCCTTGCGACAGTAGACTTACAATAACATATCAAAGTCAAAGTCAAAGTCAAAATATCTTTATTCAAGTAAGCCTAGCCTAANGTCTTCTAAGTATTCGTTCAAATTATAGAATGATTTCTCAATTAGTTTTCTTTTAATAAGAGATTTAAATCTTTGTAACTTCTTCTGGGAGCTTGTTGTAGCAACGTATACAGTTACCCTTGAATGACTTGTCAATTTTATGTAGCCTACTAGAAGTTACAGCAATTTTATTATTATTTCTTAAGTTATACGAGGTGCTTTCACGTTTTTTCCTAAAAGAGTCAATATAATACGCCGTGAACTGTCATTATTTTTACTGCTCTGAATTTGTTTCTTAGCGACTCTTTTGGACCCATATTGTAGATCGCACGAACAGCCCTTTTCTGCAGCACAAAGATTGCATCGATATCAGCAGCATTTCCCCAAAGTAAAATACCATATAACATCTATAACCAAAGAAAGGAAACACAACTACAAAGTAATCAAGAAATTTAACAAATTTAAACCTAAATCTAAATATACACACATAATAAGGAATTACAGAAGTATAATTTTGACAACTATGTGACTTTGGACTTCTAGGAAGCTTCGGTCAATTACCACTCTATTCCCAAGTGATTTAGTATGATGGACTACACCTTTTACTATTTATCAAATAAGATTACAGTTAATTGCTAATGTGTAAGCAATAAAATATAAATATTCATTCTATAATACAATGTAATAAAGCTGTATCATTAACATGCATCCAATGAAGTCATTATAGACTTCTTCAATAATAATGTTAATGCACTAGCCGCAAGCACTACATATTAAGCAACAGCGGTTAAAGCTAATATAGCTTGACACTAATGTCTATTTGGAGTTTATGATCCGGCAACATAAATAACAATTATTTATAAGGTCCGGTTAATTTAGCTGTGACAGGGAGGTATACCGAGACCGTTTCAATTTCTATTTGATGAAATAGTTCGTTAAACAATTAATCGATTGCAAACATCTCAAGCCTCAAGGTTTATAATGAAACTTTAAGATTTTAAAGATTATTAAAATTTCAGTTTGTTTTTGTAACATATATTAGTTGAAAATGGATAATATTAATGGACATGTTACGGCTATTTCAAAAATTTTGTTCTTTAAATAAAATCAGTAAATACACACGTAGCAAAGACATAGACCAACCAGTTTCGAATTCAGAGTCCTTATTCACGAATCCTTGGTGTTTGAATATAATATTAGGCAGATTCTTTTATTTGCAGGACTCTTTGTGATTCAATCCCATCAATTAAGTGTAACCCTATATATGTATTTAATAAAACCTCCAGATGAAGATGTTCAGAAAATCATCTTCATAATTGTTATTTTCTTTCTATTATTATTGACATGAGAATATGTTTGTAACAATGGTTATTTACTTCCTACAAAAAGAGAAAAAACAATATACCTTTTCGATTTAATTCCATTGATAACTTTACACATCTATTTTATTTGTAGTTATATATCCAGTTCTCCAATCAAAAATATGTAAATAAAATTTAAACGTCAATCTATAGTTTATCATTGTGAACAATCCTCTCTATAAAATATAATCTCATTCAGAAAATATATATATAACATAGACTTTAAATGATCTCTCATTATATAAACCAAAATGGTATAAAACGATAAGCTTATTTATATTTCAAAGGATATTCCACGAAGTGAAATGGTACAGTTTTTAAGATAAAGTGGATTGTACTGCATTAAAAATGACTACAGAAACATAAATACGAATAACTTTCCGCTCACTACAGAGAGGATTCATAATCCTGTAATGGCCGTAACATAAATAAAGGTTTGGTTTCGTTTTACAGGCACACTTGGCGACGTGTAAAATATTGTTATCGATAATAAAAGTACAATAAGACTCCGCGACGACTTTATATACGAATCGCATCACGTCCCAAGAAATCTGAGAACACCGTGTAAAGCAATCTCAGTGGAAATAAAACAAGAAAGCTTTTATGAATAAATTATGGCTGTGTAAAGTATGATAAATGATGTAAGGATTGTAATGGCTCCAGCATAATTAACAACACAAGTGAATAACAATATAAATTAAAACGAAACCGTATTAGAAAGCAGCAAGGTCGAAAGCAATTGCATTTCATAATGGTAAAAGAAGTGAGGTGGTGAGTGGAAAGCCTCACATCGGACTCAGCGGGTGGTTCGAACAAGTAAACTAGTATCTTACGATATAACATTATAATCAGAGTATGCTTAACCATATAACAAGAGACTTAATAAACCCAAAATGAGGCTTAAAGACACTGTAAGCATGTCCATATTACTAACCCATTGGGGCTCTGAAGGTCCCATTTATCTGGTCGTTAAGTATTAATGCGAACGCATAGTGATTACTTATCACGATTTGAATGATTATGATGTTACATATAACAATTAAATGACTGACATTTAAGGTGCGCAGGTCAACGAAGACCATTTACTCTTTTTAAATAGAAATAAGCCGGCAAACAAGCACATGCTCCAACTGTTGTTAATTCTCGTTGAATAAAGATATTTGGGAAACTAATAGATTTGTCAATGCTTAGTTTTTTGAAAGGGATATGTTTAGCGAGTTTTTTTTCCACCGTAATTATATAAGTACATTTAAATTCAGTAGAGGTATATTTTTAATACTACTCGACAGAATGAACAACACATAAATGCTACTTTTTTAATAGTTATTAGTAATAAATATAAAAGTATCAGTGATTTATTTATTTTAATTAATCATTTATAAGGTTTCCAACAGAACTTATTACTAGATACATGATAACAAAGAAATATATTTATAATAACAATATAAGGTGAGTAATATTCTAATTAAAGGAAACAACGACAAGACATCAAACAAAAAAGTGCATATGCAGACTACTAATACAAAGTGAAAAAATATAAAAAGAAAATTACACTATTGAGACGAAAATAATATAAAAAGAAAATATATTTCATTATAAGAACTACTAGATTGATGTGATGATGATCAATAGATGAATTTATGATGAATGGCAATATTTTGATAAATGGGGAACTAATGGAAGAGGTGAAAGAATTTGTATACTTAAGATCAAAATTTAAACTAAGGTGAAACATGTGAAATTTATATTGAAATGAGAGTGAATGCAGGAAATATGATAAATGCTCTGCATGCCTTTATGTATAGCCAGATGGTATCTCTAAAGGCCAGACTGAAGAAAGAAGGAGTTTTGGTGCCAAAACAAATGTATGGTAGTAAGAATTGGGTATGACAGAAGAAGTATGAGTGAAAAAAACTGAGTGACAAAGTAAGAAATAATGTGATAAGAGAACGTTGTGACATAAAAGAAGTTGCAGTGACAAAAGTGGAAAAGGTATGCTTAGATGGTTTGGGCACGTAGAGAGAATGACTGAAAGGAGACTAACTAAAAGGATTTATGAGTCAAGAGTGAATGGAGAAGTTGGAAGGGGAAGACTAAGGCGAACGTTCCTGGACATTTTAAATAAGAGCCAGGTCAAACCGACTAACTTGTATGACAGGTTTAATGAGAATGAAATATCCGAAGGAAATATGCAAGCATCGTGGCAATTGGAGGGACGTAATTTCTGTCTATCCCTATGAGAATGAGGCGTGATGATATGTATGTGATTGATATAAAGATTAATGTTAAAAGAGTAACTACTAAGTATCTAGATGGTATCTTTTTGGCAGAATCAACCTCACGAGTTAATTATAAATTCAATATCAGCTAAGAAACTTGACAATTTAAAAGACCTTGTTAGGCCTCCACATATTTTTATTCCAATTGTATATCAAAACATGGTCTGGATATCTGGACAGAAAATTTTTGTCCTTAAATGCTAATAAAGCCAGTTAAGTACCTCGTTCCGTCGATTCAAAGTTTCTTAATGTGTAATAATTATATTATGAGAATTCCCAGCGAGTTCCTGGCGGTAATGCATGCCAAAACTAGTTTCTAAATTGCCTGCATACGGAATCGAGAAGTGAAGATGTAAGATTAATCGAAATCGAATCTACGCTGTACGTGTGCCTAAGTTTCATATTAAATTTTGCATAATTTTGAACATATAGAATACGATAAACTAAACCTTTAATATATAATTTCAGAAATATTATCACCGCTGCAAGGGTTTTTAAATATCTTTCCTATAGTCCGCAATGGTAATATTTAGCCTTGTGCCTGTGTCAGAATAAACGGAGCGTACACGGAGTGGTTCCCTGTCGAAAGAGGTGTTCGACAGGGATGTGTTGCGTCACCATGGCTGTTCAACCTATTCATGGATAAATGTTTGACAGATTTAAAAGAAAGTATGTATGGGTTAAGAATGAATGAATTACTCATCAAATGTTTACTCTACGCTGATGATCAAGTAATACTTGCGTCATCCGCTAACGAGCTACAGGAGATGCTAAATATTATGAATGAAGCTTTGAAAGGGAAAGGAATGAAAGTGAATGTAAACAAAACGAAAGTTATGCTTTTTGAACGAGATGAATCTATGATGAATGGCAATATTTTGATAGATGGGGAACAAGTGGAAGAGGTGAAAGAATTTGTATACTTGGGATCTAAATTTACAAAAGATGGAACATGTGAAAGTGATATCGAAAGGAGAGTGAATGCAGGGAATATGGTAAATGGTGCTCTGCATGCTTTTATGAATAGCCAGATGGTGTCTCAAAGGGCTAGACTGGCAGTGCATGCTGGAGTGTTGGTGCCAACACTTATGTATGGTAGTGAAAGTTGGGTATGGCAGAAGAATCACAAAAGTAAAATAAATGCGGTAGAGATGAGAGCGTTGAGAAGCATGAGTGGATTAAAACTGAGTGACAGAGTAAGAAATAGTGTGATAAGAGAACGTTGTGGTATAAAAGAAGACGTAGTGACTAAAATTGAGAAAGGTATGCTTAGATGGTTTGGGCATGTAGAGAGAATGAATGAAAGGAGACTGACAAAAAGGATTTATGAGTCAAGAGTGAATGCGAAAGTTGGAAGGGGAAGACCAAGGCGAACGTTCCTGGACCAAATCCAGGACATTTTAAATAACGGCCAGGTCAAGAGTACTCTAAACCGACGAACTTGTATGAAAGGTTTAATGAGAATGAAAGAAGCGAAGGAGATATGCAAGGATCGTGGCAAGTGGAAGGATGTTGTCTCTGCCTACCCCTATGGGAATGAGGCGTGATGCTATTTATGTATGTAACTCGGACCCAGAATTAAGAATGATAATATTATTTACAATTATTATTATGAATCGATGTTTATTTAAAGAACGAATTTAATTAAACACCTTTTTGACTTTTTGTTTAGGCTAGGCTCGCCACTTTTTTTATAGGATTGGAAGGTATTTAAATTGACCATTATAATTCATTTATCATAATCGTCGATACAAGTACAATAAAATTGATTTAGCAAGATCTTAACTAAATAATAAATGTTCTGTGGTGAAATATTTGATTAAGTGCCTTAATAGAATGTATAACAAGTGAAAATATTTTTGCGTCATGATATTAGTTAGGTAAGCGACGCAAATGATGAAGCCATGTTCGCAGGCTGGCGGAGCTTTTCGTAGAGTACGACAGTTATAGTTTTGATTTGATATTGACTTAAGTGTGTTAGTAAAGCGTTTAGAAAGTATTAATGTATTGAGATTATTGTTTATTAGATATGTTTGGTTGAACGCGATAATCTCTGGAGCTAATGGTCCGATTTCATGTTTTTTTCAATGTTAGATAGCCCATTTATCGAAATGGGTTATAGGCTATATAGATTGTCATGCCAAAACTAACAGAAGCGGTACACCAGTGTAGAATATTTCAAAATCGGGGGATTGTTATTCGTTTTAAAGCTTCCGCTGCTTCAACGGTTAAACTTTCACTAAAATTATTTAAGACAAAATTGTACCGCTTTTTAAAGTTCAATAAAAAGCTGTGACAGTATATGTCTATATCTTATCTAAACTTTTTTTATGCTAACTAAATATTTTCTATAATATCTATAAACATGATAATCTTTAAAACTAGGCGAGTAAAACCGCGACGAACATTTAGTATTGTTATATATGTATAGATAAAAATATTTTACACACACTGTATTTCTTCTAGTTACGAAATTAATACGTATATTGTACGTACGTGGGCTGTAGTATGTGTGTACTTTAACTCAAGGTTTTTAAAAAGTTCGGACGTTAAACACTTGCAGATAGGTAATAATTAGCTTATAATTAAAACAGCAGCAACTCTGCTGGTGACCGATCCCCCTTGTGAAGTTCTCGCAGCTTCTTACCAATGCAGAGTAGCTGCGAGGGCCAGAGGGGAAACACCTGATGCCGACCAGGTCAGGAGGGTCAAGGTTATTGCTGACAGAGCCTTGATCTAAGCATAGAAAGTGGACCTCGGGTCTCCATTAGCCAGTGGGGCCATAATAGCGGACTCCCTAACTTGGAGTAATGGCTGGGTAGACGACACGGAGTGCTTTCCTACCGTTTGGTGCAGGTGCTAACTGGTCATGGCTGCTTTGTAAAATACCTACACCAAATTGTTGGTTGTGAGCTGTCGGCCACTTGCAATGAGTATGGTGCTCCTGTGGACACAGCGCACCACACGGTGGCCAAATGTCCTGCTTGGGGACCTCAACGTCAGTTTCTGATGGCGGACCTTTCGCTGACAAGTATTATAGGTACAACGCTCGAGTGGGTCTGGAGTGATGTTGCCACCTTCTGAGAAACTACCATTTCCCTAAAGGAGGCACGGCAAAGAGAGAGGGCGAATGCAGCTGAAGCACAGCACTCAGGACGAAGGGGAATAGGAAAGAGAAGACAGGACAGGACAGGAGGTTTATCCATCTCCTCCCTCTGTAGTGCACTTTTCAGGCCTGCTTCATTCGGAGGGACCAGAGTGAAATGCCGCAATGCATCTCTGGTCGTTGCATTCCTAAATGATGAGGGCTACGCTGGGTTTTAGTGGGTATTCTGGTACTACCGGCGAGTCCCAAGACGAAAAAAACCTTATAATTAAAAGTGACTTAAATAAAATACGAATAAAACATTAAACAACTAATTATATTGAAAATGTGTTATAATAAGTAGACTGACTATATTTCAAATTATTATTTAACAATTGTCCGATTTATGTTGGCTTAGAAATTTCCATTGGATTGGGAACAAGTGGTGAACTATCATTCTAACACTTGGACAAAGCGAAATGAAAACTGCCTCTGAAAGTAGCATTACTTAATACCATCAAACAAGTTATATACAAAGATTTCTCATATATGATAAAAGAAAAACATAGTAATGCGGATGTTATTACGGGTTATCTATCTAATGACATATTTTCTAATGCAATGAATGAGATTCCGTATCTCATTCAACTGGGAAAAAGTACTGGCGTCGTGGCTTTGTGAACCTCGCAAAGGCATGCGATGCGATATGATATACGTAGGGTTTATGATACTGGACGGCAGGTGACAAAAAGTGTTATGAATGCCGGAGCAGTTCCCTGTTTTTGCTGAAAACCAGTTCATAATGCAGTTTCAACTCATAAGAATGCTGCCAACGGACGCCTTGATGAGAAATCTGACGAGCTTTGTCTTCAAACTACTAATACAGTAAAAAGATGTTAGCATTTCCATTTAAACGGATAATTTTTGTTTTTTAAGTAAAACATTGCCTTAGCGAGTAATTGCATGACGAGAACGTTACGAAAAAGGTCATCATGCGAGGCGAATGAAAGTTGAGATGAAGATACAAGTGAGTAAAGGTAACAGGAGAGAGTTATATTGCATTTGGTTTTATGTAGTTTATATACAAAAATTAAACAGTTTGACATTTTTTTAAATTGCAGAGCGTTATTTTATAGATCACCTCAAACAATGCGTGGCATGTCATGCAATGCCTATTTATAAAACTCTGTTTGTATATATATACGTGTGTATATAATACATATATATGTGCATGGAGGAGTGTTGGTACCAACGCTTGTGTATGGTAGTGAAAGTTGGGTGTGGCAGAAGAAGCATAAAAGTAAAATAAATGCCGTAGAGATGAGAGCGTTGAGAAGTATCAGTGGATTGGAACTGAGTGAGAAAGTAAGAAATAGTGTGATAAGAGAACGTTGTGGTATAAAGGAAGATGTAGTGACATAAACTGAGAAAGGTATACTTAGATGATTTGGGTACGTAGAGAGAATGAATGAAAGGCGACTGACGAAAAGGATTTATGAGTAAACAGTGAATGGGAAAGTTGGAAGGGAAACAGCAAGGCGAACGTTTCTGGACCAAACCCAGGAGATTTTAAATAAAAGCCAGGTCAAGAGTACTCTAAACCGACGAACTTGTATGAAAGGTTTAATGAGAATGAAAGAAGCGAAGGAGATATGCAAGCATCGTGGTAAGTGGAATGATGTTGTCTCTGCCTACTCCTATGGGAATGAAGCGTGATGCTATGTATGTATATACGTATTACGATGATATACATGTTTCTCATCATAATACCACGATATATATAGAAAATTAATACAAATAATTTACTAAAATCTCAAATGGCAAATTGTAAATTAAAATGCCACGTGTTTTTTTGTCCATATTAGAAATTATTAATGAAATTTCGTTTGTGAAATTAAAATTTAGAAAAGAGAATTTATGAAATGTTTTTAAAAGTAAAAAAGTAAGTAGCAGCCCATTAACGTCCCACTGCTGGGCACAGGCCTCCTCTATCGCATGAGAGAGGGTTTTTATTTTATGAAAAATAGTACATTAAATGACAATATAAAAACTACCTTACCTTTAAACGAGTTAGCATAGAAAACGCTGCTTGTATTCGTGACGCTCATCACACGTTTTATTCGTAAAAGTTTTACCCTCATGCGCCTAAAGAAGTTTCACATCAATAATAACGAAAGTACATCAAATTACTATGACGCATCAAAGTCATTGGTCCTGCAGCGAACAAAATATGTGGGCATAATACACTTTAGTCCCCGTGCAAAGCCAGGGTAAGTCATATAACGTGGGCTATTTAAGACATATTTTCCGCCACAAAGAATGACCTGTTTAAAATTAGAGCGATAATAATGATTACTGTTTCGCAACTTGAGTTTTTTTCACCCAAAACCCCCGTTAATTACTCGCTTCTTACTACAGTAATTAAAATTAATTTGTGCGGTTAATAAACTCGTGTTGCGTTCGCTGCGAACGTGAAATAAATGACGTGTAGGTACACCATGGTTCTTTAAAATTCAGGTTTTTTTTGGCGACTCATTTATCTATATAAATGATCACTTACACATTAGTAAAGTGACGAAATAGTTACCCACCTAAGGCCGAAAGTATGACATCTCCATCTGCGTGATAATTGTATATAATTTTTCATCCGATCGGGATCGAAAGTTTGATGAAAATGTGAATAATAAAGTTTAAAATAAAATAAAACAAAGTTAGATATTGAATCAATAGCTGTTTTGAATACGATAACTTAATAACAAGTTGTTTACTCATTTATTCATGACAACTTTCAAACAAAAACTATAGTAAAGCCTTAAAATAAGTTTAGATATTCAAACAAAATCGTAATAAATCCCTAAAACTTAATGCGCAAAAATTAATGTAATATTTTAAATACATTAAAGAAAATAAGTCCTAATGGATCGTAAGAAGAAATATGTGATGAAATGAATTACACATTTTGATGACGCAGCAAAACAAATTGCCAAATATTTTGTCTTATAAAACAAGCGCACATGCGTCGAAAATTTCAGATATCATGCATTTAATTAATCAGAAAACAATATGACACTTTCGTCACTCAAAAGAGTGCCAAAAGTGCGAACTTTCGATAAAGGTATGATGACAAAGACCCTAATGTAGAACTGATTTGCTCATATTAACACGGGCTCATCAAATATATTGCTGAAGTGAAGAAGAACAGCTGCTGTATGTATAAATAATAAAAATAATACTCTTTATTGTACACCCTAAAAAAACGAAATAACAAATTATGAATGGACAACGCTTATACAAACAAAATTTCTTTCAGACCAGCTTATTTATGTTATCGAGAAAAAATCTACCTTATTACATCAAATGTCGGTAGGATTTCTATTGAATTGAATTAACATATTTAACTGTAAATATTTTTCTACTTGCTAAAAAACTATAAATTATGAGAACATGACTAAACTACTCAATTATAGTAATAACTCCTATCCTAAAAATGTACCACATCCTATATGTATATAAACGATGTAAATGTTATAATTTAAGTTTATAAAAAAAGTGATAAAAAAGCAAGAAAAATGGAAAGTCAAAGTCAAAATATCTTTATTCAAGTGGGCCTATTACAGCACTTTTGAATCGTCAAATATCGTTTTTTTATATATTATTTCAATGAATCTAAAGTTACGAGGGTTCCTTCGCGCCCTGATCTGAGAAGAGCCCACAACAAACTTAGTCGGGTGTACGTTTTTTTTTTGTTATCATTTAATTTAAAAATATTTTATATCTATATACATATAGAGCAATTCATTCACTCCCACGCTTTTTTGTCTTCTAAGTATTCTTTCAAATTATAGAATGATTTCTCAATTAGATTTCTTTTAATAAAAGATTTAAATTTATTAAGGGACACCTTTGTAACTTCTTCTGGGAGCTTGTTGTAGCAACGTATACAGTTATCCTTGAATGACTTGTCAATTTTATGTAGCCTACTAGAATTTACAGCAATTTTATTATTATTTCTTAAGTTATACGAGGTGCATTCACTTTTTTTCCTAAAAGAGTCAATATTTTTATGGACGTACAACAAGTTTTCTTATATATATACGCCGTGAACTGTCATTATTTTTACTGCTCTGAATTTGTTTCTTAGCGACTCTGTTGGACCCATATTGTAGATCGCACGAGCAGCCCTTTTCTGCAGCACAAATATTGCATCTATATCAGCAGCATTTCCCCAAAGTAAAATGCCATATGACATAATGCTGTGAAGATAACTAAAATAGACCAGCCTGGCAGTTTCAACGTCCGTAAGACGGCGAATTTTTGTAACCACGTAAGCCGCAGAGCTGAGCCTGTTCGATACACCTCTTATATGGGGCTGCCACTGTAGTTTACTATTTAACGTAATGCCTAAAAAAACGGTACTATCTTCCAGATCAAGTTCCTCATTATTAAGTTTAACAATGGTTCTCACTTGCTTTACGTTTGGTAACGTGAATTTAATACGTTTTATTTTTTTCCCGTTCAGTAATAAGTTGTTTGCTTGAAACCATTGTACTACATTATTGATCGAATTGTTTACGTCATCAAAATCACAAACAAAATGATTATATGTTGTCCTTGAAGGATACATACTTCTTATCCTACTTATAATAAACGAATTTAATCAAGATTTGCTTAAACTGAGGACTTGATCTAGAAATCAAGCATTTTTGCTGCAGTAGACCAACTTTAACTTCAATAGTCCCAATATTAATATCGCCCATATCTATGCTCCAAAATAGATTTGCTGGGAATACGTCGTACAAACTCAATTATGCGAGGTAATAAGATTAGAGTAACAGTATTAGGTGAATCTACAAGATCTTAGGACTCTATCCTTACATCATAGCAATAAACATATATGATTGAAATATTGCAAATGGAGTATAATTTAATCTGAGTTATTATAGCTTTATGATAAGACAATTCAATTAACAAATAATGACTTGTCTATAACTACTTTAATAAGAAATATTAAACAGAGGAATGATTAATTTTTTTTCAATACAATTAATATAAAAGAAATCCATACGTAATATGTGATTGTATTTAGGCATACGGTGTCTTTTTTTTTTCAAGTTTAATGGCTTTATTAAATCGAGCTTACAAACTACAAAAAATATTCGGTATGCACTTCAGCTACATTTAGGAATCTGCTGATCTCGATCCTATTATTAGATTATAATAACGCATTACACACTCACACACATACACATACGCTCGTATAGGCATGTCCGTGCACGCACGATGAAAGCACAAACACGCTCGTGGATGTGGATTGAAAGTACGCACACGATGGACGAAAGCACTCAAACGCTTGTGCATGCACGATGAAAGCACAAACACGCTCGTGCATGTGGATTGGAAGTCCGCACACGCACGACGAAAGCACTCAAACGCTTGTGCATGCACGATGAAAGCACACACACGGCCGTGCACGCGCGATAAAAGCACACACACACTCGACTGGGTACCGTAACATTTCCCGCACAAATTCATATCTCATTTAAAGTCTGAATAATAGTTTTAAAAAATTAATACCCACAGTGAAAATTTGTGGACACCCATCACATTCAGGCTGAGTGCAAATTACAAGAATTCACTGACAAAGAGACAATCACCGCCGAACCAGTGTAATTGTGTCCAGTTCTTGCTCTCTGGTTATGCATTGTTTTATATGTTAATAAGTTTCGGAAAGTTGTTAACAACTGTCGCAACTTAAAGGATTTAATTGCTTTTTTAATTGCCGCCTAAGGATTTATTTACACTAGCTCTTAACCTTTTAGTGGACGAGCGTCTAAATGGGCGGTCTTTGAATAACTTCCGTCACTGACTTTATTTATATTTAACACCTATATTTTTCATACTTGAAAACGTAAATAAGATAAGCTTCTCAAAAAACCGACATCACGAATAATTACTTTTTTATTACTTAGATTAATAATCATACAATAATCTAGAAGAATGAAAAGCAAAGCAATATACGCGTAACCTATCTATTCTCTATTGATATTGATTATTACTTATTCTCGTATCAGTTTACTATTACAAAATAGTTGAGTAAGCTATATCTCCTTCTACAGTACAGAAAGAACGTGTCCTTCATAATATAGTATTTCTGGTGAGATGATGAGTTGTCATGACTGAATTAAGTACTTGGTTATTTGTTGCAAGTAGCTTGCCGGTAAAAGTAATTTTCTTGGTAATATTTGCGACACAGTGTTGTACCAAAATGCTAATGGTTTGCTAGGTAGTACGTCTTTTTTGATTGGGTACTCGATAGCTGTAACCACAGTCTTCAATGAGTCAAGATCTAAAAAGTACAATTCTCTAAATGTGCTAGCAGGCATCGAGGATAGGGTAAAAACTAGCGGAGAAAATACTTGCATTTTTGCAGCAAAGTCTTTAAAATTTTGCTCGCTTTTGAATTTTTATGATGATACCAACGATAAACTACATTTTATAAATAATGTTATTAATACAGTTGAACTTTTTGATTTCAACAATGTTAAATAAAGTATCATTACAACTACAGATCTTTCTTGGTTTGATTAATACTGAAAAACATTTCAAACCAGAAACATCTGTTAGTAAATACAAGGGCTTACACCATTACATCAAAGATGCTGTAGAAAATTAATGCTAATGAAAGTCAATAAAATGTTTACAGGTATCATAATTACATAGCTAATCATTAATGTCGTAAATTACACAGCGGCTTGTCATAAATTGTTTGAGTTGTCAACACTTTTTAATTAATCGAATGCGTCTCCAATAATTACCTTTTTTATGTCCGAAGACCAAATCAGTGTTCGGGGCGCTTATCTTTAAATTATAACCGAAATTCTGAACCACGGAAAAGCGAAATGAAACGGACTTTATGTATGTTATTCAACTTTCCTAATTAGTGTTTTTTCTTTTGTTTAAAATTTATGATATAATAACGCTCGGAGTTATGCCAACAAAACTTTTTTTACCATCGAAGGTGTAATTTAATCATGATTTGAAAGTTTGTAGATTTTATACGTTTGACCAGCTAAACTAACGGAAAAACTAGTTAGAGATATATTGTATTCCATAAACATATTGTTTTCATTAATGCCTAAATGTGACCTCATCTAATGGTATGTCATGACGCAGTATGAAAATAGTAAAGTGGTAATTTATTGAAAGATTTTTCTATTAATTATCCAAAAACTCATGGATTCTTGTTAACTGTCACGGAATGAAACTAGATAGATAACTAAACCACCTTGTATCTAGTGTTAGCGATCATTATTATTTTATTTGTAGATTGCTATTAAATTAATGTATTTGTTTATTATGCTGAGGTCTTCGTAATTATATCAGTGAAACGTTTACATACACTACATTCCAGAAATTCTCATATTTAATAAATACTTGATTAGTCGTTATTTTCACGACGACTGTGATTGGTGGGCTTATTGTTTTTGGGTGGGGCGTTTGGTATAAGAAATATAGCATAGGAGAATGAAAGGAATATTCGCCTAGTGACAGTTCTCAGTTTGTATCAACGTTAGTATTGTGTTAAAAGTCTTAGTCTTAGTAGTTAGTATTACTTAAGCTATAAATTAGTGAGCGCCTCTGAAACTAGTGACATGAAAATCGAGTGCTACTTGGTATAAAAAATATATCTTCAACATAGGAGAAATATCTCCCACACGCATCTTCTCCAAGCAGAGAAAATTTAATAAAACGTTTTAATAACATTACACAAAGCAATTTAATTATACCACCGACGTCAGATTGGCTTTCAATTATTTTGAAGGCAACTTCAACTCAGGCAATTTATCAAAGGATAAACTAATAATGCGATCAGCAGAATCTGATAAGGTTACTTTGACGCGGTTCTTTCCAATATTTTAAAGAGTTTTCAATATGAAGATTCTGTTATGGGAATATTTCATCTTTTTAACGCTATTTAAACTCGTTTTGTGTTAGCACTTGACATTGATTCAATTTAGTAAGCCACACGATGTTTTTTATTTCAAAGGGAATAGACTTTGTTAACGGTGTGACCTATGGTATATCCTTGGGACCTGATTTATTCAAATTATTTATACAACTAAACAGCTTAATTTAACTTATGGTCTGACATAAACATAGGTTTTGTTAATGCTACTTTTTTGGGTTAAAAACTTATATGAACGACGACATAGTTTTAGTCCTGAAATTTTTACGAGAATTCTTTTTCCTATTAACATTTTAAAAGCGTATAACTGATATCACATTGAGCTACTACAAAACGAGTTGTGTAGTTATTTTGGATGTATAGTTAGTTTTAACTTGTAGTCTATTATAGCCTTCGGGTATAATTACCTCTTTTATTATTACAACATTGTTTACTTCTTACATATTATCAATAATAAACTCAATTAATTTAATCACAGAGGAGTACACACAGTACAAAGATGTATTATTAATATTCATGAGTTAATCTTCTACTTTACGCTCGATTAACACAACCGGATTGATACAAAATTAACTATATATTGTTGAAGTAATCGGATTTATCGTTGAAATGTACAGGCAGCTTCATAAGTTAGGCAGAATATAAACATTTCATCATCAAGTGGAAAATACTATTAATATATTAGTGTGTGTAAATGGTTCAGTAATTGATATTCTCTTTATTTTACACCTTATAAGAAGTAAGAAAAGTATAAGTGAGACACAAGATATAAATAGGCAAGCGTACAAAAAGGCAGACTATTAGCAGCGATTTATTATACATAAATACATTCTACTTAAGCACATAGTTGAAACCTCAGGGACAGCTAAAACATCACTTCTTTTTCTTTCTAAGATGCTGTCCCCTATAGAAGGTCGGCTATCATTTGGGCTATTCGTAATTTGAATACAGCTGCACGTCACAAGGATCTAGTGCTGAGACTTAATTGACTTTTTAGGCAAAAAGTTCCAGAGAAGCTCACACTCCATTAAGCCAGCGTGGCCGTCAAATGTTTATGGTATTTGGCGTTTCTATTTTCATATTATATACCTAACAGCAGCACTCTATCATCAGGTACTCTATCCGTCCATAATATAGTTACAGATCACTATCAGTGTTAAATAATTTCTATGTTATGTCGAGGCTCTTTTTAATTATGAATAGCCAGATGGTGTCTGAAAGGGCCAGACTGGCTGTAGTTTTAGTGCCTATATTTAAGTATGGTAGTGAAAGTTGAGTATGGCAGAAGCAGTATAAAAGTAAAATAAATACTGTATTAAAACTGAGTGACAAAGTAAGAAATAGCGTGACAAGAGAAAGTTGTGGTATAAAAGAAGATTTAATGACTAAAATTGAGAGAAGTATGTTTAGATGGTTTGGGTACGTAGAGAGAATGAATGAAAGGAGACAAATAAAAAGGATTTATAGGTCAAGAGTGAATGGGAAAGTTGGAAGGGGAAGACCAAGGCGAACATTCCTGGACCAAATCCAGGACATTTTAAATAAGGGCCTGGTCAAGAGTACTCTAAGCCGATTAACTTGTATGAAAGGTTTAATGAGAATGAAAGAAGCGAAGAAGATATGCAAGGATCGTGGCAAATGGAAGGACGTGGTCTTTGACTACGGAATGAGGCGTGATGCTATATATGTCTTTTTATTTATAATCGTTTTAGTACAACGCTGACATACTTCTTATAGTTGGATGATATTCCGGCATTCGTTTTAAGCAACAGTTCAGGGTTGCTGTTTTGAAATCGGCTGTGATTGGAAGAGTTACTCTTATGCGAGAGAATGATTTAATAATTATTTGAACATTCAAAGTGTACATAAAATCCTTCTCTACACCTATATGTTAAAGACATGTATGTATGAGTAAAAGCTACAGTTCTCAATAAATCGAAGCTGCCTGTACATTGATTCTAGATAACTATCTCTTTATTGGATGTTTGCTTATAAGATTAATGTTCAAAGGTGCTTATTTGTAAATTAACGTTTATTATTAAAGGTGATTTTCAAGTTCAAACGTGAGCTGCGTGCGAGAAAAACGTGAATAAGTATCACCTATAATTATTGATGTAATTTTATCATCTGCAACCCAATAAATCAATAAATGTATATTTTTATAGCGGACATTTTAGCCGTTGACTGTGACCTCACCTGATGGTTAGTAATGTAGCACTCACCAGCTTGGTAAGAAGTAATTTTTCCATTGATTTACATCGCGTTAACCGGACCTACAAACCTAGATAAATTAGACAATACAATTCCCTAAATTTGAATCTAGGACCACTGTTAAGGAAGTGTCAGTTATAGAGTCTGAAACCTTGACTTGATCATCGCGTTTTACTTTTCGTGTGACAAAATCCGTTATTTAAAAATTGTCTATCAAAACCAGTTGGCAATACACAAAAATATCATCAACAACAGTCTAGTCACAAACATACTTACAGAAGTCTAATATATATAAAGATAGTGGTCAAAATAAAATCCGAGTGCCGGAAAAGGAGCGTAGAGTATACAAAAAGAAATCCAAAGTTATATTATCACATTTGTTACCAATTATCGCGTTGAAATACACACTGAGAATCGTTCCTCGGCTCGGATGTCTGTCTGTATTGTAATTAATAACTCCTGAACACCCTCACTCAACACATGTGCGAGTCGGGTTAAAGATTTATGATATTCAATTTCCTTTTTTCACCTTTCCTTAACTTTTTTAAAGCATTTCGAATCTGTTATCATTAGCTGTTTATCAAATTTGTCCTGGCATGAATCGAACCTGGGGCCAGAGTAAAAACTCATCAGCCAATTGAATTAATTAAATTTTAATTCAATTTATCAGTTCGAGTTCAATTTTTATTTAATTTGTCAGTTTCAATTGAATTTTAACTTAATATTTTCAATCAAATTAAATTTGAATTTAATTTCTTAATTAAAGTTATATTTTAATTCAATTTATCAATTCGAATTAAATTTTAATAAAATTTGTCAATTCGTATTAAATTGTAATTGAATTTGTCAATTCGAATTAAATAGTAATTAAATTTGTCAATTCTAATTTGTCATGTAAAATGAAATTTTAATTCAATAAGAATTCAATTTATGAATTTTTACTAAATTTGTCAATTTTAATTGAATGTTAATGTAAACTGCCAATTTTAAATAAATTTTAAGTCGTTTTGACAAATTTGATAAAAATTTTCTGTTTTAATTGCATTTTTAAATTTTAATTCAATCAGATTATTTAAAGTAAATTTATCAGGTTTATTTCAATTCTTTAAATAATCAAGTGAGATAAGACTTTACATTGTAATAATTATTTTTTAAAACTCATAAACATTGAAGATCATCGAAAGATCGAACAATTATTTTACTTTTTTGTAAACATGATAACTTTTCAATTTTGAATGTCAAGCAAGTGATAAAATACCTTGACTGTTATAAAGAATGACTTCTTTTGTATACTTCGACTTTTGCAAGACTACGAAGTAAATAAAACCATAGTTAAAATGCAAAAATACGTTTGGATAACACAAAGCTGTTTGTTCAATATAAAACTGCCATAGCACACCTATTTAATTAACTAACACCTACTGGTCACTCGCTAATATTGACTTTACGTAAAAGTACAAGGCAATATTGACTTGGAATATGAACCCGGGGTCTTAATTAAAAAGCGAACGCACCTCGAAACAAAAGGTTGTATTAAGAATAAAAGAAAGAACATAATATGGCGGTTACACATCGCAGTCTTGAAGTTGCTCCATAATATTTAAATTCGAAGTATTTAAGAAAAAATAACAGAGATAGTGATAGTAACAGTGAGATTAGGAGCTTAGACGTACAAACCACTACCTAAAATTTAAGCCAACATTCAAATTTACAGCACTTTTCCAATGATCGAGTGATGATGATAATAAATTACAACTTTACGCCTTGTTCTGAGTCAGTCAGTCCGCATTCAGGTTCCCTTTTTTCTTATCATTACAATATAATTTTTTATCTTAGCCAGATTATATACCTGCATAAGGAGAAAGAGCTTTTGTCCTAGAGCTCAAAGAGCTGTAGAAGCGTCACAGTAAAGGCTACTTCTTCTTCTTGAAGTGATAGGTGAAAAAGTTAGACGGAACTTGCAATTCCAGTCCTCTCCGATCTCCCACTCTCCAAAGTCTCACTCTTACTATTTTATACAATCAAAACTCGTTAACCCTACTGGCATTTACAGTGTAATCGGAGGGAAGAAGGAGCTCT
Organism: Elymnias hypermnestra; assembly: GCA_015832385.1. Classification (NCBI taxonomy): domain Eukaryota; kingdom Metazoa; phylum Arthropoda; class Insecta; order Lepidoptera; family Nymphalidae; genus Elymnias; species Elymnias hypermnestra. The sequence continues at coordinate 1,211,552 of JACTOM010000061.1, read as the reverse complement.
TAGAGAGGTCGTCACTTTTCGAGTGCGATCGAAAAAGGGGAAAGTTCTCATGGAAAGGCTGGTCTAAGGGCGTACCTTGCGAGACCGAGTCTCGGCGTGGAGCAACGTTGACATTAAACACACATATCAGGCATTTCGAGGGGTTTTGAAGAGATTAGGAGCGCCCCCGGGAATGTGAATGGAGTCCACGTCCAGGTAATATCAGCAGTCGGAAAAACTTAGTCGAGGCAAGATGGTTTCCTTACTTGGCGGTCTGCAAAGCTGTTTTTGGTTGACTCGTGAAAAGTTACTAGGAAATATTAAAAAGTATGCGATCTCATTGTAAAATGGCCTTAATAAAAACAAGTCCAAACACATTTAAGGGTGGCGACACACACCGGCGTTATCAAAGACGCCGCGCTCCCTCAGATAATGGCCGAAACGGTCAATATTTGGAAACCCATCAGCGACAACGTCCGAGCCGCTTCTGTTGTGAGAAATCGATTTATTTATACCTGTTAAAAAATATTTACCTACTTTCCTTATCTAACTTAACTACGACTACATGTATTAAGTGCCAACTGGTAAAAAATATAGTCAACAATTTTGGTGGACCATTGATGAAATTATTCAATGTTCTGGTTTGACTGCAACTATCATCATGGATATTATTTCTAGAATTTGCTGAAGAAAATTCTCTATGTCCTTGTTGGATATATTAAAGAAAAATTATAAATATTCTGTATGATATTAGGAGTTGCTTGAATTCTTTATTAGTGAAAGAGAGTGGTGGGAAGTGGCGTCCTTCTGCAAGATTAATATTACGCTAAAAGAGGAACATGAGAGGCAAGGGAAGGACGTCGTGGACGCTTTTGTTCCCCAGCGCTGAATGGAGGTAGGAAGCGTAGACTCTCCGATCTCCAAGACTAGTGATACCCAAATTATATCCCACTCCCGATTATATTTTAGTCGTTAAGAAAAGGGTAGTGCAGTAATCAGGATAACTTCCATCTTAAACTGTATCAATACTTACCATTGGGTGCGATTAGTCAAGCTTACTGTCACGAGTAGATAAAAAACATTGTGTAGTTTATAAAAGCACGATGCAAATGATGACAATATAAATGCTAAACATGGGTACCGCCATATTGACCTTGGCTACTCTGCCGAACGCCTTTTACTTATCGCCACTCCGCTGCTGGCTGTAATGCGATATTTGGATAGATGGACCAAAAAATTGAGGCGACAGAAAGAAAATTTCACTTTGAAATATAATACATTTTCTTAGAATTCTAGATGACCGTCAGTTTCCGTTTCCTTAATCTCAAATCCAGAATGTCACCGTAACAAGTAGTCATAAATAACGGACTCCGGTTACGCCAATTCCAAACTTCAAACTTCATTTTGCTCATTTAAAGTTGAACGATAAATCCTTAAGCGAAATTGTACCTACAAATGTCTCAGTAAATAAAGATTAAACCATTTAATCAGACTCCTAGAACCCGCTGTTGCTTTGTATAGCAAAAAGTTCTGACGTGACTTATATCTTGTGAAGTTTGAGTTAAATTAGGAGCACAGAGCGTTTAGCAACGGGAAAGTGGGAAAACAAATTAATGTGTCTAAACTGAGTTTCAGAAAAATATTTGTCTAACTTAGTAATTTATATGTTTGGGAAACGTCTGATTTACACTCCATTAAGTCGATAGACAATGTTACAATGGCAATAAAATATTGCCTTTATCAAATAATTTATACCAACCACAAAATTAATATGGATAAATACCATCCTGGATACTTTGGCAAGTTGGGGATGAGAAACTACCATTTAAGAAGGAACAAAGACTTCTGCCCAGTTTTAAACTTGGATAAGCTTTGGACATTGGTTTCTGAGCAATCCAGGCTTAAATATGCCACTGCCACTGATGGAAAGGTCCCTGTTATCAACATTGTTAAGGCTGGCTACTACAAATTGCTTGGCAAGGGTAAATTGCCTAAGCAGCCTGTCATAGTCATGGCAAAGTTCTTCTCAAAAACAGCTGAAAAGAAGATAAAGGAAGTCGGTGGGGCATGTATATTGTCTGCATAAATTAGGTTCAATAAAAATTACACATAAATTACACAATTTGATCATTAAAACAAATAAAAATATAATAGTGATGTAGTTTTTGTTGATATTAAAACTTCTTTTCATTTAATATATTCTTTACAGATAATAATTTATACACAAGCGTGATTATATTGTATATGACATTTTATCTAGTAAATTTAAGGAACCAAAATATGATAGTTGTATTTTGTATTACTTAATAATATTGCATAACATAAAAAAAAACACCAACTTCACATTAACTAAAAACTTTTATCCTTTTCACTGTTTGAATTTATTCAATTTAGCACTACTTCTCTTAAAACAACTACTTCACGAAACACAGCTCGAAACATCTTAACAAAATTATTCCGTTCGTTAATGATACCTCGTATTACATAACATTTCGTAATATTGCGCAATGTTTTTGGTACTTTTAAGTGTTGCCAGTAAATTGCTCAATAACTCCCAATATTTCAGACCTATCTGTGTTGTTATCCAACTATCTATAGTCTAACACTATGATGCAATTTATAATATATAAACCTGTAGTGGATTTTCATCATTTCAACAAAGCAACATTTCACTTACTCCTTATAAAAGTATATACAGTGTTTATATCAATAAAGCAATTCCTTAAATATTATTTGTCTGTTTGTCACGGCTAATCTCTAACCGATTCTGACGGTAGTTTCACTTGCAGGTAGCTGATGCTATAAGGTCATAACCTAGCTTACTTTTATTCGAATTAAAAAAGGCAATTACGCATGTAATACACAGGTGGTTCTTTCATAAATTTTGCATTCAAAAACTTAGTATACAGTATTTTTGTTTGTTTTGCATCGCATGTCGTTCACAGAAATAGAGTGTAAATAGTGTTATGCATGCGAAATAAAATTGAGTTTTGCAACGTTATTTTAAATTTAATAGTTATTTCTCGTTTTCGAGTAATACTTCGCCTTCGACATGAATACACAGTCGTAGATGTTTCCGAGGAAACCTCCCACGAACGAAATTCCTTGACTTGTATGATCGAAAGTGGAATTTCTGAATCAAGTTCAGTTTATTAGAAATTCTGTTTGAAAATTTTAATTAAATACATTTTCCCTTATTTTACCATGAAATAGGCACTAGAAATAGAAATATGTGGAAACATAAAATGTGATAACTACCAAAATAGCATACATCGGATAAAATAGAGTTTATATACATAAGTTTCAATGAAGGTTTTAATGAAATTGAAGTTATAAATGATTCTTTTCATAATCTTCGTGATCTTAATCCGTTTACATTAGCTTTGGATAACAATTCACGCAATTTGAAAGTAACTGATAATGAGTAATTAAAAAAAAAGCGTTTACTTTAGCTGTGAATTACAATTTACGCAATTTGAACGTTACTGATATAAATTTTAAGAAAAACAAACACCACCATTGTGGTACAACATATGTATTAAAAAAAAGGTTAATGCTAATTTACAGTAATCTACTTTAAAGGTAAAGAAACTGGAATAGTAACTTGCCACGGCGGAAACCTAAAATTAATCTGTACATAAACAACTCCAGATAAACAAAAATATAATAGATATTATTTCCCAAATTAGTACTAATGCAAATAGCATCCGGAAATCCAGCCAACAAAAGACTGTCATGACTTGGTTTCTACAAAATTACTATTTAAATTTTTCATAGTTACGATGCCTGATGATACCATTCACAAAACCAGTATAAACACTTACGTTACAAACACAGATGCCATCCAAATCACGTACTTACCTGCAACAATAACAAAAGACGTCATTTTAAATACCACTTACATAGATACATTTACAGAATCACTTAATGCTGAATTTAGTCTTTCGTGTCTCTTATCTTAAAAAACATTAAAATTTGACAGTGCATTAGTATTATTGGAAGGATATTACGTTGTAAATGCGTGTAGGTGGGGATCAAAAGAAACGTTATGCGTTTCGGCTTAACATTTAGAGATAAGGGCGTGTTATGAAGACGCCTATACTCTAACGTTGAAAGATTACAATTTTATTTACTGCTCCAAAACGTTTGATAATCCATGTCTTAATTAACCAAGCGAGGGAAAATCTCTTACTATGAAATTCTATGCTGATACTTTTAATCGAACCAATGATTTAAAGTTCAAAGTAAAATAGGCTTTAATTCGTTTATCAAAGATCAGAAATCTAACTGGGCATCAATAATAGAAACGATAGATGAAAGCTATAACGATATATCGACCAAGTTCATTGGTAGCGGATCCCTTACATGTGTTATATCGGCAATATCCATTAGCTACGCGCTGATTTCAAGAGAAACACTTTTTTAATAATTCAACGTGTGTAGGAAAGAAGAAAAAAATATACAACCTGGAAATCCGTCTATGCTATATTTTAATGCGTCCATAAAATCTACGGTACGGGGTATAAATTTAATAAACCTTGCTCCTTTATCTGAAATCGCGTCGTAAATCTGATCGGGATGTCTTTTATTTAAAATTTTAATACGTCGGTATAAAACAAACGGACTGATGTAATTTTTTGAATCTGGATTTATGCGAAGGAAGTTGAATCAATCACTGCCGGTAATCCTGTAGGCCGTAAACAAAGTCGGACAAATGCCGATAAAGCCGACTTTTACGATCTGCCACCTCGTTTATTACGAAGTGTGTCGATTCGAAACAAAAGTGAGGGAATCGTATTAACAAATCGAACCACACTCAATACTATTGCTGGTAACATTTACGATTTAGAGCAATATAATTGTATTGGGGTATAATGTCATTAAAATGTTTCAATCGTTATCCGCTTATGGCCCGGTTTAGATTTATTTACGACGTTTACTATTTCAATTCGGACAATTGTACGGACGAGGTAACTGGTTGTGCCTTTATAGAATTATTTATGGCGCCAGAGTAAATCTTTGATTTAGTTTTTATTAAACTGGACCCACTGAAGTTCCACATTCTATGAGTTTTATATCTTGACCGAAACTTGTAATAACAAATGCCGTAAATCATCAGATATGTCGCCTAAAGTTCCATCGTTATGAAATTGATTCTCCTTTGACGCATCAATAAATTCATGTTGAATTTATTACGACAATGAATTACTAAACATCCTTAGAAATAAATAATACTGAAGTATATGTGTGATGTCTGATTTGACAGAGCTTTTTAATGTTTAAGAGCATTTAAACAGTCTTAGTGTGTCTGTTGTCTTCAAAACGTTTGGATGAATTTTAAATGGCATTTATGGGGAAAACCGAGTTATTAACAATAAGACCTAACACAGAACGTGAGCCCAGATATGGAAAAGTACTCCTGAGCAACGAGACTGTATGTATGTACCAAGAAACGACGTTAAGAGATGGATTACCTCTCACCAGAGGTGCATGATTCCTTCTTAGATTGTAACATCATTTATCACATTAAAGACAAGCGCTGAACTGAATACATTAAAGTCAAGCAGTTAATAGAAATAATGCCTAATAATTCACTACAACACGACGTTCCAGTAAGATAAATATTTGGATTATTTTGATAAAAGATTGCTTGGATATTGATGACGCAACGTAAAAGGAGTATGAAATTTCCTATATAATACAATGTTAGATAAAAGATCTAACAAAGTAAGCAGAGATCGGAAATGCTCAAAAGCGGAGACGATAGTGGATAAAGACGTCACATAGACATCTCGATCACGACTAGAACACGATTTGGAATCCGTATTGTCATGACAGAGATATACCAGGATTGACAAAGCCATAGCTAAGATAAAATTGAAATATATTGTAAGACATTGCTTGTTAAATCTATAATATTTTTGTTGACGGAGAGAACTTCTCAATGTACCTCACAAGATTTTATAATAGAGATCAATGTAGATGAATGACTGCCTCATTGGTCTAGTGATTAGCATGTTCGACTACAGACATGAGGTCCTGGGTTCGAGTCCCGGGTCGGGCCAATTCGAAACATATATTGAGTTTTCGAATAAAATTATCTCAATATTTGCACGAAGTTGGGAAAAAATTGGCGGTGGGATCCACCCCCGTGCCTTGGAGAGCACGTTAAGCCGTCGGTCCTACGCCTGATCTCTCTCCGGTCGTGTGTCGTGTCAGATTGTCGTCACGTCGGACTATGAGAGTGAAGAAATAGAGAGTACACTTGTGAATTATGCCTGCCAATCCGCAGTGGAACAACGTGGTGGGTCTATGCTCTAAAACCTTCTCTCGTATGAGTGACAAGGCCTGTGTCCAGCAGTGGGCACAGACCCAGTCGTTAATGGGCTGCTTAGTTACTAGATGAATTGAAGAAACCAATCAAGGCATTCATTAAAGACTCCCTGGGTTATAAGGTCGATATAAGTTCGGCGACATCCTAGTGTCTCCTAACACACCTTTCGTATAAAACCCCTAGGATTTTGAACTACTAAATACTAGTAGGTAACTTTAAAGCATGTGACATTTTTGCAGAAAGGTTTGTTCTTTGAATATAAATGACATTAGCTATGGTTGGCAATTGAGTCAGACGAAGTCACGTGCAGAACCTTGAGCTTTATAATTATCGTCCTTGTGACCTGAATGTTATTATTTTAAAGGTGTCTTATTTAAGAAGAACTCAATATTTCAGCATTTGTTATACCTTCTACGTGTTAGCTCCTAAATTAGCCAAATGCTTCTAAATTAGATCGTGAGTTACATTTTATTCAGCAGCCCAGTCAGATTATTTACCTGGTTAATCCAGGTAATTTGTATGGGGAAATTCAACCAAGTTAATTCAATCTTTTGGGTAATTAAATAACAAATATCCTAACAAACTAACATAAACATTAGGTATATAATAGCTGTTTCCCGCTGAGTGACGCATGTAATTCCGAATTTTTCTAAACAAAAAGTAGGCTAAGTTACCCATTATAGCATCAGCTATGTCTCAGTGAAAGTCCTATCCAAATCAACATCAGTACAATTATCAAATATAAGACTCTATTTTAAAGCAAATAGCTTTTTTCTGCTAACACAGATATGAATTACACTAGAATAACTCCAAGTGTTGACTTATTTTTCTTATCCCATATAATAGATCATTCCGAAACAATTTTTCTGCGAGATTTCTCCCAATAATACATTATTGCGTTATATCACAGCAAAACAGCTTCGTAACTTCGTTTTTGTCATCATACTTCCTGATATCAGCTTTTGAGTTATACAATATCTAAGTAGACACAGTTTTTGTACACAATATAATTTTTTCATCTTCAGATTGAAACCAAAACTAAAATAATTTTTACATCGTTTAAAATCTTCAGCTTCTTAACAGGTTTTAGGTTTAGGTTTAAATTTTTTAGGTTGATAAGATTTACTTAACAATAGATGTAAAATTATGCACACGCTTTCAAAGACCTACGAAATTATAGCAAGCGTATTTTCCTTACTTACATATAACCTACTAGCTGAACCCGCGACTTCGTCTGCGTGGAATGTTTTTTTGGTAGCATTTTCATTAATGTAGGCAAATTGTTTTACAAATAAGTAACATGACCTCTACTCGGCAAAAGGTATATGGTTCCAGAGATATCGTGATGAGTCATTAGATACTTGGATATCTCTAATATATATATATATATATATATATATGTCGGAAAATAAGAGAGAACGGAGAAACATAAAACACAGGGGCGTAGGATTCTCCGCCGACATCGTTATTAATTGGATCCAATATTTAATTTCTTATTCTGTGGGCGTTCATGAGTATTGTTGGTGCAATCAAACACTTTATTAATTAGCTCGGTTTATAATGTTCAATCACTTAATGTTCCCGATATCAATTTACACAAACTCATTAACACTAATAGCTAAGAACGCGACAGTTTCAACAGTTGACTGTTCCGATCGAGCGCTACTCGACAACTGTCGAGTGACTCCCGCCGGACTGNACTAGCTGAACCCGCGACTTCGTATGCGTGGAATGTTTTTTTGGTAGCATTTTTATTAATTTAGGCAATTTTTTTTACAAATAAGAAACATACCCGCACTGCCCTTTGAGGGTGGAATTTTCTAAAATTTACTTATCTATTTATTTATTCTGATTAAGTTTTACGCACCATAAAATATATAGTTTATAAATATGAAGTTTGAATTTTGTTTAAATGTGAAAATTTGAATTTTTTAATGAACACCTCCGCAACCCCCCTTGCGAGTGGACTTTCGTAAAGTCCCTTCTTAGCTGACCTCTACTCGAAAAAAAGAATATTCCTACCAAATTTCAAGCCTCTACGCCTTATGGTTCCAGAGATATCGTGATGAGTCCATAAACACCTGGATATCTCTTATAAATATAGGTAATGAACTTATAAAAAGCTTACTTAATTAAAGAGTTTTGCCTTCAATTGATTAGATTCTTATGCAGATAAGCCATTTGCGCAAAAGATCGTATAGCAACTTCACTATTATAGCCAGAGATCAGAAATTTTGGCAACGGTGGAGGTCAGGCGCTGAACCGATGGCTTAAAGTGCTCTCACACACAGGACGCTTAACTTCTAGCAAATACCGAGTATTTCTTAACAGTAAAATGGGTATTTTGAATTGAGCTGGCTATGGACTCGAAGACCTCAGAATCTGTAGCAAAACAAACTGTCTAATAGATCAATGAATCTATAAATATGACTTCAGAAATTGTGGGCGTCACTTTACAGGCTTCCTTATAAATGGAAAAGGTCAGATTTACTTTTAAACCGCCTTTACCTCGAAGGAAATATAAGGTTTATGTATTACACCAGTGTTAGATTACAACGTAATGGGATCGTCAAGTAATATTTTTACCATTTACGTAAAATAATCTCTTGTTTGTGACGAGTTTTTGTCTCCCTGTATTTTGTGGCTGATTTTCGCAACGGCTAGATCAATTTCGATGGTAATCCTACTAATAAAGTAATAACAATGTTTTAAAATATGTATGTGAACATGAAAAAGGTGTTAGTCATTTTCTATTATTTTGAGAAAAGAATTGGTTGTATATTAATATATTTTAGAAGAAAAGACACATTTAAAAATGCTGACAACTCACCAGAAAAAAAAAACAGAAATCAACTGCTTTAAAAGCAAAGACCATCATTACTAAGAAAGCATTTTGATTGCGACACGAGGTGAGCTTTCTGAAAGTCCATTAGAAAAATTGCTGTTCAAGTTTTTGAGGGAATTTGAAGTGATGTTCGTGAAAAAGGTACAAGAATGCCTCGCCGCAACAAAATGAAGAAATTAACTCGAAATCAGTGTAACAACGGAGAGATCACTTAATCGTCTCTCGTCAGGAACCGGTATTTTTTCTCGAGGTCAGCGAGCGCTTTGGTAGACATTGTTTTTGTTAGGTTTTAGATGATTATATTTTGGTTTTGTTCAAGTTATTTTTTCGTGTTTGTATATCATAATACGTGTGAGTGATTATCTATTATTGATAGGTTAGAGCTTGGCTAAAATCTTAAGTCTAAAATGGAACAGTGGATGACAATTCACGGCGTATATATATTAGAAAACTTGTTGTACGTCCATAAAAATATTGACTCTTTTAGGAAAAAAAGAATGCACCTCGTATAACTTAAGAAATAAAAATAAAATTGCTGTAAATTCTAGTAGGCTACATAAAATTGACTAGTCTCTTAATGTCTCTTAATAAATTTAATCTTTTATTAAAAGAAAAATCATTCTAAAATTTGAAAGAATACTTAGAAGACAAAAAGCGTGGGAGTGAATTAATCTAAAGTTACGAGGGTTCCTTCGCGCCCTGATCTGAGAAGACCCACAACAAACTCAGTCGGGTGTACGTTTTTTTTGTCATTATCATTACAATATATATTTTAAATTTATTCTATATCTATATACATATAGAGCAATTCATTCACTCCCACGCTTTTATGTCATCTAAGTATTCTTTCAAATTATAGAATGCTTTCTCAATTAGTTTTCTTTTAATAAAGGATTTAAATTTATTAAGGGACATCTTTGTAACTTCTTCTGGGAGCTTGTTGTAGCAACGTATTATTAGAGGAAATAAGGAACCCGTGATGTATTAACACCAATCACTTCGGCTGATATTTTTTAAAACAGGAGTAGCGTGGTGGGTCTATGCTCTAAAGTCCCTCGCTCCTCGGAGTGAGGAGGCCTATGCCCAGCTGTGGGACGTTAAAAGGGCTGATACTTAATTACTTACTTACTTACTAATTGAAGATAACTGAACAGATTTTAATGCAGGTTTTACTAAAGGATGCCGTTATTTTTCAGGAAGGTTTTGTGTAATATATGTAAATAAAAGAAAAATCAAGCTACCTGGGAACTTACAACAAAATCCTTAACTAATCGTTTAGAGATATAACAAAATAGTGTATGGAAGCATAATTCCTTTTTTACAGATCTACAAAAAAGACAAATAATTAAGGATAACTATATCCATTTAAACAAAGTGAAAGTTATTGAGAGTGATTCAGTAGTAATACTTATCAACTTACGTTAGTTATCTTAAGCACTTCAGATACATCATTCTTCTTCAGTGCGTTTGTTTGTTACGTAACTACTAAACAGCTAGAGCAATTTTCTGATCTGATTATTAGGTTGAAAAATGGTTTCATATCGAAATATTTGTGTATATCTTTAGTGATGTCTAAAATTTATCATTGCTGAATGTAATTCAAATAAGCAACTCTATGTGTATCAGAATTATTTATTCAGGGAATATCCATTGGGAAATAAGCCAGGGCTATCTCTAAACTCACACGGTTCACTGAAATTACAATATCGAAATTCCCAATACGAAATATTCCGAATATAAAAGCTGCTTAGTCAGTCGAATGATGTATTATCAGGTACAAATTCACATCGGAGTAATTTGAATTAGAATTCATTGTATAGACTATATAACATTTCACGCTATCGCTGACGTAATATTGAATACTCAATTAACGCCTACATTTTCGGAATAATAAAAAACATTGTGTGATTTTATGAAACCGGGATGCGAGTGTTACAGCTGATGGAAGCTATTACCGTATTGACCTTGACTGTTCTACCGAGCACCTTTCACTTTACCCCTAATCGACTGGCTGTAATGCGACATACAATAGATAGACGAAAGATTTTGAGACAATGTAAGAAAATATCAATTTTAAACTAAAATATTATTTCATTAAGCTCAAAAAGCTCTGTCCCATGATTATTACTCTCTTCGTTGGTAAGAAATCTATTAACGCTTCAGAATGTTGATTTTACTGAAAAATAAGCCGACAAAAAACTCTGTTAACGTCTAAATATTAAAACAAAACCCTGTCTGGTTTCATAAAATGACGAAGTCAGAAAAACAGCTCACGCAAACCATGGGTGTCGCCAGATTGGCCTTGGCTGCTCTACCAACTTTCATTTAAATGTCAAAAGGACGTACAATTTTTTGTAATTGATATAGATATCTACTAGCTGTGCCCATCATCCATGTTGTGCATTTATTCATCATTCCATTTTCAATAGTGTTTTTGGGTAACATTTTTAAATAATTCAGGCTAATAATTTTACAAATAAAACACATACGTATGAATACTATAATGAACTATTTACAGTGTTTCACTGCAAAGAGCTTAATGTTCTTTCTCAGGCTCTAGACTATCTGTGTACCAAATTTCATTTAAATTATAATATTTAACTAATATTATAAATGAGAAAGTATTTAGTACATACACCCTTGAGGGTATAACTTCTACAAACTTTGCATGTCATATTTATTTATATCCAATCAATAGCCTAAAAGAATAAGTTAAAAGTTTCTAGCTCTAAAAATGACAATATTTCCATCCCTTACAACATTTTCGCATTAAAATGAAACCTAGACTCTAAACTATCTGTGCAATTTTAGTAAGAAAACGCAACAGACAGAGCTACTTTCACGTTTATTTATAAGTATGAATAGATTAATAATCTTTTTTGTGCCCAAAAATAATAGATTAATCTCCTCTGTCAGCGAAGACGTATAAACAAACAAAGGTATCGTTTATTTGCCCCTCATTAGTTTACAGTTTCAGACTAAATCATCACTTAGACTTGAAATTAAGTGATATACCCATTAAATATGTTCAATTAGGTAGTTTACAGTTTTGTTTTTAGTTGAGCCCAAAATTTTATTACAGAAATCTTATTTTTAATAAGATTTTTTCTGTAAAACTTCAAATACAGTTATTTTGCCTTAGATCTGTATATATTCTCATCTAATCAAGGAATTACACATCCATCTTTAAAAACGTTTAAAAAGTGCAAACAATATAACCCAACGTCAATCGAGAACCAATTATGGCAAGAAAAATATTACGTTTGAAGACGCTCAAATATATAACAAACTTTGCAATGCTATTAAGGAAACAAGTAATATATTAAATTGCAAAATAAAATCTTATAAATTGCTTTACTTATACGTGTATATATGACTATTTACATTTTTTAAGTAGTAATAATTAGCCTTAAGTTAATATTCTTTATGGTAATAAATGTCTTAAATCAAAGTCCATATTAGACAGTACAGTACAAAAAGAAAATGAACAAACATACGCATATATGCTTCCATTTGCAATATTAATAGATAACTCCCCTTTATACTTACGCTATATATATAAAGTATAATTCTATATGATGAAAAGCAAGCGGTTACCTCAGAGGATATTAGGTCGCGCCACCCGGTTGGTCCTGGGATCACGAACGCGTTTTATCGTATGTCCCAAGTGAAACAAAGTCGACAATTAAACATATATTTTAATATACACCAAAAATCACGTATTGTGTACGTATCAACACTGTAACTTGCAATTGTTCCTGACGACGTAAAACTTAACAGTAAGTAATATCTCCAATTTTAACAAGTGACACGACTTCTATATCATATCTAACCGTGTCAAATTCTGAGTGTCAATTGTGTCTGACCAGGTAAGACTCGACAATAAGTAATGTCTTCAATAATAACAAGTAACACGACTTCTATATCATATTTAACTTCATATCATATCTAACTGTATCAAATTTTAACTGTTAATTGTGTTTGACCAGATAAAACTCAACAGTAAGTAATGTCTTCAATAATAACAAGTAACACGACTTCTTTATCATATTTAATTGCATCAAATTCTAAGTGTCAATTGTGTCAGACCAGGTAAGACTCAACAGCCAGTAATGTCTTCAATAATAAGAAGTAACACGACTTCTATATCATATCTAACTGCATTAAATTTTAACTGTTAATTGTATTTGACCAGGTAAGACTCAACAGTAAATAATGTCTTCAATAATAACAAGTAACACGATTTCTATATCATATCTAACTACATCAAATTCTGAGTGTCAATTGTGTCAGACCAGGTAAGACTCAACAGCAAGTAATGTCTTCAATAATAACAAGTAATATGACTTCTATATCATATCTAACCGCATATCATATCTAACCGCATATCATATCTAACCGCATATCATATCTAACTGCATCAATTTCTGAGTGTCAATTGTGTCAGACCAGGTAAGACTCAACAGCCAGTAATGTCTTCAATAATAAGAAGTAACACGACTTCTATATCATATCTAACCGTATCAAATTCTGAGTGTCAATTGTTCAGATCAGGTAAGACTCAACAGCCAGAAATTTCTTCAATAATAAGAAGTAACACGACTTCTATATCATATCTAACCGTGTCAAATTCTGAGTGTCAATTGTTCAGACCAGGTAAGACTCAACAGTAAGTAATGTCTTCAATAATAACGAATATCGTGACGTTTGTTACGATAATCTTATCTTTATCACGGCAATAAATTCGAACTATATATACCCACTCAACACAATAACTAACATAAAAATAATTATACAGTACAGTTTTTAATTTATTTTGTGTGTTATGGAACACCCATTTTGTATATTTAAGTTGAAAAAATTACGTTTAACTTAGTTTATAAAGGCATATACTAGCGAAATATCGCTAAAAGCTTATATCACGGACGCACATTGTGGCTGAGACGAATTATTATTTTTATAGTACCCGGTGCTCAGATAGATTGCCCGTGATTTAAGGCTTTCAGGGCTTAAGCTTCTTGAAGAGCAGCGATCGGGCTAATACGAAGATAAGTTACCTTCTAGCAAGGGCGAGTAATTTACTGGAAATGTTACTTATTTGATTTCCGGTGATATTTATCTTAGTTGAAACATATGTAACAGAGTATTCTATGTGTATTGTTGGATCTTACATCTTATCGAACATAAGTAGTTGCCTTTTATTAACAATGATATTATTATTATAAAACATCTTTAGTTAAGACTACAAGATTAACTATAAAGACACGATGACCTAGTTGTGAGACGTGGATTCTCGTTCAGGCACCACTAAGTTTCGCTATTTAAAAAGGAACCCATTTGCTTTAGTGTTCAATTCAATTTAGTGTGCAGAAAAACAATCCCGTTACTTTTAAGGTATATAAATATAGTAGTGTGTTAGGCTTATGCTCTAAAAACCAACTTTCCCATAGACTGTAACCAACGGACGTTAAGGATGTCACTTGCTTGCTTGTTTTATTTGTTACAAGGTACAGGGCCCGTAGACAAGTCAATTTTGAAGATTGCTAACGCTTAAAAAATGTAAGGGAATGACATTTCATATCGAAACTAATTGAAAAATGAAACGTCATGACCATACATTCTTAAGCGTTAGCAATCATCGAAAGTGAGGTTATCGAAGGGCCCAGTTATTAACTAGTTCTTATGCACTATATAAGTAATTATATAATTAACCAATATATATAAAACCTTGTCATCTAAATGTGTATTTCCATTGATGGGCGCAAGACTCGCCATTGAAAGGAGACGGGTATTTTTAAAGATAACATAACACTCCTCCATTGCGATTAAGCTGGCTACATATATCCTAAAATTGCTCTCACAATATTGCTTTTTTCCCGAAATCTCGTCTAGGTCTGTAGTTTTAATTGCGTGCAAGTTAAAGCTTGATTGTGATCTCATCTGATAGTCTAAGATTGCTAAGCTTGATGAGTGGTACTACTAACAATTTACTTTTGGCCTTAAGATCGTAAGGTGGTAATTAGAGGCCTTCAGCCACGCAATAGTTTAAGATGTTCTAATTTCTATAAAGACAAATAAAACATCATCTATCCAAGTGGAAATATATCTGAAGCTAAGATGCAGACGATATGCTTTGTTGACCTTGAAAACATATTTTTGTCTTCGATAGATTAAACTAACGACAAGGTCGCTGTTTGATGAATAATATTCTATAAGACTATCTGCGGTAGAGATGAGAGTGTTGAGAAGTATGAGTGGATTAAAACTGAGTGACAGAGTAAGAAATAGTGTGATAAGAGAACGTTGTGGTATCAAAGAAGATGTAGTGACTAAAATTGAGAAAGGTATGCTTAGATGGTTTGGGCATGTAGAGAGAATGAATGAAAGGAGACTGACAAAAAGGATTTATGAGTCAAGAGTGAATGCGAAAGTTGGAAGGGGAAGACCAAGGCGAACGTTCCTGGACCAAATCCAGGACATTTTAAATAACGGCCAGGTCAAGAGTACTCTAAACCGACGAACTTGTATGAAAGGTTTAATGAAATTGAAAGAAGCGAAGGAGATATGCAAGGATCGTGGCAAGTGGAAGGATGGTGTCTCTGCCTACCCCTATGGGAATAAGGCGTGATGCTATGTATGTATGTATGTTTGACTATCTAGTTCTTTGTATAGATAACAAGGCGGGCGATCCCCCTTGGGAACTACAGGCGAAGGTCCTTTTGACTGTTTATAAAGGCAGGGTAGCCGCAATGTTACGGTGGAAGCAATTCTACCCTACTTCGAGCAGTGGTTGTATAGGGAGCACGGATCCCTCTCGTTCAGGCTGGTGCAGGTACTGACTGGGCACGGATGCTTGAGGACAGGACCCGTTTGTCACGAGTGTGGAGGCATTATGGACTCATCTCATCATACTGGCAGAATGCCCGGCTTGGGGGCCTCAACAGTACCCCCTGATGTCTCTCGTTGGCGGTGAGCTCTCGCTGATGAGCATAATCGGCTATATGCTCAGCAGTGAAAGTGGTGGATGGTATCTTCCTTAATGTCATCTCACAGAAGGAGGCATCAGAGAGGGAGAGGGAGCTACAGCTGAGGCCCCCTCTATCCGTAGGAGTAGGCCAAGAGCCAGGAGACGTTGCTTTTGCGAGTCTCCTTCCATTCTGAATGGTCGTAACAGACGATGTCCGGAGTTTCAGAGCGCAATGTCCCCACTGATCCTCTGGTACTTCTGTTCAGGACACTATGGGTCCCGCTGGGTTTTAGTGGGTTCTTCGGTGAGTCCCACACTCCTGGTTGAAATTATGACTTTCAGCCGGGGTGCGTAAATGCATTTCCCACCGAAAAAAAAAAATTGTATGTATAACAAAAAACCAATGTCCGAGGAAAAATTTGGATATCTTCTCCAAAATAAACTCGTAAATTTGCAATCCATTCTGAACACCGTATCCGCCCCGCGGTGTTCGCGTGGTTTCCCTTTCACTATCTCTCACGGGAGCTTGTGAGATATCGTGCAAATATATAGCCTTTGTATTATTCTTATCACATTTCATATCTATACGGTATTGTAACTTCATCTGCTTATATTGTTTATTCGTCAGGTATTCCTATAAACTGCTCACATCTATTCTTTATCTATTTTTATCACTTAAGGCATTTCTGAACTTAAAAATCGTATTATGTTTTCGACATCTGCATTTCGACCTAATCAAATGATTCTGTAAATTTTTATTATGTCTAAACTAAGTATTTCGTGATTAAGTTTTGTAAGGTCTGCAAGCTATTTTGTGGGATGTACATAATCATTTTCTCTCAATTAGAACATTTTTTATTTACCTTGTTTGAATTATCACAACTTAATCATATCCTTGTCATATTGTTGCGAAATTTCAAATCCGCATCGCATTGGAACCTTTTGGTCAATAAATTAGACAACTACAAATGGTGGTGGGTGGATTTTAATGGCTTAATATACCTATATAACTATATCAAATAAACCTTTCAATCGCTCATGTGTCTTTATAATAAAATATTAAATAGTCGTAACAAGTCCAACAAGGTTAATGATGTTTCAATGTTTAAATAAAAAAAAAGCAAACATACCAGAGCTTTAATACTGATAACATCATCACGATAGCTTCTACGTACAAGTCATTATCTCCAAACTGTTCGGCAGCAGGCGTCAAAACAGGGCCTACATCCCTAATTCCCGACAGACCTCGAATCGATACAGCCACGATCCATCATACCTTATCAAGCACCACGTGTCCAAGTGTATCCTAATCCATTACAACTTTCCAGTTAATAAAATTCATCCGTCGAACGTTATTTACAAATTGATAAATATATGATAAACCAGGTAACAGCTACCGCGGTGACATGTTCCTGATAAGCGGACGTGTTTGACAAGGATACTGCCATCCCGCCCCTTCAGTAGTCCTACAGTGAGTGCGAAGAAGACGAATAGACCGATAGTACTTATCGAATTGTCAATTCTTTGATTAGGGCGCGCGTATCCTGAGAAATATTTGAAATTGGTTGTATGTTATTGGGAACAGATTACAATATTTTATCGTATTCCAAGCAAGGAAATGCACTTTAGTCAAATGTAAAAAATAATCTAAGAACATAATTTTTTAGAGCATTATTCAGTAAGGTAAGGTATGAAGAGTCTCCTATCTGCCATCAGTGTAGTGCGCCTGTCAATACGGCGGCCCACACTGTGGCAAAATGTCTGGCTTGGGGACCACAGCCACATCATCTGATCCTCATCGGAGCAGATCTCTCACTGCTTAGTATAGTCAGCGCCATGCTTGACAGTGAGATAGGATGGAATGTAGTCGCCTCTTTTTGCGAAGCCGTCATTTCTTTGAAGGAGGTAATGGAGCGAGTAAGGAAAGCTGCAGCAGATGCTGCTCTCCTTCGGAGGAGGAGGCTGGGCGGCAGGAGGCGTCGTTTTGAACGTCTGTTGTCTCCTACTTGAGCCTCTGACACTCTCAATTTAGGGTGAGGAGGGTGTCACTGGGTTTTAGTGTAGGGTGCGTAAATGCATTTCCCAGCGAAAAAAAACGTAAGTTAAGGTAATTATGGGCTGGCACAACAAGATCTTTCTGTATATTGATCATTGCAGCGTTTGGGTGAAGGAGAAAAGGAGGAGATAACCTTCACATCCGGGGTGTCATTCTACGGTATAGTTTTCCAATCAGTTATGTGGTGGATCTACGCAATAACATCAGTGGAACATCAATGGACTGTCATTAACCTGTTTTGAATTTGTCTGAAATTAGTTTTGGATCACCATAACCATAGCATGGGTGGATAGACTAAAATAATTACTGTATTTAACCGTAAATGATGTCTTCAAATCACGAAGTATGGGTCAATTTTCAGCTATTTTGGACTCTTTAATTACAAGCTATATAGATCGAGGATTGGTCTTTTGAGCACTAAGGTCATCATGCTGTTAAATGGGATAGCAGAGGACTTTATACTCTAGACGTAACAACAGTTTAATATGAATAACGTTCAAGAATGTTTACAGCAAGATTAAGGTTCATTATGCATTTTTTAAAAACAAGTGGTTTAGTTTAATGTAATCACAGGGTAACCCTGTTTGTAGTCAATGACTGACCATAGATAGTTTTCAGCATTATGTCTAGTAAAGTGCTAGAGAGGTAACATTACTATTGCACGAGGATTGGACATCGGTAGTTACATTTAGCTTTATTTTAACCCTATAGTTCATTACTAGTTTTATTCAAATTTTGAACTAAACTGGCAGTTACTTAAGAAATATTTAAAATGCAAAATATTTCTTTCGACCATTTTCCATTTGTTTCGATTATTACATAAATTATGAAACCAGTTCCACAGCGATCGCTAGAATAACGTGGTAATAAGAAATAGTTTATTACCAATAGATTTGCCGCATAATAAATATCCGTAGATTGGCTATTACTAGAAATAATTATATTGACAGACAGCGATAGACAGTGATGATTTAGACACAAAGTGCGAATTCACTCATGGCAAACTGCGGTTTCGGATTAGATCCTAAGTAAGAGAATTTGAGAGAATTCTGTTCTGTAATTAGTTTTTGGATTTCTGCAATATACGATAATATTTCCAAATCGTATTTTTTGTTACTAAAAAAGTTTAGTTTTTTATCGATAACAGGTTGATTTTATGGTCTTACTTAATACTGGTCTGCAATGAAATCCTCCTTTAAAAATTTTTGACATAAATATGACGATTCAAATGTTCTGAATCTATCTCCGTTCGCCGATTTTTCTATGAATTTTTTAAGTCCGCAGATAAATGAAAGAAGAAGCTTTTGATTCGAAGTTGAGCAAAACAGAAAAATGAGCTTGGGTGGCTTTCTCATTTAGATTTCTTTCCTGAAAATCTTGGAACCATATCAGATGAGTATGGTGAATGGTTTCATCAGGATATAATGCAGATTGGAAAACACTACAATGGGAAATGGTCAGCAGCAATCCTCGCCGATTTCTGTTGGTCAATTTGCCGAGAAACTCCAATAGAAACAATGAAAAGGAAAAAAACTACAAAATAAATTTTCTTACCATATAATAAGATAGCTGACCGATATAATTTGTTCATTTTGTGTATATTTAGGATTTTTCAATGTAAAACTTAGACTGTAATATTTATTCATTTCGTTATAATAATTGATGTTTCAATAATATTGTTTATTAATAATATAAATATTATATTGGAAATCTACGTATGGTACTCAATTGTATGTCAGATTCAAGAATGAAAACAAGGAGAAAAAAATAAATTTGCAGACCAGTGTAATAAATGATGCGTTAGTCTAAAATTACAGCGAAATAAGTTGAATAGAGGTTATTTGTCTTATGGTAAATTTAGAATTGTACCAGAATGCAAATATTTTTCTTAGCAAAATAGAAAAGGCAATTTCGTAAATTAGCCTTATTTTAAATTGAACTCAGGACTTCTGCTAGCGAAGCGAGTACACGATTTATTACTTCAGCGAGACCTTCAACAAATTTAAACGCAGTGGTGACATTGCAAACTTTCAAATTATATACCGTATTCCCATCTTCAAAATATTTTTCATTGTATCTCTGCTCCTATTGATCATAAGATTATGATATAGTACATAAATATATTATACGGTAACAGCCCTCAATAAATGGGCTATCCAGCACTAAAATAATTTTTCAATTCAAACCCATAGTTTCTGACATTACCGCCTTCAAACGAACAAACTCTTCAATTTTATAATATAATTGAGCAAAAACGAAACATATGCGAGACTATTAGTATAAAAAAAATTAACGTTTACCTTCTTTTTTTAATAAAAAATGCTATAAACTTTGTCTATGACATTATATTCAAAAATTATAGCTACAAAAGCAATAAATTAAAAGTCATAAAATAAGTTAAACAGATCAACAACCGCGATGAAGTTTATTGGTGATAAATAAACCTTATACATAAATGACTACACTAATATTTAAAGGTGAATCATCTTTTATTACAATTTGATGAAAAATGTTGAATGTATTATAAATAAAACTGATTAGCTGCTCATTAAAAATTTGATTAACATATATGTAATTGTATTTCTAATAGAATTTAGATAAAGAGGGACAAACATGAAATTGACTGTAGATTAGACATACATGCTAGTGTAGACGTAGAAATATGTAAATTTTCCATTCCCTCTCTCAAATATGATGAAAATACTACACAACTAGATACAGAAGGTTTCGAATGTGTCTGAGAAGTGACAGAAATCGTAACATAAGCAACATACGTTATGCTTCACTGTTCAATAGTGAATTTTTACTCACTCATTACGAAATCTTCGAAATTATAGGTCCGATTATATTGAAAATTGGCATAATTGCGCCTATCGCAACGTAGATGCTCACTAAAACTAGTTTTCACCATAATCCCACTTTAAACTGTATTAATTTAAAATTCAGCGTACCTATTCCTTTTACAATGTAGACACCTACTAAGAACTGATCTGCTATTATTTTATATACTTTTTCATCAACTGCTTTCTTTTATTGAAAGCTTCTTATATCGTAGTGATTTTTGTTAAGAGATCGCTTTAGCAATAAAATCTTTGCTTTGACTTATCATCTCAACTGTTATTTATTAAAATCCATAGTTTTTGTATCAATCCTACAGTAATTTACTAATACACATAAAGACAAAAGGAAACACTCTTCTCTTAAGGCGTAAGTAATTTTATTTTTGAACGCTCTAGCTTGAAATAAATATCGATGTTTCTAGAAGTATGACTCTATAAGTTCTGGTTCTTCGTCGTCGACTCAACCGATGGACGTCCGCTGCTGGACAAAGGTCTCTCTTAATGAATCCCAATGGGCCCGATCTTGCGCCGCTTGTATCCAGTGGCTGCCAGCGACCCGCCTGATATCATCGGTGCACCTGGTGGAGGGTCTGCCAAAGCTGCGTTTTCCGGTGCGAGGCCGCCAATCTAGCACCTTTGGGACCCAACGTCCATCGGTTCTGCGAACTATGTGCCCTGCCCATTGCTACTTCAGCTTTGCAATTCTGGTTCTTAATCAACCATAGTTAAATACCTGCTAACTGATTCATTACCACAATTTAAAGCCAACAATTCAATGCTTCACGCAATCTTAACTGGAAGCTATATAAATTCTAATGACAACATAATCTTGCAGTGAAACCCATGAACCTGTCTTTAGCAGCGATTCAAAGATAGCACCCTGATAATTACAAGTAAGTAGACAGAATTTGCAATACAATTTCAAATGCGTATCATAAATATTGCCAAGCAAATTCAAACTTAGACACAAGTGCATCTGAATACAAAGTAGTTAGATAGTATATAATAGATGTTTTAATGTCACGTCCGTACTAAGAAATATATTTCGTTTTAAGTAATTAAGTGGCTGGTGCCTAGGTATCTCCATTGAGTCGCATGAATCTAGAAATACTTGTTCAGTGCAATAATTACTGGTAAAGTTATTTTAAAAGCTCGCAAGTTAAGGGTCCCACACACTAACAGTCCGACAATACGACAGTCGGTGGCTTCAAGGTACCATTATACGTACACTAGTAAATAGTTGATGTGAAACTCAACTCGTCGTTGTAGATCTGTGGTAAGCCATTTCTAACAGGTGATCTCCTTTAGTCAATAGATTATAGATGTCGGGCTCCACAGGCATCAGAGAATGGGAAAGTAGCAGCAACATAACTCATCACTGTCCTAAAGAAGAGACCTGGGTCTTCTATCCTTTTCAATTGTCTTAACAGCAGATGTCCAGGGACCCAGAGGATCCTCAGCGAACTTCTGTTGCCACATTTCTGGATGCGAAGGGTCCCGTACTCGTGGTTAAATGTATTTCTTTTAGTCGAGATGCCTAATTACATTTCCCAGAGAAAAAAGCAACCCTATCTGGCTAAAGATTCCTCTAGGAATGTTTGTGCATGGGCCCTTCACAAATAAAGTTATATTTTATTCTTAAATTAGAGAAACTGTAATATTAATAATGATTATTGGGTATTGAGTGATGGTTTGAAAACAATTAGTATTTGTTGATTCTTTAATTCAAAATATTAGGTTTTCCAAATAAAAATAAAAAACAATTCCCATAAACCAAATAAGAAATATTGGCCAAGAATTTGCAAATTTTTGGATCGGGTTTTTGGTAGGGAAGGTAAAATTTATTACTTTTAAAATTTTTATTACATAAAAGGCAATATATAAAAATTTTGTATGCAATGATACTTTTAATTTCTATCAAGGAATTCAATTAATATCTTAAAATTAAGTGTTAAGTTTAGTTATGTAGGTAGTGGGTAAAGAAATCGAATACTTAGTAAGAGGCGATATGGCTTTACGGCATTGCCTAATTCTCGTAAGTTATAGTCTCCATATCTGCCTAGATATTAATAAAAGGAAGTGATGAATGTTGATTATACAGTGGACCGCGAAGAGGGTGAATAAGTCTATTTTGGAGCAGCTCCGTGTTGGCACCAAACTCTCGACCAAGTGCTTCCAAACTATTCTTTGGTTACATTGTCCGACGCCAACCCAACAACGTAGAAAAGTTGATAGTTACTGGCAAGGTGGAGGTCAAAAGACCACATAGCAGATCAGTTCGATCAAGTAAAAGCAAATACAGGTATTCCTTTTGTTGCCTCCATAAGATGACAGGATGAAAGACATTAGTGAAGAAAATGACGCTAACATCAAAGTACAGACACGACCTTTGAACATGAAGAATACAACCGAGAAGCTATTCGAAAATAAGATTTTTAACAATAACGTACGGATTAATAAAGAAGATGTTTTAAGGCTGTAAGTGAAAATAGCTTCAACCTTGTCAACACTGTCTTCCTTTTAACTAATTATTCCAGCAAAGTCAACAATTATAACAGAAAATTAAGCTGTGTATGCAAATAATAAATCTTACAAAGCAATTAAAACAAATATCCCTGTAACAAATGGTGTTGTCTCTCGGGTTATTTAAGACCGATTAGATTGTACTGTTAATTGCGGTCTAGATATTCTAGACGTCAAAATAACGAGAACTCTCTTGGGATAAGACGCCAAATGAAGATTTATTGGGTAATAACAAAATTTGTTGTTACCGTTAAACGAATACTACAATGTAATTATATTTAACTAGCGTTCCACCCCAATTTCGCATGGAAATAATTTCGAGTGCGTTAATTTTTACAATTCCTCCTAAGAAATTTGTTTGCCTATATGTTTGCGACGTAAAAATTTGTTTTGGGTTACATGAAATTTTGCAATTACGCCTCACAAGCATTAATTTTTGCATTTACTCATTTTTTTAACGCTGGGAAATCCTCTTGGATACCTAGAATACTCGGGAGGATGTTCCAGGGTATGCCGGACTGATATCGGCTAAAACCCAGCAGTGCTCCTACATCACTCGGAGACGGGGTCACGAGAACGCGACTGACAGATATTCGCAATCCCGCCAGCGATGTGCCTGTTTAGGCCCAACTCGTTCAATGACCAAAACTTACTCCGAAGATGGATTGCCTGGAGCACCTGGCAAGCCACCAACCACCTCGCGGGACCTCTTTTTGTTGGGCAACGGACCCTGCTTCCGTTACATAAAGGTCACCACTAAGGAAGGAGACGGCGATCGTGGGCCTCTCGCCTCCTTCCCGGCCTTCTCCTGCGAACGGTCGAACTGGTCACGTTCGCCTCCCTCAACCGTATCGCTATCTCCTTCCGCGTCATATCATCCCCGCAGAAGGAGAACGTAGCACACCATGCTCTCTCGCTGCTCACCATCATTCTAATGACGACGGGGAGCGAGAGATCCGCACCCATTACTCATAATAGATTCCTTTTCTTATACGTTAACTGCATCAAAATTGTTTTCGCGAACGTTAAGTTTTATATGGTGCATAAAATTCTTATAATGAGCATGAAGTGCTTAAGGTAACTAGCTTATTTAAGTTGAAAACAATTCATATTGTATGCGTATGTATAACTATTTAATTTCCACATAATACGTGACTATATTCTCAGAGAGAATCCAAATACAATGCATAAAAGATTATTTGCTGTCGTGAACTTATAATTCATGATATTTTGTGAGCTAATAACAATTACAATATCTGTATGTATAAAACAGAATTTATCACTATTTATGATACGCATTCTATCATAGATGTCTTTTTTATTACAGCATATATAAAAACTCCACTTAAGCAAAAATAAGCACTGGGAGTCAAACCTACGACTTATCTAAGGATATGAATAAAAGATCTAAAGGAATAAAGTAAGCCAATTGCATTTCATTTTACATTTAATGTGTTTTTTCATTGTTTGTATTCCATCCATTTCGTTCCATGTAATTTATAAAATGGCTTCCTTGTCTGCCTTCTAAGAGATATGTAGTCCACGTTTACGACTGCTGAGATATTTCTGCGATCAGTTTTATTTTTTAAACTTATTTTATCAATATTTCTGAATTTCTATTAACAGGTTAACGAACTTCCATCAAAGACAGTATTAACTATGTTACGGCGGGCTCAAAGAATAGGGTTACTTCGGCAAATATCTGTTGCAAATTGTAGGATGTGAAATAACGACCATCTGTCACGAGTGCGGTGCACCATGTAGGCACAGCGCAACGCAGGGTAGCGGAATGTTCAGCCTGAGGACCACAGCGACATATTATGACGTCGATCAGCACTGAGCTGTCGCAGGCAGGTAATATAGATTCAATACTCGTCAGTGAGCAGGTTTGGAGAACAGTTGCCTCCTTTCGCGAGACCATCATCTTGCTAAAAGAGGCTCGGTAAAGGAAGAGAGTGAATGCCTCCGAAACATTCCAGCTTCGACGGTGGGGCGAACGAACCACAAGATAGAAGTTTTTACAACTTCTCCCTTATATAAGATCTGTGAGTCAGCCTCATCCGGTGAGCCAGAGATGAATGCCTCAACGAACCTCTGGCTCCCCATACAAGGACGACGAGGGGCGCCGCTGGGCTTCAGTAGGAGTTCTGAGAATGCCAACGAATCCCACACTCCGTGCGTAAACGCATTTCCCAGCGACAAACAAAATCTAATCCTCTCCTATCAGCAAAACAAAATTGTAAATGTATTATGCCAGCCCAATGGTGTCTCCACTTAAAAACTTGTCAAAAGTATTGGATTAAGTTTTCTTTGTAAAACTTATGAGCCTTGCTCTTGTTTAATAATGAAAGATTCGTAAGGGAACCTGGAGATTTTGAATAAAAATAACACTGGTACAACATCTGAGCCCTTTCAACAATCAGCTACACTGATTCTAAAGTCTATGGTATTATACACTAAATATCGGTATATTTATATGAAAAAATCTGTAATTGAAATAAGTAATATGATATTGAGTCGATGAAAGTTTAATTATAATTGAAAAACCATTTAAATCCTGTTTCCATATTAAATAATTGTCACCTTTATGACGCACGCATATGTTAACTCCGTGTAAAATACACACGGGATGGTTAAACATCTGGTTTGGATATTAAATCATAAGTGACTTAATTTTCATGTAGATAAAGTCTATTTTCATTTGAATGTCGTAATTATACTTTGACAGTTAACTTTGATTCCATACAATGTTTGTAATTCTGATGTTCAAGCTGTTCAAATATGGCTTTTATATAATTTGGATCTTTTTTATGTCGCTCAAAGAGCTTTCAATTTATAGATGTGATGTGACGATTTAACATTTATAACAAGACATTTTACTTCAACTTTTAACTGTATTCAAGGTGTTAGAAGCTCGATGGGATTGCCAGCCACCATCCTAGAGTGGCAAACACTGGGCGCCCCTTACCTCGTGAGCTTCTGCTGTCCCTACCATCAGACGTGGGTGATGACGGCACAGACGACGCGCCGGCAGTGGCTACACCCGGACTGACCTCACTAGACTAGACCTGGATGGGCCCGCTGGCGTCGCCGGCGGGAACCAGCCCGATTGCCACTACGGGCAAAAATAAATTACCGAGCATCCGCGCGATGCTCGAGGCTTAGCCCGGGTAATGGGACAAAAGCCCCGAGGCCCGTAATCCTCAATGCTAGTTGAGACGTACCCGAGAGAGAAGGTGTTAGAAGATCGCTCCCGAGATCGATGTCAGATGATAGTATTAATGACACTTTTAATAATAGGACGGAAAAACATCTAATAATGAAACACAGTCAGCTGACGCTCGGGTCAACGAACGCACGACCTCTATAACTCAAATTTTTACGAGTTAATAACCTTTATAGCTTGATTGTATGAAAACAGACATTAAAAAATGCTGATACATACTATTTTCAATAATAAGACGATATTAAGAAATCATAAATTTTACCTCACTTACACAAAGGTTAGAAATCGGACTTCTATAAATCGACCCACTTTCTAATTTCGCTTAAGTTAAGAACTTTATAACTAGAATATTTGTTTTTACCCTTCTATTTCAACTTTAAGAAAATCTACTGCGTATATCATTCCATCTACAATTGATTAAGAGGGTAGAATCCTTGATTCTTTTTCGAGGATTCTACCCTCTTATTGTGTAAATACTGAGAGAGACTGTGTGGACCTCTATAACTGACACTGGTACGTTTCTCTATATGCAACAGTTAAGGAACATGTTAGCACATTTGAGATTGATATATATTGATAATAATGACATTAAAGCAACCAGTTTTACATACATTATAGAATAAATTGACTATTTGAACGGGTACATATCACGATGGCGATTTTTAATTTTTAATTTTGCCGATATTTCGACCCAGTTGCCATGTTGAGAAAACCTTAATAGAAAACTCAATACCGGTACTCAAACCCAGGACCTCATATATGTAGTCGAACATGCTAATCACTAGACCATCGAGACAGTCAAAATAAAAGGTGCTTTGCAGTAAACTAAGGCCAATAGGGCCAATAGACTTGCATCAGCTGTTTTACTTGCATCACATCACACATGTTTTCATTAAACTTTTGCCCGAAGTTGGGAAGTTGGCAATGTGATACACTCCCGTGCCTCGGAGAGCACGTTAAGCCGTCGGTCCTGCGCCTGATCTCACTCCGGTCGTGTCGGATTCCCGTCACATCGGACTATGAGAGTGAAGGAATAGAGAATGCACTTGTGTACTATGCCTGCCATTCCGCAGCGGAGCAGCGTGGTGGATCTATGCTCTAAAAAACTCTCGCTCCTGAGAGTGAGGAGAGCTGTGCCCAGCAGTAGGACGTTAATGGGCTGCTACTTATTTTACTTTTATATATATAAGAGATATCCAGGTATCTATTGACTCATCACGATATCTCTGGAACTGGTACAAACTCAAAATTTGGTAGAAATATTCCTTTTAGCGAGTAGAAGTCAGCTAAGAACGTATTTTACGAAATTCCAGCCGCAAGGGGGGTTGCGGGGGTGTTAATTATTGAATCATCACGATATCTCTGGAACCATAAGGCGTAGAGACTTGAAATTTGGTAGGAATATTCCTTTTGCCAAGTCTACTGACCTCTAGGTTAGCTAAGAAAAGATAAATGAATGAAAATGCTACCCAAAAAACATTTCACGCAAATGAAGTCGCGGGTTCAGCTAGTAGAAGATATACATCTCTTTTGAGTTTGAAACCTTTAAAATTTACAAATTCCAACAGCATGTAAGAAGGGGGCAATAGAAAATATATTCCTGACCTTCTAAAATTGTAAATTGTATAAGATTTATAAACAGTAAAAAGTTCATAGTATCATCTATTTAATGCATATTATTGAGAATAGGCATATCTGTGTCTCTATAAGGTAGAAACTCGGGTTATAAAGAAATGGTGGTCCCTTGAACTCACCCTCATCCAGGTTCCATTGGAAATAGTCATTTTTTCATTCTGTGATAAGAAATTTAAACACATAAAAAGGATTTTAAATACAGGTGCTATTTACTAACTAGTCGATGAAAGCTTTACACGAATGAGCATTACATAATCATTCAAAACATCAGTATCTAAAAAACTTTCCATTTCAATTATAGATAATAATTCGTAGGAAAATAGACAGTGAAATATCTCACACGCGAATAAATCTATTCAAACGCATTTAATATTTTATAAATCTTAGAAAACTGTCACAAAAGTTCCCTGTGGCCATCAATTCCCTCTGTCAGCCGTAGCGGAGCAAATTGTTGTTGTTACCGGGTTTTTTTCCTTTAATCCCAACTCACGGTTGTGACATGTTGACATGGTTTATGTTAACGTTGAACCTCGGGATAGCTAACAATCACCGATATTATAATAGCTGGTATTCCAAAACGGATAATTGTCATCGTTTTTACGCAAAAATGGTCTTCTTTGGCTCATTGGTTAGCATGTTTTGCTACAGACATTAATTCAAAAATCGATATTGAGTTTTCTATTAAGTTGTGTAATTGGTGGTATGCTCATACCCCTTGGAGAGCACGTTATGCCGTCGGTTCTGCACCTAATCTCTCTCCGATTCTGTCGGATTGCCGTCACATTAGACTATAAGGGTGAAGATGTAGAGTGTCCTTGTATACTATGCTCTAAAACCTTCTCTCCTATGATTGAGGAAGCCTGTGCCTAGCAATGGGATGTTAATGGGCTGCTACTTACCTTTTACG
Source organism: Elymnias hypermnestra (assembly GCA_015832385.1). Lineage (NCBI taxonomy): Eukaryota > Metazoa > Arthropoda > Insecta > Lepidoptera > Nymphalidae > Elymnias > Elymnias hypermnestra. Next base: position 1,182,240 of record JACTOM010000061.1, on the reverse strand, counting down.
CGAAAATAAATACATTAAACAAACCAAACACATTCTTCTCGACACTGATACTGCCTCATTGGTCTAGTGGTTAACATGTTTGACTACAGACATGAGGTCCTGGGTTCGAGTCCCAGGTTGGGCCAATTAAAAGATCGGTATTGAGGGTTCTATTAAGATTTTCGCAATATTTATATATATATAATAATAGAATTATTTTATTTTTGACATTTGACATTGACAACCAACAGGATTTTAAGGAGTTTGGCGGGAATCTGGACGTAATAGTTGGATACGGTATCAGTAAATTTTTCTCACATTTTTTACTAAACTTGAAACATTCTGCAACTACCATACAGCTGTATTTATTGGTTTTGAGGCTGTACGTAGTTTGCCGTGTCAACTAGTTTATTTATTTATTTATTAGGAAGCCAACGTTATATACAATGTTTATACTTATGCTAAATTTTATTATTTATATACTAAAGTTATACATTGTATATCCCACTTGCAGGCTAACTTGGCATGCAATACATATATGTTACGTCTACAATTATATTATATTATACAATAAAACTAAAAAACATAAAATTACCAAAAAAAGTGGCGCGGAAGAAAGAAAAAACTAATAAAAATAAATAAAAAATAATCTGTTCATCAAAAATGTTCTTAGTTTATGTTTGAACGATGTGGAGGAGTCGCCAAAGTTATCTATTGCTTTTTTAAATATTTCATTATAGTTAACCAATACTCTATTTAGTGTAGCATTTATTCCTATGTTGGTTTTGGAGAGTCGTGGCCTAAATGTTGCTTTTTTCTTTATATGGGATCTTGCATTAAATTTTGGTACAGCTAGTCTTGCCCTTTTTAACAAATTTTGGTTGTCAATGTCCCCATTAACAATTTTATGCAAAAAACAAAGATCTATTAATTTTCTACGATTTAATAATGACATACACTTATAGGATTGCAGTAGGTCATTGTAATTTTTGTGTGTCTTTAATATTTTGTCCTTATATGCTAAATGTCGGAAGAACTTTTTTTGCAACCTTTCTATCCTGTCATTATGAATATGATAGTGAGGATTCCAAATTACTGAGCAGTATTCTAGCTTGTTTCTTATAATGGAGTTATATAAAGCTATTTTGCTCGAAGATAGCTTAAATTCTTTAGTGTTTCTATAAATAAAACTTAACAAACTAGTTGTAGATATTTGTAAGAAATTTTAATAGCTAATTTCTATTACACCATACAACAAACAGAAGCGTAGATAAGATGGTAATTTTAAACGAATACTGCAATATCTAATGATTTAAGGGAGCCATTTGAAAGGCCATTAAGGAAAAAAGCACTTGAAAACAAGTGAAGTAATGTAAAATATAAATCATCTCTAAAAAGATTCTATTTATTTCAAGTGGACATACTTTTGTATCAACTATGACTCAACAGATGGGTTTAGTTAAAATGTAGATAAATACTAGCTGAACCACACAACTGCGTCTGCGTACACTTAAATCTCTGATATCTTCTAAAATATCCATTTTAATGGACTACTATTAAGGGCAGTTATAATCTACAAGAACTATACAACGTATGTAATGCATTTAATTGGATAACAAATAATACTGTATTGCATAAAATCTCCTTGGAATATTAGACATATTTTTTGTAATATGTAAAAGATATAATGGTTACTGTGGCTTATCCTTTACAGATAATTATATACCATTTGGGATTTTTATATCGAACTTTTTTGATATAAAATTTAGTATTACATAAATTTGATCTATCTCGTAAGGTTTAGCAAGTATTTGCGCTTTAAGCGCACAAAAATATGTTGGTCACGTGATCATATTACAATTTATCGGCTTTTTTGTAGGTAAATACGTAGGTATAGTAAGTATTATACATATAAACCTTCCTCTAGAATTATTCTATCGTTTGCTGAAAACTGTATTAAAAAAACAGACAACGACTTGATTTTATACTATGTAAAGATATATTTGTCTAATCCTGTTGAGCCCACTTAGTAAAATATTGTATTATTTTGAGAGAGAGAGAGAATACACTGTAATTTACACTTGTAGTCTTTTCTTGCTTAAAAGGATAGGTGAAAGAGTTAAAAGGTAAAGAGGTATACCTACACACAAAAACGTACATATTTGCAAACATACACGCCCAAAAAAACAATAAATCCTTATATATATTATTAAGCAGCCGCGTACGTATGTATATCTGTTTACGATTATTTTATGTATTACTGAAAGGATTTTGATGCGGTTTTCACCAATATATAGAGTGATTCTTAAGAAAAGTTTGTGTATATAATTTGTTAAAATTTTGTACAACTTGCTTGAAATATAACGATAATTGCTAGAAGAGTTGGAAAAATTAAGCCATTTCGGAGCTTTCATCGAAAACGCTGCCTAATCCCTTATAGATGTAACAAAACTATGTTATGCAGGATAATTTCTCTTTTCCTATGTATTATAATGTAATAACTGCCTCATTGGTTTAGTGGTTAGCACGTTCGACTACAGACATGAGGTCCTGGGTTCGAGTCCCAGGTCGGGCCAATTCGAAATCGATATTAAGTTTTCTATTAGGATTTTCTCAATATTTGCCCGAAGTTGGGAAGTTGGCGGTGTGATCCACCCCCGTGCCTCGGAGAGCACGTTAAGCTGTCGGTCCTGCGCCTGATCTCTCTCCGGTCGTGTCAGATTCCCGTCACA